>CANTUT010000422.1:322500-892500 GCA_947687605.1 Reutealis trisperma | reverse complement strand
TCTATTTTGCCACTCTCAGCTTAATTTCACACGGTTATCTAGATCTTCTTTGTATCTGGCGAAGGAGAAATTGTTAAGGATTTGAGAGTTTTGGAGAGGTTGATAGTGAAAGGACGTGTTTTCATGATAGATGAGGGAGTTTGGGGGATGATTTATTTGTGGATTTGGTTAGGGAATGTTAAGCATAAACCTAATGAGGTTGTTAATGATGATGTGATTGTGATGATTGCCATGAGTGGCATTGATTTGATATGATATTTAGCCGATTTTGCTTAACGTGTGGGCATCATAGCCATTATATTGTAACAGTCATGTTGGAGTTTGTCGTTTAGCAAATAGTCAAACTTACTACCAATTCTAAAAGCCTTGTGCTTTTCTGTTTTCTAGTGCCGGCCATATATTTTTGGGTTCGGGCCATGATATAATTGATACTCAAGTCCATATGTTCATATATCTTTTAAACCGTAAATTTACATGCATATATGTTCCTTTTACTTCAATATTTATTGTATAAATATCTCATTTGATTCCAATATCCAAATCACATATTTCAATGAGTACTAATTCCATTTGTATATTATTTCTTTGATATTATGTTCTATTTGATACTAAAACCTAATTGTATATAATTTCTTGATTTTAATACCTATATATTTATATCTACTATAAAAGATATTTGATCAAGATCTATATATATGTTCTAGGATCTATTAAATCCTAAAATACACTTTTATGATCCATTGAATTCTAAGAACTCTATAATCCAAAATGTTCATTTGTATAAGACTCACTTGATATTAATATCTATATGTATAAATTCTATTGAAGCTAATTAGACAGATAATTATGATTTTTTCCAATAATATAAATTCTATTGAAACTAATTAGATAGATAATTATGATTTTTGCCGATAATGAGATCATTGGGCCAACCGATTGTTATTAATATGATCCTACCAAACCATAATCAAACTCAAGCCACGTTTTACATAATGCCTATGCTAATAAGGGATAATCTATTAGACCGTATGTTCAGATAACTCGACAAATAGAGTAAAAGTATTAGTGTCTTATCCAAATCACATATTCGACATAATCAAATATAAGGTAAATTATAATGATTATCAGTAATTCTTAATAGTTGTCGACGGCCACCAACATTCAATATTATAATAAGTTTATTGAAATTTAAAATATGATTTCCTTTTAAAAAAGAGGAAATAATTTTCTTAAAAAATGACTTGATTTTTATTGATTAGAAAAATATTTTTGTTAAACTAATATTTTAAAATACTCTGGATATTAAAAAAAATACAAAAAATATTTTTCCACCAACATATCGTAGCCAAATACAAGATGGAACATATTAAATAACAACTGTGTAGAAGTTCTCTATTCATTACTTTTAAAATTTATAATTTATAAAAAAAAAAAAATTATATTTGTATCAAATCAAATAGATTATGTCTAAATCAAGTAAATAAATTATAAGGATTAACCTGAGAATTAATTTTAAGCATATTCAAATGGTTCAAACTTCATATAAATTTAGACAACTTACAAAATGAGTTTACAAAGTTTGTGCATCAAATCAAAATACTGAGAAGAAAAAAACATGTCATCTTTATTTCTTCCATTAAAAAAGGAGAAAAAAAAGTGAGAATGGAAGTTGATTTGTTGCTTGACTGTCGAGTGAGTCGTTGACTCTCCGTCCTTTTGTTTCGACTACACTACTTCATTCGCAAGTTTTCCCATAAAGCAAAGACCAATGCTCTGTTTGGATAGGGTGAGATGGAGGGTAATTAAAAAAATGATAGAGAAAGACAAGAAAAGTGTACATAATACTATTTCCTTTGATTGGTAAAGCTGCGAAGAGAAAGAAAGCTGATATATATATACCCTTTGATTGGGAAGAAAAATAACTATGAGAAGTTTTGTAAGCGTTAAAAGGAAATGAAAATTTTTTACGCCGCACTCCGTTACTTCTTTTATTTTTTCTTCACTGTTGACTCTCCGTCCTTTTGTTTCCACTACACTCCTTCCCTTACAAATTTTCCCATAAAGCAAAACGCTGAAGAGAGAACGGAAGTAAACGCAGCCATGGAAGAAGTGACCGCTAAAGAAGAAGTGACCGCCGAACTCAGTGCCAAAGAACTAGTCAAAACAGTTATGGAAGACCCAATTCCTGAACTCACGCTCAAACAAGAACAACAGCAAAAAGGTACCCATTTTCTCTCTCAATCATTTAACAATTGTCAGATAGAAATTTATTTATTTGTTTGTGATTTTGATTCTTAATCAACAGAATCAACAGTTATAAGCAGGGAATTAAGGGATCTTCCACCAGTTCACTTCTTATTTAAGATCAAAAACTTCTCCCAACTTTCCATTGCAAAGGTAGAAAATTATCAATCCAGTGATTTTGAAGTTGGCGGATACAAATGGTGGGTTCTAATTTTAATTCCATTTTTTTTAATTTTTAATTTATTTTTGGGTTTACTTGGACCAGAGATGTAACTCACAATCTTGCACGTAGTTTACCCTGCATCAGCGCATAAATTTTCAATTTTTCAATTGCTTTTGTTTTCACCTACATGCATTTTTTTGTGCAGGAGGCTGTCTCTTTACCCTGAAGGAAACAAGAAAACAAATGAGAATGATCACATATCTCTATATTTAGTACTATCCAATTCAAACACATTACCCTTTCGTCAAGGGGTTAATGCGTTCTTCAAGTTGTTCGTTTATAATCAAATTCAAGATAAGTATTTGGTTGTTGAAGGTACTTGCTAGCCTTTTCATAGTCTGTTGGGCGTTGAGATCGGACACTTATTCTTCCAGAAACATCTTTTTAGATGCTAATAAAAAGCAATTTGAAAATTGTTGTCAGTGACTAGAACATAAAATATTCACTCTAAAATAATTTTAAATTATGTTCGATCAATATTTTTAATAGTGTTTTTTCTCAATAGCAATGTCAAACAGATCCCTAGTTTTCCAAAATTCTACTGTCTGTTTGAATTAATTTACTGATATGCTTTGATCTTTTCGAGTAGATGGTAAGGACAGGATATGGCGTTTTCGTGGAATGAAAAGAGAATGGGGTTTCGACCAATTTATTTCGCTAGCTGCTTTTAATGATGCTTCAAATGGATACCTTGTTGATGATTGTTGTGTATTTGGAGCTGAGATTTTTGTTATGAAACGTATTGATAAAGGTGAATGTGTGTCCATTGTGAAGGAGCTTTCTAATAACACCCTCACTTGGGATTTTGAAAATTTTTCACAGCTCAAGCAAGATTACTATCATTCTGCGGTGTTTGTTATTGGTGAGCATAAATGGTGAGTAAAGATATATTTTTTTAGTTTCAAAATTGATATGAAATAACTTCATTATTGCGATGAGCCATAATTTGATGCCTTTTCAATTTCATTTAGGTACTGGTCACTCTATCCCAATGGGAATGGAGCAGCGAAAGGCAAAAGCATGTCTTTGTTTTTATACTTGGAAGATTCAAAAAATCTAGCCTCTGGACAAAAGGTCTATATTGACTACATTCTTCGTGTAAGGGATCAAGTTTCTGGAAAACATTATGAAAAAACAGGTGAATGGCATTCACTTGTGACGTTTATCAACATTTGCTACTTCTGAGCAATGAAAATGCATATCATATGGAAAAATCTATATCAGAAGCTTTGTTTACTTTAGCTGATGATGTCTTCCAGGTCATGATCGATTCTCTAATTCACACAACAATTGGGGTTTCCCAAATTTTATGCCTCTCAGCGAACTCAAGGATGCATCAAAGGGATTCATAGTTCGTAATACTGTGATTGTGCAAGTCCAATTTCTTTTGATGACAATCGTCGAGGAGTTCTCTTAATGTAATTGTGGTAATTAGTACAGCTTTTTGATGTTTTGTTAAAAAACAATATGACTTGAGTAAATTAGAAGGCGTAAATATTATTAGCTGCATGTACTTGAATGTTTCTGTAATGAGCTTAAGTGTTTCTGTAATGAGCATGTTTTCAGCTTGTTGAATGGGAAATCCTTAATCCTAGTATATGAGATCATAATGCAATTTATTGGTATTTTGGTACTTTTATAACAGTCAATTTGTTAACAACTGTAATAGTGCAGAAAATACTTTGAAAATCTCTTTTGAGAAGTGGTTTTTAAATTTTGACTAATAAGTCGATTTGTTTCGCTCTCATATTCTTGTTTATTATACACATTTTTATTGTTATCTTGAATTTGCAACAATTAATTTTTTAAATAGCTTCTAATGTGATCGCTTTGTGACTTGGTATGTTATATTGAGGTCCTAAAATTTGTAGAGGATTAAGAGTCCAGCATGAGCGACACAAATGTAGATGTCAAGAATGGCTCATGCTATTGTTGATTAATATTATCCAATCGGAAAATTTGAAACTAAAATTGAACAATAAACATAAAATCTCACTCAAATTGATGTTTAGGCCTATAAATATTTAGGGCTTAGAATTAAGATTTTAGACTCAATTTAATATTTTAAAAATTTAGATGCTGTGTAAATTTAGCTTCAAGTTTGAGCTAAAAGAATGTTAAATCTACACTAGTTCGAATTTTGAATTTATAATAATATAGATGAGAGTAATATATATATATATATATATATATATATATATATATATATATATATATATATATATTTGATGTCATTAATTATATAAATAAATACCAAAATACATTTTATTTATAATTAATGTAATATATTATTTCAAAAATTATTTATATAATATAATTTATAAGATTTTTTATTTTTTTATTTATAAAAATTTAAAGAAAAAAATAAATTCAAACATACACTCTATGAAATGCATCCGCTACAGTTTTTGAATCTAACTTAAAAACTACATTATGGTACTAACCTTGTTTAATCTAAAATATACTAACCTTGTTTAATCAAGATAACTCTTCCTTGAGACATATTGCTTCAACTTATATGGTCAAAACACATTTAACAACATTACCAAAATGATACCTAAGAACCATTCCAAGCCCCATCTTTCTTAACCTATAAAAATGGTTGCATCACAATTATATTTAAGCACAGTATTTGGTGGAGGAGAAGAGGCAGGAGACCCTGAGTTTGGAACTGACTGAACACGATCCCCTCTGGTTTGAATGGCCGACCAATCGACTCGCATTGCCATGCACGACGTGGTCACTTGAGTTGGTGAAGCAAATCGAGTCCTCCAAAGCCAATTATTTTGTTGGCGCTAAATACTCCTTAACACCATACATACCTTGATTATATCCTCCTAACTATGGGTATCTAGGATGGAGAAAAACCAATCAGCAAAATTCTAAAACATAAGAATTCACTAGAATAAGATTAATTGAAGCCGAGTAGTAACTCACAAATGGGCAATCCAAGAACAAATGTTGAAGATGCTTACCAAACTCACCACACAAAACACAAGTATTAACCACAGGTACACCTCTTAGAAAATAAAACAATCCCTAGTAGAAATAAGGTTATTACGAATTCTCCAAATAAAAATCTTTACTTTGGAATTTGAATCTTCCAAACACCATACGAGTTCCATTGATGTAGAGCCTGATTGAAACCTTTATTGTCTCCATAATTCTCTTGTATCCTAACTTAACTATTTAGACTTCCTGCTTATCAAAGTGCCAAATCAAATGGTCATTACCCCTACCCTTAACAACCAGTTCACATAGAATTACTGTTGCTTCCTCTGCTGAAAATAATGTGTTAAGCACCTATTAGCTCCTAATTGGGCCAAAGAAAAAGATCTCTATTTGGGAAGTATTTAAGTTTAAGAACCTTACTAGCCAGGGCATCAGGTTTACATAACAAATTCCATGCTTGTTTACCTAGTAATGCCAAATTAAAAGTTCTAAGGTCCCTAAATCCAATACCTCCAACATCTTTCTGTTTACACAAAAAATACTAACTAACCCAATTTAGTCGAGCTTCACCATTAGGTTTCAAATCCAACTAGAAAGAGTTCATCATATGTTGTTGCTCTTCACACAAAGATATAGGAATTAGGAAAGTGCTCATATAATAACTTGGAATAACTTGAGCAACCGATTTAATGAAAATTTCCTTCCTAGCTTGAGATAAACATTTACTTTGCCACCCATGTAACCTTCTCCACATCATGTCCTAAAGATAAGCAAATATAGCCCTTTTTCTCCTTCTAATAAGTGAGGGCAACTCCAAATAATGACTAGTATTTAAAGGGGTAGCAAAATTCAATATGCCCAAAATTTCAATTCTTAAATCCTAAAGAACATTAGAACTAAAGAAAATACTAGATTTTTGAAAGTTAATGAACTGACATGAATCTTCCCCCTTATCACAAAAGAATGCTCTGTAAATTATCACTTTCCATCCTATTAGACTTGAAGAATAAAAACTATTATCTGCAAAAAGAAGATGACTAATAAAACGAGCTCGCCTGTAAATCTTATAACCAGTAAGCTTACCTACATCCTCTGCTCACTTCAATATTGCAGATAGCCTAGAGAATAAAAAGGTAAGGTGATAAAGGGTCCCCTGCCTTAATCCTCACTTAAGAATGATCAAACATGTTTCCTACCCATTAATTGCCATAAAATACTAAATATAACTTATACACATCATGATCCAACATATCCAGTGAGGCGTAAATCCCAAACAATACATGATAGCCTCTAAATATGACCATCTAATTCTGTCATATGCCTTACTAATATCAATCTTGAATTCCACTATTCCATTCTCACCCTTTGTTCTTCTCTTTATGTAATGAAAAATTTAAAATGCCACTATGACATTATCAATAATAGACCGCCCAAGAAGGAAAGTTGACTGATTATGAGACATAACTGAAAGCCAGTAAAAACTTCAACTTGTTAGTAAGAATCTTTGCAATATAAAAAACATTACATATAGAAATGGGCCTCAGTTCCTTCATAGAGACAGGAACCTCACTTTTTGGAATAAGAACAATTGTTGTTTACCAAGCTTGGCAAGTAAACCCCATTCTATAAATAACCCACACATATTGTGAAGATATCTAGTCCAATATCGGACAATTTTTTTGAAAGAAAGCTAGATTAAGACCATCTAGCCCAAAAGACTTGCCTAGATACATTTCAAAAATAGGTCTTCAAAATTCTTCGATAATAGATAAATATAATGACAAAATGATTCAAGAATGGTTTGAAGACCCATCCATAAATGCAGCAGGTGCGTTAGTGAGTCCAAAAGATATCATAAGAAATTCATAATGCCTATATCGAGTCCTGAATGTAGTCTTAGGAATATCCTCCTTCCTAATCTTCAACTAGTGGTATCCCAAATGAAGATCAATCTTGGAAAAGTGTTTAGTACCTTGAAATTGATCGAATAAATTATCAATTCAGGAAAGATGATACTTATTCTTTATAGGCATCTTATTTAATTGCTTGTAATCAATATAGAGATGCATTGATCCATCCTTCTTTTTTACAAACAACACAGGAGCGCTCCAAGGTGAAGTACTGGGATGAATAAAACCCTTAACCAAAAGGTCTTGCAATTGCTATTTAAGCTCCTTCAATTTAGAATGTGCCATTGATAAGTGTTGAAAACACTATATTTTGTTCCTTATTCTTAATGTATTTTATGCCTCAAATTGAGTTCAATCTGTTTGTTTTACTGTTTTCACAGTTCTTTTAGTTAATCTAGTGTCAAAAGATGCCATGATCTAAATGTGACCCAAGATGGTGAACGATCCAAGCCGAAACGCTGATTTTTTGGAGAAATATGGGTTGCCACGGGTTGAGCCACAACTGGAATTCCAGCCATGTGATAAGAGCAAAATGGAAAATCATCCAGTAGCCTCCCACGGATAGAGGCATGGCTGGGGTCTCACCCGTGGGAAGTTACGTTTTCTTGGATTCATGTTGCCACAGCTGGAACTCCAGCCGTGGGTCCAGCGGTGCACATCAAAAAATTCAAAGCTATAAAACCATATCTGACAGTGTTTTAGGGAAAGGACGAAGGGAATTAGCGAGAGAATAGAAAGAGAAAGAAGACATTGAAGATCGCGGATCAAAGAATAGGATTTATTAGCACTTAATTCATGAATTGTTTGAGATTTCTTATTTCTTTAATTCTTTCTTTGGTTTCAATGTGCGATATGAACTAATTCTTTCCAATTTGGGTATTGATGAACCCTAGAACCTTTTGTATAGATTTAATTACTTCTTATTCAATTAAATCATTCTTTAAGTTGTTTTATCTTTATGAATATTATTACTTAAATTCCAATTAATAATTGCATGCTCATTAGTTAGGGGTTGTTTTCATATAATTAACTAGAGATAGCTTTATGTGAATGGATCACTCATAGAGATAGAGGGTTGATTGGGGCACTAGAGATAAGTTTACAAGACTTCTTTAGTAAATAGTTTCTTAAATCTAAAGCATGACCAAATTGAGTTTGCTTGAGAAGAGATTCCTTACATTCCTCTTGGGAAATAGGGATTTAATTGCTCAAGAGAGATTTTTATCCAATTTAATGAAACGCCAATTAACTTCAGTAATGAATTTAGTTGATGTGTAGTTCATGACATACAATTAGGGGCTAGGGGGATTCAATACCTGAATGGGCTTTTATTTCTGATTTCATCTCCTTTTTCCTTCTTGTTATTTTACTTAATTTATATTTTAATTTAGTTTGAATATAATTATAATCATTTTCATCGATACCAATTTGATTCACTAAACATTAGCAAACATCTAGTACTTACCTAAAGTCTCCAGTGGAACGATAACTCATTCACTATTATATTGCTTATGAGATCTGTACACTTGCAGAATACAGATTAAGTTTTTGGCGCCATTATCGGGGACTTGTTAGAGTAATATTAGCAATAGAATTGAAGCTAGTGATTTAGTTTTTATTTTTACTTGTTATTTAATTTTTGTTCTGTTTTTCTTTATGAAATTCTCTTTTCAAGTATCCTTTTTATGTTTATGACCAGAGCTAGTTCCTCCAATCTACTTGAATTTGATCCAGAGTTAGAGAGAACACTAAGATAAAAGCAAAAGGAGGAATAGGAACTAACTTTGGTAGGAGAGGTAGCAGACTTGGAAGGCGTTGATTCAGAGGAAGAGGTTAAAATAATGGCAGAAAACCAGCCAAGAACTATGCAAGAATATGCAAGGCCCACTCTTAATGGGGCCAACTCAAGTACATAGAGGCCGACGGTTGCTGCAAATAATTTAAAAATTAATTCTAATGTGATACAGATGGTGCAACAGACTTGCTAATTTGATGGTCTCCTAGATGAAGATCCTAATGCTTATCTTGAGAATTTTTTGGAGATTTGTGATACATTTAAGATCAATAATGTCTCAAATGATGCGATTGGCTGCGTTTGTTTCCTTTTTCACTTTGGGACAAATCGAAGAAATAGCTCGAATCTTTCTCAGCCGGTACTTTTACTACATGGACTCAATTGGCAAAGAAATTCTTAGAGAAATACTTCCCACCATCCAAGACCGCTAAGTTGAGGAATGACATAACTTTCATTCTTTAGCAAGATGGTGAGACTCTTTCTAATGCATGGGAAAGATTTAAAGACTCGTTGAGGAAGTGTATGCATCATGGCCTTCCACTATGGCACCAGATTCAAACCTTTTATAATGATTTGAACTATACAAGCAAACAGTCTATCAATGCGGCAAGCGGTGGTTCCATCAACAACAAGACACATGAAGAGGCAAGGAACTTGATTGAAGATATGGCTCTCACAAACTATCAATGGTAAGTCCCTAGAGATCAGAGAAGGATTGGCGGAGGTGGTTCACATTAGGTAGACCCAATTGTTGCATTGATCGCTCATCTTGAAGCCATGAACAGAAAAATGGATTCCTTGACGGCATCTTCATCTATAAGACAAGCTCAAGTGATGTGTTATGATTGGTGTGGGGGAGCACACCAAAGTCAAGATTGCCAAAGTGGTAATAATTTTGCCAAGCTGGAGCAGGTAGATTATATGGGAAATGCTCCAAGGCAGCAGAACAACCCCTACAGCAATACATATAATCCGGGGTGGAGGAATCACCCTAATTTCTCTTAGGGTAATCAGTCTAACCCGAGACCTCCACCTGGATTTTAGTAGCATCCTCATTACCAATAAGCTCTACCTAAGAAGACTTTTTTAGAGGAAATGATGGAGAAATTTATTGAGTCGTCTGACTAGAAGCACAAGGCAGCTGAGACAGCGCTTAGGAATCAACAGGCCTCTATTCATAATTTAGAGAATCAGATGGGCTAGATTGCTAAGTTGCTTAGTGACCGACCGCAAGGAAGTTTGTCTAGTAACACCGAGGCAAACCCAAAAGAACAGGTGAAAGCAATCACTCTAAGGAGTGGCAAGCAAATTGAGGGGGCTATTAAGAAAAACCAAGAAGAAGCGATTGGGGAAGAAGCACAGGGTGCCATTGACAAAGAAGCTAAAAAGGAAGTTGCAGAGAGGGAAAAGGCAGCTGTAGAGAAAGAGAGAAAAGAAGCAACATAAGAGCTTACCCTGATGGTAAAGGAGTATCAACCTCGAGTGCCATATCCAACTCGATTGCATAAGGATAAAATGGATGCTCAGTTTGGTAAGTTTTATGAATTATTTAAGCAACTTAATATTAACATACCATTTACCTAGGCTTTATCACAAATGCCCAAATATGCTAAATTTTTAAAGGAGCTACTTTCTAACAAAAGAAAGCTCGAAGAGGTATCATTTGTGCATTTGTCAAAAAAGAGCCAGGCAATTTTGCAAAGAAGGTTACCTAAGAAGTTGAAAGACCCTAGTAGTTTTAATATTCCATGTTTCATAGGTAACCTTTCAATTGAAAATGCCTTAGCTGACTTGGGGGCTAGCATTAGTGTTATGCCCTACAAGATGTTTAAAGAATTAGGTATTGGAGAACCCAAACCAACAGATATGACTATTCAGCTAGTTGATAAGTCTGTCGTACATCCTCAAGGGATTTTGGAAAATGTGTTGGTAAAAGTTGGGGAATTTATTTTCCCCAATGACTTTGTCATCATTGATATGGATGAGGATGCGGATGTTTCACTTATACTTGGTAGACCATTCTTGAATACAGCCCACGCCCTTATTGATGTCCATAATGGCACATTGACTTTGAGAGTGGGGAGCGAAAAAATTGTCTTTCATATTGCTAATGCTATGAAGTACCCACTTGAACTTGATGAGATGGATTCATGCGATGATGTTATTGAGCATGAAACCATCAATTTTATTACTAACATTGTTTCCAAGGATTCCTTTGAGTTGTTTTTGGTGCAGGAAAATGTTGAGGATCAAGAAGTAGTAGAGCGGCTGGCTTATTTGGAGGCAAACAAATCATTCAAGAGTTGGGCATTTGAAACAATTGAAATGCCCAAGGAAGAAAAGATGAGGCCTTCTATAGTAGACCACCTATTCTGGAACTTAAACCTCTCCTTGAGCATCTTGAGTATGGATTTTTGGAAGAGGGAAAGAAGTTACTGATAATTTTGAATGCTAGTTTATCTTCCTAGCAAAAAGCTAGATTGATTGAAATGCTAAAAAAATACAATGCTAAAAAAATACAAGAAGGTAATAGCTTAAAAGATAGCAGACATTGAGGGTATAAGTCCATCATTCTGCACTCATAAAATACTTATAAAGGATGAGTTTAAAGCAGTTGTGTAGCCACAGACGAAACTAAACCCGAAGATGAAGGAGGTAGTGAAGGCTGAAGTGATCAAATTACTTGATGCAGGAATTATCTATCCAATTTCAGATAGCTCCTAGGTGAGGCCGGTTCAAGTAGTACCAAAGAAAGGAGGAATGATTGTAGTGCCTAATGAGAATAATGAACTCATCCTTACAAGAACGGTCACTGGATGGAGGGTGTGGATGGAGGGTGTGTATTGACTACCGGAAGCTAAATGATGTAACCAGAAAATATCATTTTCCATTACCCTTCATCGACCAAATGTTAGAAAGGTTATCTAGACATGAATACTACTATTTTTTGGATGGTCTTTCGGGTTACTTTCAGATTCCTATTACTCCGAAAGACCAAAAAAAGACAACCTTTACATGTCCCTATGGTACTTTTGCGTATAGGAGAATGCCATTTGGTTTGTGCAATGCACCAACCACTTTCCAACGATGCATGATGGCAATTTTTGATGAGTTGATTGAAGATATCATAGAGGTTTTCATGGATGACTTTTCAGTCCATGGGAATTCCTTTGATGACTATCTACTGAATTTGGAGAGAGTTTTAATTTGGTGTGAAGATACCCATCTTATGCTCAACTGGGAGAAGTGTCACTTTATGGTTAGTGAAGGTATAGTTTTGGCGCACAAGATTTCATGCAAGGGTATTGAGATGGATCGAGCAAAATTTAAAACCATTGAAAAATTGCCACCTCCTACATTTATGAAGGCGATTAGAAGCTTTTTAGGGCATGGTGGGTTTTATCGGAGGTTTATCAAAGACTTCTCAAAAATTACTTGCCCTTTGACAAGGTTGCTCGAGAAGGATACTGAATTTATCTTTGATGGAGAGTGCCTAAAAGCCTTTAATATTTTAAAAGATAAGTTGATACATGCTCCGATCGTGGTGGCCCCTGATTGGAATCTTCCCTTTGAGTTGATGTGTGATGCGAGCAACTTCGCAGTAAGGGCAATTTTGGGCCAAAGGAAGGAGAAACATTTTCAGCCTATCTATTATGCCAGCAAAACACTAAATGAGGCTCAAGCTAACTACACCACCACAAAAAAAGAGATATTGGCTATTGTTTTTGCTTTTGACAAGTTCCATTCGTATTTGATCTTGTCAAAGGTAGTGGTTTACACGAAGCACTCAGCTTTAAGATACCTATTCTCAAAATCGATGCAAAGCCTAGATTGATTCAATGGGTGTTATTGCTGCAAGAATTTGATTTGGAGATACAAGACAAGAAAGGAGCAGAAAACCTTACAGCAGATCATTTATTCAGATTAGAGAACCCAAACTTAGAGCAGCTGAAAAAAGAGGATATTCATGACAACTTCCCTAATGAGCAGCTCTACGCTATGGTAAGTTTGGTAAGTGGTTCTAATCTTAATCCTGAATTTCCTTGGTTTGCAGATTTTGCAAATTTTCTTGTTGTTAGGGAACTCCCAAAAGATTTATCATATCAGCAAAAGAAGAAATTCTTTTCTTACCTGAAATATTACTTTTGGGAGGATCCCTTTCTCTTTAGAATTTGTGCTGATAGAATAATCAGGAGATATGTGGGGTGGCCCGAGAATATGAGCATTCTCGAGTAATGTCATAGTGGGCCAGCTGGAGGACACTATGGACCTAGCAAGATTGCTCAGAAAGTTCTGGAGTTAGAATTCTATTAGCCAACTCTTTTCAAAGACAGCTATAACTTTGTGCAACAATGTGATCATTGCCAAAGAACAGGTAACATCTCATCTCGTGATGAGATGCCCCAAAATGGTATTCTTAAATGTGAGGTTTTTGATGTATGGGGCATCAACTTCATGGGACCTTTCCCAAGTTCTTTTGGCAATAAATACATTTTAGTAGTTGTGGATTATATGTCTAAATGAGTAGAGGCTCAAGCTTTACCCACTAACGATGCTAAGGTGGTAGTGAAGTTCTTTAAGAAACTCTTCTCTAGATTTGGCACTCCAAAAGCCATTATAAGAGATAGAGGGACTCACTTTTGTAACAACCAATTAGGAAAGTATTGAAAAGATTAGGTATTACACACAAAGTTGCTACTCCCTATCATCCGCAGATGAGTGGTCAAGTAGAAAACTCATATAGAGAGCTTAAGAGAATTCTTGAGAAGTCAATAGAGCGGTCTAGGAAGGATTGGTCAGAAAAGCTTGATAGCACTCTATGGGCTTATAAGACTGCCTATAAAACTCCTTTGGGTACCACACTGTACAAATTGGTTTATGGAAAGGCTTGTCATTTGCCGATTGAAATTGAGCATAAGGCCTACTGGGCTATAAAGCAAGTTAACCTTGATTTAGATGCTGCATGTATCAAAAGAAATTTGCAGGTTAATGAGCCTGATGAGTGGCGATTGGCAGCTTATGATAATGCAAGGATGTATAAGGAGAGAACTAAGAGATGGCATGATTCTCGAATTAAGCAAGGGAAAGCCTTCAAAGCAGGAGATCAGGTATTGTTCTATTACTCTACGCTGAGGCTTTTCCCTGGAAAATTAAAGTCTCAGTGGTCAAGTCCATTTGTGGTTAAAAATATCTTCCCCTATGGAACAGTTGAATTAAGTTATCCTGAGAAGGGTGATTTTAAAGTAAATGGTCAAAGGCTTAAACTATATTTTGGGGGAGAATTGAATCAAGTGACGAAGGTTAAGTATCTCCAGGATTCAAGGTGAGCAATCACCCTAAACGTCCAGCTAAGATGACTTTAAAGAAGCGCTCGGTGGGAGGCAACCCACTATTTTAATTAAGATTTATTTTAAGTGCTTCAGTTTTATTTTTATTTTTATTTTTTTCTTTGTTTAGTTGTTGCTGCTCATTAGTTGAATTAAATTTGTCATGTAGTTTTTGAAAAAAAAAATTAGTTTAGAAATGCATAACCTACCTACCCACTCATGAAATTGTCATTTATTATGGGTTCTTAATAAGGGAATTACACAGCTAGACTATGCTCTAAATTGAATTTGTTGCTTTCATCCAATTGAAAGTAGAATTGCCAATATGAGTTCTAAGAATCCTAAAGGCCAGAATTCCAAAAACAAAAATGATTCCTCTCCTCCACCCATGACTCCTAAACAAGTAATAGCTTTTTATGCTTACAATAGGGCATACCCAGCTATGAATGAGTGCACTTTCTCCCTAGAGGAGATAGTGGAAATGGAAAAAAAGGAGAAAAAGGCTAATGATGCGCCAACTGATGCTGTAGAGAGCGATTTCATGCAGCTAGAACTACCAAAAAAGGAGACTAGTGAACCTCCCAAGGTGAAAAGGGGAAGAGGGAAGCCTAGGAAGGAGAAGTGAGGAGCCGTCTTGCCCTGGTTTAGATTACACTAGAATGATCTTTACTAAATAATTGTAATTCTAGGCTAGGCATTCCATCTATCTTTCTTGTATGAGCCATTGGCTATCTTTCATGTTATTTTGTTTTCTTTTCACTATGTTTTATCTTAATGAAGTTCTTATGTTCATGCATAATTTCCATGGCTCCGCTTTTATCTTTGAGTTGTTTTATCAATTAAAAAAAAGGAAAAAAAAATGGTGGGGGGGGGGGGGGGGGGCGGCGAAGAGTGGAATTGGATGGCATGACTAAAACCTCAGCCGAGCCTCCAGCCATGTGATAAGGAAATTTGATATCTTTTTGGCAGTAGCATGGCACGGCTAAAACCTCAGCCATGCCTCCAACCGTGTGATAAGGGAATTAATTTTTTTCTTTAGCAGAAGCATCACACGGCTAAGACCACGGCTGAGCCTCCAGCTGTGTGATAAGGTGATTTAACTTTTTATTTGGCAGAAGCATCACACGGCTAAGACCACGGCTGAGCCTCCAGCCGTGTGATGCACCTAGAGAGTCTTTATCTCCACCCGTGGGGTCACCCATGGGCACGATAAATAAAAGAAAAAAATAATAGTTCATACAAACCCCATCCACTCGAATTTTCATTTTCTCTATTTTCTCTCTTCTTCCTCTCAGTTCTCCCACACTCGAATCATACACACCATCCCTTCCCAACCACTTTTCATGCTCAAGGCAGCATTCCTCAAGTCATTTCAACCACACACACTCTCTCTCTTCGGATTCTTCACCACATGTATGGATTTTTGTTTGTTCTTTAATTTTTGGCTTACTTTATTGTTTTAAATCTGTTTCTTTTTGTGCTTTGTTGAGATTCACATGATTGAGGAGAGAAATTTTGATTCTAGGGATTTGGGTTGTGTAAAAAGACACTGCATTTGATTTTTAGTTAGAGAAAGGTGTGGATTTGGGCAATGAGGGTGTTTTGGGTTGCTCTTTGATGGTTATTCCTAATTTCATGACTCTTTATTGCTTAAATTGCCTAGGTTTTTATTGCTTGAATTGGTTGAATTGTAGTTTGCTTGACTTTCGGCAATAACTGTTTAATTTCTGTTTTTGGGAATCATTTGCTTCTGACATCATAATGCCAAAATTCTAACAATGATATTTCCCTATTATTTTTTTTTTGCTGTATTGGTTGGCATGTGTTGTTTTGTAACTATGGGACCTAAGAAATCATCCACCAAGGCAACCAAATTGCCCACCAAACGGGCTAGAGGGGAAGGCAGTTCCTGCAACCCTCCATCAGCAGCAGCCCCCACGGTTTCTTTCATTCCAAACCATGTGTGTGTCCAATTTGTCGACTCGGAGTCTCATGCTCGCTTTGAGCAATTGGCCAACAAGGACTTCTAGCCTACCCGCCAGATTGACTGGGGTTTTATGCAATAGATTGGCATAGACGAGGAGCTTCGGGGTTGGACATCACAGCCAGGCTAGAAGGGATTTTTTGAGATAGCTGAGCTGGCTTATCGGGAATTGACACTGGAGTTTTATTGTACCCTTCAAGTTGATGAAAATTCTATTTCTCTATCTGACGCCAAACCTGGAAGCTCCTTAGGAAATACATCTAGAAATTTGTTCACCACAGGCACATTTTTTAACTCCTAGCATCTTTAGAGATGTCTCTCACTATAGCTAAATAACCCTAATAGCCACAGCACAACATTTTTCTAGCACTAATAGCTGATACAAAGTTATAAGGAGCAAGACTTTTGTTTCCACTGAAAGAAAATTTCGTATCACCAGGTATATGGAAAATAAATTCCTTGTTGTGGCAGTCAAGGTTACAAAATGAGTTGACAACTAGTACATTCCTAAAATTATATTGAAGTCCATCACATCAAGCAAAATCAAATTAGCAAGAAGGATTCTACCCTTAACCTAGACTGGACATACTAGAAATGATGTGTCCACCAATAAGAAATCACTCATAAGAGTGGAGACTGACAATGGACACTCTAGAGTAATAGGCATTCTGTCAATCCTTACTGCAAAATTGGGGGATACAAAGGACTGCATAGTACCCGAATCTAATAATACACGTGTCTCAAAAGAACAAACAGGAAGAATAGATGTCACCACTGCATTAGAAGCCTAAGCATCCTGCTAAGTGAGGGTGTAAACTTTGGCATGACTCTGATTCTGACATATGCCCGTGTGGCTTGAACTTAGTCCCTGACTCTGGCCTCAACCTTTGCCTCTAAAACCATAGCCTTATTAGCCACTAAATTGTCCACCTGATGGAGAGGTACGCATAGGCTGAACTATATTAGCAATAGAACCCTGAGTGAATCCTCGAATGGCTCATTTCTGACCTCTAGATAAAGGACAATCTCTATCAAAATGACCAAGCTAGCCACACACAAAACAGACACCTGAGCCTTAAAAACGATGCCCTTAATTAGCTCTAGCACATCTACCACAAACTGTAGCACCAAAACCTGATCTCGAGCCACTGAAATTGGAACCTTCACTACTACCACTGAAACTCCTACTATGCTTGAATCCATCTTTTCCTTTTCTTTTGCCTCCTTATCTAAAAGAACTCTGAGAATCGATAGAATAAGCTCCCGTAGTGAAATACCACTGGTGCCAATAAACTCTGACATACCCTAACCTTCTTGTCTATTAATTCCTCTTAAGTTTTTCTTCTTTTCCTCTAAGGCCAACTCAATATCTCGTGCATCATAAACTAGTTAACTAAAAGGTCAGCCCTACCTCCCAATGATCAAAGACTGATAACCCTCCCTCAAAAACTGTAGCATATCTAAACTTTTTAGTCTCCTTATCTAGTACTGTTAATGGTACAAACTTACACAACCCTAAGAACTTGCTAGTAAAATCTACTATAAAAGTATGTTCATTTTTCTTCAAACCCTCCAACTCAATCATCTTTTGGTGAACAAATCCAGGAGGGATAAACCATGCTAAGAACTCACCAGAAAACTCCTCCCAAGACATCTACTGATACTAAGGCCTTACATAATCCTTATACCTAGTTTGAGTTAGCCCCTCGAGCCTTCTACTAGCGAAATATATTGATTTGGTATCTGTACAACCTAACTCTAAGCAAATTTTTCTGATACTATCTAATACAAACCACACTATTATAATTGTGAAATTCTAATTTAATAGTAATACAAATATAGATATAAATACGTCCACAAACAATCCATTGCCAAAGAAAGAGGCAAGGAAACTCAACAATAAACACGACATATAAGCTCCTCCTTAGATCTGGGAAAATAAGAAGACAAGAGTAAGCATCTCAATTTAGTGAATGATACTAGATAATATACAAACCCAATGCTCTAATATCAATCTAAAATGAAATGATTATACATTCGTGCCACTCAAACATCCAATTCACATAATCATATAAGGACGAGGAATAGCCCACAAGAACCACACTAAATCCCAATCTTGGGATGCTCTCTAATTCCAAATACTATCTCTTAGGTCCAATATAAGGGACACAGTAGTCCTAACTGTGCTGCCCTGACTGGCAACAACGTATAGGAGATGAGTAAGCCAGCAGCCATCATACACCAGTCATATGCTTATCTATCTCATCATCATATCATCACCATAATCATATTCTAAGTGATTCATGTGTCATCTCATTCCCATCTGACAATCACAAACAATAATTGACACAATTAATGTACATACACATACATATGCTTTCTATTAATTTAATTTATAATCATAATATATATATATATACATATATATATATATATATATATATATATATATATATATATATATATATATATATATATATATATATATATGTGTGTGTGTGTGTGTGTGTGTGTGTGTGTGTGTGTGTAGGCAATAATGAATGCATGTAATTAGGAAAATATATTAAATAGTATTATTCACAATTCAATAGGTGGAAATCAGACAAATTAGTGACTTAGACCCAAAGCTGGAGAGGACAATCCTAGACAATCTAGAAAGAAAATATCATAGAATTGTCAAACAAGGAATGTAATGATCAATAAATCAACTCATCCTACTTTATAGAGATATCTACCAAAAATCCGATAGAGTTTCCCTAAGATAGACCTCATCCCCCTGAAAAAGCAAACAACCAACTCAACACAAGAAATACCTCGTATGCCCTTACTGGGCTCTCAATACCAACTCATTCTCAATATAGAATACCATTAATGATCCAAATCTAGTTATCACAATTATTTCATAATACTTAACAAAATTTTCAAATTTAATTTAGTTAATTAATTATAATAAATTATCTAATTCATGAATAAGTTACCAACTTGAGATAAATCAATTTCACTATCAAAACAAACATCAGAAATTAATTTAGAACTGCTGATTATGCTCACCGGAAAGTCATTGAAAAATATCGACTGCGGCAGATTTCAACGATTTTGTTGCTAATGGACTCATCTCAAAGTGAAGAGCACAAAAATATCCACCACTCTCCTTTAGTTACTAGAGGTTCTCCGAAATCTACATCAGTAGCCTACATTTCGTCAATTTCAACTAAATTAAAACATCAAATGAGGTACCAAAATGAAGGTTAGGAGGAGAGGAGTCCATTAGTATTTGAACCGTCGTGAACAGAGGTCGAAGGTTGCCAAAATCAGCTTAGAAAGCCAATGGGATGGCGAATGCTGTGGCAGTGCATGTGGCATCATCTAGGGTCGATCAGCAACGAGTTTATGGCAGTGAACTCATCCAATAATGATCTTCCTCCTAGGCTGGCTTGTGTTAGCGACAGGCAATCGGATGATAACGAAATGGCAGGTCAACGCTCCTAGTCTCCCTCTCTCTCTCTCTCTCTCTCTCTCTTTATGTTTCTATCTCTCAGCCAATAGCAATGTCTGATTGGTGCCTACATTATATACATATATATATATATATATATATATATATATATATATATATATATATATATATATATATATATATATATATATATATATATATATATATATATATATATATATATATATATATATATATATATATTGAAACTGATTTAATTTAATTAAAATTCATAATTTTCAAAATAATATTTAATTAATTAATTAATTACATCACAAACATTTTAATTTAAAATTTTTAAAAAATTTTCAAGATATTACAATTTTGTATAAAATTCTTAATAAATTTACAAAACAATGTTGATTTTACATGCTCTTTTGTAAGTTGAAGCCATTTACCATAAATGAATTTTTTTTTTACAAAAGTTTTCTTAGATTTAGAAAATTATGATTTCATAGATTATTTTGTAAATTGAAACCGTTTACAAAAATTAGTATTATTACAAAAAAGTTACAAAAATATGAGCAAATCTTCATATTATTGTGTAAATTATATATTTTTATTAAAAAAAAAATTGGTACCATTAGCAAAATTATTTTTGGAAACTTATAAAAAAATGTTCCCTTTCATATCATCATGTAAACGACATATGTTTATACAAAATATGCTTTTTTAAAATTTTAAAAATTAAAAAAAAGATATTTCATGTTTTTATTTTATAACTGGATACTTTTTATAAAAAATAACTTTCTCTTTATGAAATCATATAAATATCATAAATTTAGTAGGATTAGAAAATCTCATAGCAAACAAAAATTTAATTTTTTTATTTATTTTAATATTAATATTTTTATAATATTAAAAATTCAATAATTGAAAAAATAAACTAAAAAAAAACTCTTTGCTAATAATAGCCATTAAAAAAAATAATTTTCATTGATGGTCCTTGAATTATTGACCGAGTAACACTATGATCTTTGAATTTTAATTTGTAACAGTAAATCCCTTAAATTTCAATTTCAGTAACATTATTGTCTCTGAACTTTAATTTATAACAGTAAACCTCCTGAATTTTAATTTCAGTAACTTTATGGTCCTTAAACTTCAAGTTTAGTAACAGAAAATCCTCTTACGTTATCTCCTGTTAAACACCCAAATAGAATGATGATGTGCGATGCCATGTGTAAAATCAAAAAGAAAAAAAAAATTAGTTCATTAAATACATGCGTGAGATGCCATGTCAACAAATCTTGGTACTTAATTTCAACGTTGAAATAAATTTTCGTTGCGATTTTAACTCTTCTCTTTCTCTTTCTTTTTCTTCCTCTCTCTTTCTATCTCTATCTTTTTCATTGAGCTGAATTTTTATAACAGACTAAATCATCTTCCAAAACTTTCTTAAATCATGCAACTACCAAATTTATTAATTCTTTAAGTTTAATGACTTAGCTTTTTTCTTTTTTTTTTCTATTTTTTGATTTTATACATGGTATGCTTTGTCAGCATTGTATTAAAGTATTTAATAGAAAATAACGTGAAGAGGTTTCTGTTATTAAAATTAAAGTTGATAAGATTTACTATTAAAATTGAAGTTCAGAAATTATCGTGTTACTGAAATTAAAATTTTAAAATCAATTAAAAAAAAAAGGAAAATTGATAAGCAAGTTGCCATTTTAATAATGATTTTTTACAGAGCACATATCAACTAATTAATAAACTTGAAAATTCAAATTACCATGACTTCCCGTCATGCAAAACACCTTAAAACGAATATGCATTTAAAAAAAAAAAAAAAAAGTGAGAGTAGAAATCCTTTTTTTTTTGTTGCTCACTGTTGACTCTCCCTCCTTTTGTTTCCACTACACACTTTCGCTTGCAAGTTTTCCCATAAAGCAAAGACTAAATAATTCATTGAGAAAGAGAGAAAAAAAAAAAAAGTGAAAATGTCGCGAAAGGCAAAAACTAAAGAGAGACTGGGAGTAAAAGCAGCCACGGATGAAGTGATCGCTGAACTCACTGCCAAAGAACAAGTCAAAACAGTTATGGAAGACCCAATTCCTGAACTCACTCTCAAACAAGAAGAAGAACAACAAACAGGTACCCATTTTCTCTCTCAATCATTTAACAATTATAATATAGAAATTTATTTATTTGTTCGCGATTTTGATTCTTAATCAACAGAATCAACAGTTATAACCCGGGAATTAAGGGATCTTCCACCATCTCACTACTTATTTAAGATCAAAAACTTCTCCCAACTTTCCATTGCAAAGGTAGAAAATTATCAATCCAGTGATTTTGAAGTTGGCGGATACAAATGGTGGGTTCTAATTTTAATTCCACTTTTTTTTTTTTTTAATTTTCAATTTTTAACAATTATCACAATCTTGCAGCACTGTAGATAACCAAATTAGCACATAAATTTTTAATTTCTAATTGCTCTTGTTTTCACCTACATTTTTTTTTTTTTTTTTGTGTGTGCAGGAGGCTGTCTCTTTACCCTGAAGGAAACAAGAAAGTAAATGAGAACGATCACATATCTCTATATTTAGTACTATCCGATTCAAATACATCACTCCGTCGTCAAGGGGTTAATGCGTTCTTCAAGTTGTTTGTTTATAATCAAATTCAGGATAAGTATTTGGCTGTTGATGAAGGTACTTGCTAGCCTTTTTATAAAGCCTGTTTATTCAGATCGGACGCTTTTCAGATGCTAATAAAAAACCAATTTGAAACTATTGTTTAGTGACAACAACCCACCGTCTAAAAATAATTTTTAATATGGTGTTTTTCTCAATAGCAATGTTAAAAGGATCCGTAATTTTTCAAACATTTTTCAAACTTCACTTTTTATTGGAATCTATTTACTGAATTGTCTGCATGCTTTGATCTTTTTGAGTAGATGGTAAGGACAGGATAAGGCATTTTCGTGGAATTGAAACAGAATGGGGTTTCCACCAATTTATTTCGCTGGCTGCTTTTAATGATGCTTCAAATGGGTACCTCGTTGATGATTGTTGTGTGTTTGGAGCTGAGGTTTTTGTTATGGAATGTATTAAAAAAGGTGAATGTGTGTCCATTGTGAAGGAGCGTGCTAATAGCACCCTCACTTGGCATTTTGAAAATTTTGCACAGCTCAAGCAAGATTACTATCATTCTGAGGTGTTTGTTATTGGTAAGCATAAATGGTGAGTAAAGATATATTTTTTTAGTTTCAAAATTGATATGAAATAACTTCATTATTGCTATGAGCCATAATTTGATATCTTTTCAATTTCGATTAGGTACTGATCACTCTATCCCAATGGGAATGGAGCGTTGAAAGGCAAAAGCATGTCCTTGTTTTTATACTTGGAAGATTCAAAAAATCTAGCCTCTGGACAAAAGGTCTATATTGACTACATTCTTCGTGTAAGGGATCAAGTTTCTGGAAAACATTATGAAAAAACAGGTCATTGGCATTCAATTGTGACATTTATCCACATTTGCTACTTCTGAGCAATGAAAATGCATCATATGGGAAAATCTATTTCAGAAGCTTTGTTTACTTTAGCTGACGATGTCTTGCAGGTCATCATCAATTCTCTAATTCACACAACAATTGGGGTTTCCGAAATTTTATGCCTCTCAGTGAACTCAAGGATGCATCAAAGGGATTTATAGTTCGTAATACTGTGATTGTGCAACTCCAATTTCTTTTGATGACAATTGTCGAGGAGTTCTCTTAATGTAATTATGGTAATTATTACAGCTTTTTGATGTTTTGGCAAAAAACATTATGAGTTGAGTAAATTAGCAGACATAAATATTATTAGCTGCACGCACTTGAATGTTTCTGTAATGAACATGTTTTCAGCTTGTTGAATAGGAAATCCTTAAGCCTAGTATATGAGATCATAATACAATTTATTGGTATTTTGGTACTTTTATAACAGTCAATTTGTTGACAACTATAAAAGTACAGAAAATACTTTGAAAATCTCTTTTGAGAAGTGGTTTTTAAATTTTGACTAACAAGTCAATTTTTTTGGGTCTCATATTCTTGTTTATTATACACATTTTTATTGCATCAATTCATTTTTTATTGCAATACGATCACTTTGTGACTTGGCTTGTTGTATTGAGGTCCTAAAATTTGTGGAGGATTAAGAGGCCAGCGTGAGCGACACAAATGTAGATGTCAAGAATGGCTCATGCTATTGTTGATTAATATCATCCAATCGGTAACTTTGAAACTAAAATTGAACAATAAACATAAATCTCACTCAAATTGATGTTTAGGTCTATAAATATTTTGGGCTTGGAATTAAGATTTTAGACTCAAAATTTAATATTTTAAAAATTTAGATGCATGTAAATTTAGCTTCAAGTTTGAGCTAAGAGAATGTCAAATTTACACCAGCTCTAACTTTGAATTTATAATATAGAAGAGAGTAATATATATATTTAATGTCATTAATTATATAAACAAATGCCAAAATACATTTTATTTATAAATAATGTACTATATTATTTCAAAAATTATTTATATAATATAATTTATAAGATTTTTTATTTTTTATGTATAAAAATTTAAAGAAAAAAATAAATTCAAACATACACTCTATGAAATGCATCCACTACAGTTTTTGAATCTAACTTAAAAATTGCATTATAGTACTAACCTTGTTTAATCTAAGATACACTAACCTTGTTTAATCTAAGATATGGCTTCCTTGAGACATATTGCTTCAGCTTCTATGGCTGAAACACATTTAACAACATTACCAAAATGATACCTAAGAACCATTCCAAGCCCCATCTTTCTCAACTCCATAAAAATGGTTGCATCATAGTTATACTTAAGCACATTCTTTGGTGGAGGAGAAGAGACAGGAGATCCTGAGTTTGGAACCGAGCGAACACGATCCCTTCTAGTTTGAATGGCTGACCAATCGACATGCATTGCCATGCACGATGTGGTCACTTGAGTTGGTGAAGCAAACAGAGTCCTCCAAAGCCAATTATTTTGTTGGCGCTAAATACTCCATATCATCGTACATATCTTGATTATATCCTCCTAACTATGGGTATCTAGGATGGAGAAAAACCAATCAGCAAAAATATAAAACATGAGAATTCAATGGAATAAGATTAATTGAAGCCCAGCAGTAACTCACAAATGGGCAATCCAAGAACAAATGAAGAAGATGCTCACCAAACTCACTACACAAAAACAAGTATTAACCACAGGTACACCTCTTAGAAAATAAAACAATCCCTAGTAGAAATAATGTTTTATGAATTCTCCAAATAAAAACCTTTACTTTTGAAGAGATTTGAATCTTCCAAACACCTTACCAATTCCACTGATGTAGAGCCTGATTGAAACCTTTTTGGTCTCCACAATTCTCCTATATCCTAACTTAACTGTGTAGACTTCCTACTTATCAAAGTGCCAAATCAACTGGTCATTACCCCTACCCTTAACAACTAGTTCGCATAGTATTAATGTTGCTTCCTCTGCTGAAAATAATGTGTTAAGCACCTGTTAACTCCTAATTGGGCCAAAGAAAAAGATCCCTATTTGGGAAGTATTTAACTTTAAGAACCTTATTGGTCATGGCATCAAGTTTAGATAACAAATTTCATGCTTGTTTACCTAGTAATGCCAAATTAAAAGTTCTAAGGTCGCTAAATCCAATACCTCTAGCATCTTTTTGTTTACACAAAAAATACTAACCCAATTTAGTCGAGCTTCACCATTAGGTTTCAAATCCAACCAAAAAGAGTTCATCATATGTTGACACTTTTCACACAAAGATATAGGAATTAGGAAAGTGCTCATATAATAACTTGGAATAACTTGAGCAACTGATTTAATCAAAATTTCCTTCCTAGCTTGAGATAAACATTTACTTTGCCACCCATGTAACCTTCTCCACATCATGTCATGAAGATAAGCAAATATAGCCCTTTTTCTCCTTCCAATAAGTGAGGGCAACTCCAAATAACGACTACTATTTAAAGGGGTAGCAACATTCAAGATGCCCAAAATTTCAATTCTTACATTCTTAAGAACATTAGAACTAAAGAAAATACTAGATTTTTGAAAGTTAATGAACTGACCTGAATCTTCCCCCATATCGCAAGAGAATACTCTGTAAATTATTACTTTCCATCCTATTAGACTTGAAGAATAAAAACCATTATCTGCAAAAAGAATATGACTGATAAAAGGAGCTCGCCTGTAAATCTTATAACCAGTAAGCTTACCTACATCCTCTACTCACTTCAACAAAGCAGATAGCCCGGAGAATCAAAAGGTAAGGTGATAAAGGGTCCCCTGCCTTAATCCTCACTTAGGAATGATCACACATGTTTCCTCCCCATTAATAGCCACAAAATATTGAATATAGCATATACACATCATGATCCAAGATATCTAGTGAGATGTAAAACCCAAACAAGACATGATAGTCTCTAAATATGACCATTTAATTCTGTCATATACCTTGCTAATATCAATCTTGAATGCCAGTATTCCATTCTCACCCTTTGTTCTTCTCTTCCTGTAACGAAAAATTTAAAATACCACTGTGACATTATTAGTAATAGACCGCCCAAGAATGAAAGTTTATTGAGTATGAGATATAACTGAAAGGCAGTAAAAACTTCAACTTGTTAGTAAGAATCTTTGCAATAATACTATAAAAAACATTACACATAGAAATGGGCCTCAGTTCCTTCATAGAGACAAGAACCTCACATTTTGGAATAAGAACAATTGTTGTTTTACCAAGCTCGGCAGTTAACACCCCATTCTATAAACAACCCACACATATTTTGAAGATATCTAGTCCAATATTGGACAAATTTTTTGAAAGAAAGTTGGATTAAGACCATCCAACCCAAGAGACTTGTCCAGATACATTTCAAAAATAGGTCTTCAAAATTCTTCAATAACAGATAAATGTAATCACAAAATGATTCAAGAATAGTTTGAAGACCCATCCATAAATGCAGCAGGTGCGTTAATGAGTCCAAAAGACATCATAAGAAATTCATAATGCCTATATCGAGTCCTGAATGTAGTCTTATGTCACAATCCACTTTTAAGCCGTGACGGTCCTAAAGTTCAAGGAGACATAAGGTCACCTAAACCATAAAACCCATTTAACATATAATCTTTTATCATTCATCATGTAGGATCTTGTCCCCAAGATCGTAACCTTATTACCTTTCTTTGTTACCCATTATTTGCTTATCATCTTCTTGTTAACTTATAATATCATTTATGAATACAATATGAATAACTACTTACATTGAATCTCATATCATTAACCAAATGTTCACTACATCATACATTCTTACAATAACAATTACAATACCATTCACATTACATATACACCCTCTGACATATTTGTGCTAACTTTTCAATAACCATGGAGCTCTAACAATGATCTTCATAATCAAGAGTCACAACACCAAGACTTAGCAAAGCAACTTCTAAGCAGAAAGATGGGCTTGAAATTTACCTTGCCGACTTATTGACTTTGCTTGAAAATTTAAACAATTACAGTATGAGACATAGCTCAGCGAGTACATAATAATACAATACATATGGTGAGTACAAGGATTAATTTCAGAAAGACTCTTTATATCCATGGATGTTTTCAATCAATATTATCATTATGGTTTAATTTCTCATTTAAATTGGAAACAATATCTTTAAGAGAAATATTACTTTCTTAGGAGCAGGATGCTTCCCACACATATCAATTTAAGAGTGATGGCCTAAGCTTTGCTCACTCACACATATCACATTACGTAAGACTAATCGAGTCTTACGATTAGGCGTTCTCCCTAACAGAGATTGGGTACTCTCGCCCTACCCATAGGTTTATACCAAATGCACAAGGTTTGATATATTATCTCACATCAAAAGGGGATTTCTACTTATCAATAGGCATTTAATAGAAGAGCTTATATAAAGTTCATGTCAAGGAATTCAATGAACATAGTATGGATTCGCTGCGATAGGTTCACAGTAGTCAATTGTCATCAAGAAGCATCATAACAATGGTTCAATGTTCAATGAGGAATTCAAGCTTATTAAGGAATCAAGAAGCATCATATCAAATGATTCAATAGCCAATAAGCAATTCAAGCTTATCAAAGAATTGGAATACTTCAACAATTATGGTTTGAACAATAAAGGTTTTAAGCATATGGCACAAGGCATATTATATTATTAGGTACTCTCCTTGAACTCTTTTGCTCCTATTCATGTTTGAAATTGCTAGTAGTATGCTCCTCGCACTCTTGCACAATATTCTTGTCATTGTCTTTAGACTCTACACATTGCATTTCAATCACATATTACTCACTTCTTTGTTATAACATTCATCTAATTTAGCTTAACTTACTAACATTTCTATCTTGTTTCTTAAAACACAACTTATCACTTTTAAAGTCAAGATATACTATACATATACTTATTACTAAACTTAACATTTCCCTTAGTTATTCTCCACATGGCTAAAACTATTTATTTAAGGAAGGATGTTTCATTTCCTCTAAATTCCACATTTCAACTTTCATAATAGTCAACTAGAGCCAATTAAGCAATTTCCAATATTTAAGAGAACTAATTCCACTTTCACCAATAATTCCATAAATGAACCTAGTTCATTTAATTTGGGGAAATTCATTTCTATTCATTGGATTTCAAAATTGACATTATAAAATTCATATGACACCATTCTAAATCTTGATTTTCCCTTTAATTTCATAAATCCAAGTCAAATTCTCAAAATCCTAAATTTTTCATAAACCCTAGAATTTGGGAAAAACCTATAATTCCATTTCAAATCCTCAAATTAATCATAGAAATATGAAATTAGCATGATATAAAACTCATATGATGAATCAAACATCAAAAACTAATATTAGAATACATAGTTCTCCTTTTTAACTAGGTTTATGCTTCCATGAATTATTTAGGGTGAACCAAGCCTCTTTAATCCAATTTGACACTTCCAAATCATTATTCCATACCCAAAATAACCTAGAAAATTGCCAACTAAATTTTTATACACTACCTTCAAAAATCCAAATTTAGGCCGAACCTAGGTTCCCATTTCCCTCTTTGTGTGCTCTTTGCTTCCTTTGCAAATTTTTACTTATTTAACCCCCCATTTTCAATTTCAGTACTCATTTTTCTAGTAAGGGACATGTAGAATTAATTCCCCCTTGAATTTCTTTAACTTGGCCAAACCATAAAGATGAAAAACAAAAGGAACCAATTCAATCGATACACAAAACACAAGTTAGAAATAATGAAAGAAACAACTGAGCACAAATTCTCACCTTGGAAAGCCATAATTTGGTATCCTTAGGTGATGAATAAGTTGAGAGGTTTTTCTTTTGGTGGGAGTTGTGTTTTTGGTGGTGAATTTGCCAAATGAGAAGAAATTAGCATCTTTTTACTTATATATGGAAGGAGATGGATGGTTGTGATTTAATCTCACAACTTCAATGGCTATGATTCAACTAAGATGGATGGCTATGATAAATCAAGGTGGATGGCTAAGATCACTTTTAGGTGGATAGTGACTTAGCATAAATAATGATGAAAAATAATGAACTTGGACAATGGTGATGGTGAGATGAGATTTCCACCATTTTTAAGAAATGGACTTAGTCAAATATGGTGGCTTCCTAATCAACTTTGGTGTCTAACCCAATTACTCACCATTCTAACCATAGTTAATTTATTCTAACCCTAATAGAGTTAAGCTCCACCAATTTGTGAGCTCTAATGGGCCATCCATACTTGAGCTTGGGCATTTAAGTCCACAAGCTCATTAACAAATCTATATAAGTACACTTCAAGTTCGACAACTTGATATATTTCCCATTTCGTTCCTTTCACTATAACATATATAATTCTACTCTTCTAATATCACTACACATTCTAGAGGTTAATAGATAAATCTTATTTACTCCATAGTATACATTTTCTAGCCTTTCCTTAGCATTGTTCAATTGTATACATCATGTAGACTCATTGGGTCAAACTAAGTTTGACCTCTATTATATCATTGTAATTTTGATTAAATTGAACTCCTCATATCACTATTATCATTCCCCAATATCTTAGGAGATGTCAACACCCATTTACTGACACTTTAAATTCATATCTCAATTAAATAACTAGCATAGTTACATCAAGTCTAACTCAATTTGACTTTCACTTATCATAAGGTACTTATTAAAATTGATTGCATTCCTCACTTACTATCACATCATTCATTTAAAATTCATTTCTTATGATATTCTTATAATTCTTAAGGCCTTAAATGGCATAGCATATGGGCATTATAATATCATCATTACTGTTTACAATTGGGAAAAGAAACCTTGGGTATTACATCTTAGGAATATCCTCCTTCCTAATCTTCAACTAGTGGTATCCCAAATGAAGATCAATCTTGGAAAAGTGTTTGGCACCTTGAAGTTGATCGAATAAATCATCAATTTAGGAAAGATGACACTTGTTCTTTATAGTCATCTTAGTTAATTGATGTAATCAATACAGAGATGCATTGATCGATCCTTCTTTTTTGCAAACAACACAGGAGAGCTCCAAGGTGAAGTATTGGGATGAATAAAACCTTTAACCAAAAGGTCTTGCAATTGCTATTTAAGCTTCTTCAATTCAGAATGTGCCATCCTACAAGGTGGCATGAATATAGGATTCATCCTAGGTACTACATTGATGAAAATTCTATTTCTCTATCTGGTGGCAAACTTGGAAGCTCCTTAGGAAATACATCTGGAAATTTTTTCACCACAGGCACATTTTTTAACTTCCTAGCATCTTTAGAGACGTCTCTTACTATAGCTAAATAACCCTGATAGCCACGGCACAACATCTTTCTAGCACTAATAGCTGATATGAGGTTACAAGGAGCAATACTTATGTTTCCACTAAAAGAAAATTTTGTAACACCGGGTATATGGAAAATAAATTCCTTGTTGTGGCGGTCAAGGTAGCAAAATGAGTTGATAACTAATACATTCCCAAAATTATATCGAAGTCCATCATATCAAGCAAAATCAAAATTAGCAGGAAGGATTTTACTCTTGACCTAGACTGGACATACTAGAAATGATGTGTCCACCAACAAGAAATCACTCATAGGAGTTGAGACTAACAATGGACACTCTAGAGTAATAGGCATTCTATCAATCCTCACTGAAAATTAGGGAATACAAAGGAGTGTATAGCACCTAGATCTAATAATACATGTGTCTTAAAAGAACAAACAGGAAGAATAGCTGCCACTACTACATTAGAAGCCTGAGCATCCTATTGAGTGAGGGTGTAAACTATGGTATGACTCTGATTTTGACATCTCCCGTGAGGCCTGAACTTAGTCCCTAACTCTAGCCTCAACCTCTACCTCTAAAACCACAGCCCTGTTCGCCATTAAACTGTCCACCTAATGGAGAGGTATGCATAGGCTGAACAACATTAGCAATAATCCCCTAAGTGAATCCTCGAATAGCTCCTTTCTGACCTCTAGATAAAGGAAATCTCTATCAAAATGACCAGGTTGGCCACACACAAAACAAACACCTCAACCTTGAAAATCGTGCCCCTGATAAGCTTTACCATATCTGGCATAAATTGTAGCACCATAACCCGATCTTGAGCCACTGAAATTGAAACCTCCACTACTACCACTGAAACTCCTACTATGCTTGAATCCACCTTTTCCCTTTCTTTTGCCTCCCCAGCAAAAAGAACTCTAAGAATCAGTAGAATAAGCTCCCATAGTGAAATACCACTGGTGCCAATAAACTCTGATGTACCTTGACCTTCTCGTCTATTAATTCCTCTTACGTTTTTCTTCTTTTCCTCTAGGGCCAATTCAATATCTCATGCATCATCAACTAGCTAACAAAAAGGTCATCCATACCTCCCAATGATCAAAGACTCATAACCTTCCCCTAAAAATTGTAACATAGCTAAACTTTTTAGTCTCCTCATCCGGCACTGCTAATGGTACAAACTTACACAACTCCAAGAACTTGCTAGTGAAATCTACTATAGAAGTATGTTCATCTTTCTTCAAACCCTCCAACTCAATCATCTTTCGGTGAACAAATCCAAGAGGGATAAACCATGCTAAGAACTCACCAGCAAACTCCTCCCTAGACATCTGCTGATATCAAGGCCTAACATAATCCTTGTACTAAGTTTGAGTTAGCCCGTCGAGCCTTCTACTAGCAAAATATATCAATTTAGCATCTGTATAACCCAACTCTAGGCAAATTTCTCTGATACTATCTAATACAAACCACATTATTATAATTGTGAAATTTTAATTTAATAGTAATACAAATATTGATATAAATACGTTCACAAATAGTCCATTACCAAAGAAAGAGGCAAAGAAACTCAATAATAAACACGACATATAAGCTCATCCTAAGATATGGGAAAATAAGGAGATAAGAGTGAGCATTTCAACTTAGTGAATGATATTATATAATATACAAACCCGATACTCTAATATCAATCTAAAATGAAATGATTATACGTTCGTGCCACTCAGACATCCAATTCACATAATCATACAAGGACAAGGAATAGCCCACAAAAACCACATAAAATCCCAATCTAGGGATGCTCTCTAATTCTAAATACTGTCTCTTAGGTCTAATGTAAGGGTCACAACTGTCCTAACTGTGCTAACCCGACTAACAGCAACACATAGGAGATAAGTAAGCCAAAAGCCGTCATACACCAATCATATGCTCATCTATTTCATCATCATATCATCACCATAATCATATCCTCAATGATTCATGTGTCATCCCATTCCCATCCAACAATTACAAACAATAATTCACACAATTAATGCACATACACATAGATATGCTTTCTATTAATTTAATCTATAATGCATAATATATATATGTGTTTGTGTGTGTGTGTGTGTGTGTAGGCAATAATGAATGCATGTAAGTAGGAAAATATATTAAATAGTATCATTCACAATTCAATAGTTGAAAATCAGAAAAATCAGTGACTTAGACCCAAAGCTGGAGAGGACAATCCTAGACAATCTAGAAAGAAAATATCATAGAATTGTCAAACAAGGAACGTAATGATCAATAAACTGACTCATCCTACTTTATAGAGATATCTACCAAAAATCTAGCAGAGTTTCCCTAAGATAGACCTCATCCCCCTGAAAAAGCAGACAACTAACTCAGCACAAGAAATATCTCGTATGCCCCTACTGGGCTTTCAATACCAACTCATAACCATCATTCTCAATACATAATACCATTTATGATCCAAATCTAGTTATCACGATTATTTCATAATACTTAACGAATTTTTCAAATTTAATTTAATTAATTAATTATAATAAACTATCTAATTCATGAATAAGTTACCAACTTGAGATAAATTAATTTCACCATTAGAACAAACATCAGAAATTAATTCAGAACTGTCGATTATGCTCACCGGAAAGTCACCGAAAAATATTGACGGCAACAGATTTCAAGGATTTTGTTGCCAATGGACTCATCTCATAATAAAGAGCATAAAAATATCCACCACTCTACTTTAATCACTAGAGGCTCACTGAAATCTGCATCAGCAGCCTACATTTCATCAATTCAGCCAAATTAAACATCAAATGAGGTACCAAAATGAAGCTTAGGAGGAGAGGAGTCCATTAGTATTTGAACCGCCATGAATAGAGGTCGAAGGCCACCAAAATCATCTCAGAAAGCCAATTGGATGGCAGATGCTATGGCGGTGCGTGTGGCATCGTCCATGGTCGATCGGCAGCAAGTTTTTGGCGGTGAACTCATCCAGCAATGATCTTCCTCCTAGGTTGGCTCATGTTGGCAACAGGTAATCAAACGACAACGAAATGGCAGGTCAACGCTCCGAGTCTCTCTCTCTCTCCTTCCCTCTCTCTTTCTCTCTCTCTCTCTCTCTCTTTGTTTCTATCTCTTAGCCAATAGCAATGTCTGATTGGTGCCTACACTATATATATATATATAATCTATTTGAAACTGATTTAATTTATTTAAAATTCATGATTTTCAAAAAAATAAATAATTAATTAATTAATTACATCCCAAAAATTTTAATTTAAAATTTAAAAAAAATTAAGATATTACAATTTTGTATAAAATTCTTAATAAATTTACAAATCAATGTTGATTTTACCTGCTCTTTTGTAAGTTAAAGTCGTTTACCATAAATGAATTTTTTTTTACAAAAGTTTTCTTAGATTTAGAAAATTATGATTTCATAGATTATTTTATAATTTCAAGCCGCTTACAAAAATTGGTATTATTACAAAAAAAATAAAAATATGAGCAATTCTTCACATTATTGTGTAAATTATATATTTTTGTAAAAAAAAAATGGTATCATTAACAAAATTATTTTTGGAAACTTAAAAAAAAAATGTTTTCTTTCATATCATTATATAAACGACATATGTTTACAACAAAATATGCTTTTTTAAAATTTTAAAAATTACAAAAAGATATTTCATATTTTTATTTTATAACTGAATACTTATTATAAAAAGTAACTTTCTTTTTTTGAAATCATATAAATGTCATAAATTTAGTAGGACTAGAAAATCTCAAGGCAAACAAAAATTTAATTTTTTTATTTATTTTAATATTAATATTTTTATAATATTAAAAAATTGAATAATTGAAAAAATAAACTAAAAAAAATAACCTCTTTGCTAATAATAGCCATTAAAAAAAACATAACTCAACTTTCTGGAATTGCACTAAGCGGAAGCTTTATCTTAAAATCAATACAAAAAGAAAGATTAAAAAAAAAAAAAAAAAAAAAAAGGGAAAAGTAAAATTGGTAAGCAAGTTGCCATTTTAATAATGATTTTTTACAGAGCAAATATCAACTAATTAATGAACTTGAAAATTCAAATTACCATGACTTCCAGTCATGCGAAACACCTTAAAATGAATATGCATTTAAAAAAAAAAAAAAAAAAAAAAAGTGAGTAGAAATCCTTTCTTTTTTTTTTTTTTTTTTTGTTGCTCACTGTTGACTCTCCCTCCTTTTGTTTCCACTACACTCCTTCGCTTGCAAGTTTTCCCATAAAGCAAATACTAAATAATTCATTGAGAAAGAGAGAAAAAAAAAATAAGTGAAAATGTCGCAAAAGGCAAAAACTAAAGAGAGAATGGGAGTAAAAGCAGCCACGGAAGAAGTGATCGCTGAACTCACTGCCAAAGAACAAGTAAAAACAGTTATGGAAGACCCAAATCCTGAACTCACTCTCAAACAAGAAGAACAACAAACAGGTACCCATTTTCTCTCTCAATCATTTAACAATTATCATATAGAAATTTATTTATTTGTTCGCGATTTTGATTCTTAATCAACAGAATCAACAGTTATAACCCGGGAATTAAGGGATCTTCCACCATCTCACTACTTATTTAAGATCAAAAACTTCTCCCAACTTTCCATTGCAAAGGTAGAAAATTATCAATCCAGTGATTTTGAAGTTGGCGGATGCAAATGGTGGGTTCTAATTTTAATTCCACTTTTTTTTTTTTTTGAATTTTCAATTTTTAACAATTATCACAATCTTGCAGCACTGTAGATAACCAAATTAGCACATAAATTTTTAATTTCTAATTGCTCTTGTTTTCACCTACATTTTTTTTTTTTTTTTTTTTTTTTGTGTGTGCAGGAGGCTGTCTCTTTACCCTGAAGGAAACAAGAAAGTAAATGAGAACGATCACATATCTCTATATTTAGTACTATCCGATTCAAATACATCACTCCGTCGTCAAGGGGTTAATGCGTTCTTCAAGTTGTTTGTTTATAATCAAATTCAGGATAAGTATTTGGCCGTTGATGAAGGTACTTGCTAGCCTTTTTATAAAGCCTGTTTATTGAGATCGGACGCTTTTCAGATGCTAATAAAAAACCAATTTGAAACTATTGTTTAGTGACAACAACCCACCTTTTAAAAATAATTTTTAATATAGTGTTTTTCTCAATAGCAATGTTAAAAAGATCCGTAATTTTTCAAAATTCAACTGTTTATTTGAATCTATGTACTGAATTGTCTGTATGCTTTGATCTTTTTGAGTAGATGGTAAGGACAGGATAAGGCATTTTCGTGGAATGGAAACAGAATGGGGTTTCCACCAATTTATTTCGCTAGCTGCTTTCAATGATGCTTCAAATGGATACCTCGTTGATGATTGTTGTGTATTTGGAGCTGAGGTTTTTGTTGTGGAACGTATTAATAAAGGTGAATGTGTGTCTTTTGTGAAGGAGCTTGCTAATAGCACGTACACTTGGAATGTTCACAATTTTGCACAGCTCAACCAAGAAAACTATTATTCTCAGGTGTTTGTTATTGGTGAGCATAAATGGTGAGTAAAGATATATTTTTTATTTTCAAAATTGATATGAAATAACTTCATTATTGCTATTAGCCATAATTTGATACCGTTTCAATTTCATTTAGGTACTTATCACTCTATCCCAATGGGTATGGAGCGGCGAAAGGCAAAAGCTTGTCTATGTTTTTATGCTTGGAAGATTCAAGAACTCTAGCTTCTGGACAAAAGATCGGTACTGACTACATTATTCGTATAAAGGATCAAGTTTCTGGAAAGCATTATAGACGAACAGGTGAATGGCATTCAGTTGTAACATTATCAACATTTGCTCCTTCTGAGCAATGAAAATGCATCTTATGGAAAAATCTATTTCAGAAGCTCTGTTTTACTTTAATTTTTGTGTGGGGGTAATGTAACTTAATGATAGCTGATGTCTTGCAGGCTATAGTCAATTCAGTAATTCATCCACCATTCGGGGTTTCCAAAATTTTATACCTCTCAGCGAACTCAAGGATGCATCAAAGGGATTCATAGTTGGTAATACTGTGATTGTGGAAGTCCAAATTCTTTTGATGACAATTGTCAAGGAGTTCTCTTAATGTAATTATCGTAATTAGTACAGTTCCTTGATGTTTTGTTAAAAACCATTATGACAGTAAATTAGAAGACATAAATATTATTAGCTGCATGCCCTTTAGTGTTTCTGTAATGAGCATGTTTTCAGTTTGTTGAATAGGAATCCTTAATCCTAGTATATTGGTGTTTTGGTTCTTCTCATAACCGTCATCATTTGTTGACAACTATAGTAGTAGAGAAAATACTATGAAAAATCTCTTTTTGAGAAGTGGTTTTTAAATTTTAACAGAGGCATGATTCTTACCTTGCACTGCCTATTTAGCTTTCATATTCTTGTTTATTATATACATTTGTATAACAATCTTGAATTTGTATCAATTAATTTATAACTATTTGTTGGTGCAGTCCATGTTCCTTGAGAATGTGATGAGTCTAAACTTGGCTTTACCAGTTCGAACTTTGAATTCATAATATAGATGGTAGTAATGTGTATTATATATATATATCTTTTAAGAATCTTTATATATATATATATATATACATATATATATATATATATATATATATATATATATATATATATATATAAAGATTCTTAAAAGATAAATTCAAAGCTACGCTTTAAATAAGGTTTTGAATGTTTATTTAAGCTGATTTTTTATTTAGTTGTTCAGTATTCTCAACAATTAATTTTACCCATTTTATAAATTATAAGTCAGCTAACAAGCGGTTAATTGCCTCAATAACTCCTAATTATAAAGCTTTATTTTTTGAGTTTTTTTCCCCTATAAGATTATACTATATTATGATGTTATTACCTCTTATCAAAAAATTATTATTAATAAAATTATTTATTCAAATTAAATTTTATACGATACCTTGGTTTATAATTATTAAATATTATTTATAATCTTTTAAATAATTATCATATTAACATATTACAACAATGTTATAAATATGTAAAAAACAGTTATACCTTTCTTAATTAATAATTTTTATTTTTATAACACATTAAAATTAATATAGTATATATATATTAATATAACCCTAATGGACAATTTATATTTCAACAGTAGCAATTTCTAAAAATTTTACCAAATAATTAAAAATTTATGTACTAACATTTTTAACTATCAACTATTATGGACAAGCAAATCGAATATATCTTAATTACTAAATCTATTATTAAGACATGTGACATGTTCTAAAATTAATATAAATTTAATAGTGCAAATAAATTTAAGTGGTATTGTTATTATATTCTTCAAATATCAGGTTATATTTATTTCAATATCTCAAACTTTATTTTGTCTTTTCTTAATTTTCTATATTTAATTTTTTCATTCCTATTTCTTTGCGCATAAAACATATAATATTCTTTCATTCTAAGTTTTTTTTTTTTTTTTTTTTCATACATAATAGTGTGATAATATTAATGATAATATTTGAGTAATATGATATGATTAAATATCTATCACTATCTCTATAGATAGTTTTCTTATATAAATAAAACTTTATCTTTGATTCTATCTCTGTAATTTTTTACACATATAAATAGATATTATAGTCAATAAAATAATATACAGAAATTGATTATCTCTTCTATTTTCTCTTTTCTCTATTCCTTATAATTATTTTTTATTTTATAATACGTTATCAGTACGAATCGTTCTACAATACTGTTCATAATTTTGGATAGCTTGTGGTTTTCTATAATACTGTTCATAATTTTAAATAGCTTGTGGTTTATTACAACCTAATTAAAATGAAAAAAATTGAAAAAACAATATTCAAGATTTATGGTAAACAATAATTAATAAAGATTTGATATACTATTTGATAATTAATTAAATAAATTCTAGTTCATGAAAAAATAGCATTATATTTTAAATTTTACTTGCTGAAGAAGTTAGTAATATTTATAATTCAAAAAAAACTAATTAAATAACTAATGTATAAATTTCAGAAGAATTTTGGTTTAAATTTCTGAAAAACTAAGTATTCTGAGATTTAGTATCCTAATTCACTAAAGAATTATTTTATATTCTAGAAAAATTAATAATAATTATAGTTTTTTAAGAACTAGTAATCTCTATAGTTTTTTAAAAACTATTATTTTTTTCAGTTTTTGAAGAACTAAATATTCTAATTTATTAAAGAATTAATATTCTATGTTCTTGAGTTTATAAATTTTTGAATAATTGATTTTGTTATAATTTTATTTAGTATATTACTTATACAATGTTAAATTTGATAGGCACTCACCTACTGAAGCAAAATTGAAATATCAACAAACTGCAACATGAGTAGTCTAATCGAAATGCTCATACGGAAAGTTCTAATATATATACCCTTCGCGTGTATCGGACCATCCTTACATGAAAGTTTTTATTACCTTACCTTTTTTTTTTTTTTTAAATTCTCAAGTTTTTTTTATGGGCTTGATGTAGTCAATGACTTGATGTATGAGTGACCCGTACACGGTAGTAGGGTAGATTTTCCCTTTGTATACAGAAACTATTGACTTGAGAAATACTGTACACACTAACCTGCACTTCCAATTCAAGCAAATATTCCATCTGCATCATTATCATCAGTATAAATATAACTACAAACCAGTGACAATTTTGGTAATGGAGCCAAGCCGATCACTCTCCAGTAAACAGAATTTACAGCTAGTAAGATCTATTTATCATTGTTATTAAATGTTGAAATTTTTGAATTTGATCTTAATTAATTATTTATCTTTTAGTTTTCTTAATGGCATTTTAATTGAAAAGTTTTTTTAATCATATATTATATTATTAATTCAAAGGTTTAATTTGATTATTAAATTGCTAAAATTTTATATGTGATTATTAAATTAAAAAAAAAATTCTACTGTGGCTTGGATTTATTGTCTTTTAGTAATGATTTTGTTAAAAATATTAAAAATTTAATTATTTTATAATTTGGTTGCTTTATACTGAAAAAATATTAATACTTTATCATTGGATAAAAATATATTTATTGGAGTTGTATATCTCTAATTTTCTCAAAAAAAAAAGTTTAAAATTGATTTTTTTTAAGTTTTATATTGCTTATGGTTTGTGCCTATTTAGCATAATTATTAATGATTGATTTTGTATTGATATGATTTCATCACAATTATTAAAATAAATTTATGAGATAAAAGTCATTATAGATCTTATCAAAATTAAAAGGCACATATTATAAATAACTTGACCGACTTTAAAAAGTCGATTTGTTTAATTTATGAATTTGTGATTCAAGTCGAAGAAATATAATATCAAAATGAATTTTTATGAAAAATTTTTATAGTTCATGATTTTAATTTGTGATTAAAATTAAAATAAGACAAAAGTTATATATGATCATATTTAAACCTCATTTAAGTAAGAATTTAAAGGTTAAATATCTCACTGATTTTTATACTTTTTATAAGAGTTTTAAAGATAAATATGATTATTTGAAAGATGTGATACTACCACAATTTCAATATGACTAGCTAAATTCACGCCTACAAGACTTGAAGTCTATTTTAGAATATAATTTAATCATGTTTAAAATTACTTCATAGCTGAAATTGTGCGGTGATAACATTAAATGCTCCTAAAATAGCAGTATAAAAAGTGAATATTTACAAATATTGTTTGTCTTCTAGTGGTTGTAAAGAATAATTGTTAATGAAAAATTATCAAACAATGACCACTAATACAACTGCATTCTCTAAAGTGAATGCCATAAATTATTTGGTAGATCATGAGAATTCTGAAAGAGTAACAACTCATATGAGAGAAATAACTCAATATTGGTGATTTTATATAAACTCTCTGAAAGAGTAATTTATAAGAATTTTACAAGTTATGCATTATAATGAGTTATTTCATTATTATTTTATCCAGTATACATGCACAATATATTGCGTTGAACCTGCAGTTTAAGCATTGAATTTATAGTTCAATAATTAAACCTTGAAGGTTTGGCATGAATGTCATTATGTATATCATACATACTCTCTTTTGAAACTTGTACAAGAATATGAGCTGCAAATATTTAGTTGTGCCATGAATATATTAATATTACTATCTCAATGTATGAAAATGGGTCCACAAAAGAGACCAAAAATTTATAAGGCACATTTCTCGATATTAGGGAGAGAAAAAGCACCTACAGTACTAAAGTATGTCGAGAAATTTATTGGAAGGAAAACCTTTTAAATAATTTTGATCCATATACAAGTTAGAGTAAACTAGAAGTTTAGAAAATAATAGAGTTGCAACTAATTGCAACTTAAATGCCAAATGCATTTATAAATGCTAAAAAAGTAACAAAGTCTCATATTATAGTTACTAATACCCAGCAAGGATTGTGGTCCTAATTGCAAATAGAAAATCAATTAATCTCACTATACGCCAAAAATGTTCATAGTAAATTGAAACTAAAGATAAAAATTTACAGAAAAAAAAATAGTGTCACTCATTAAAATCTCTTAAATAGAAACCTCTTGAAGAGGAAGATCTCAATTAAAGAGCTATAACCAATTATGAGATACGGATTGAGACAACGGAATAATTAGATCCTCCAGATATGGCTTTTAGAGTTGATGATCATATAAATGAAAACTATAAGATCTCAATTATTTTTGTGATATAAGAGAAAGAGTTGATAGAAATTTAATTATCATCGACGATAAATTTGTCTTAACAATAACTCTTACTGTTTTAAGAGAAAATCTAGATTTAGAATCAATAAGTATAACTAAATATTAATATGATTGATCATCATGGAAAGAGGCAATTAAAGTAGAGCTAGACTCATTCTATCATTAACTATGAGAAAAATAATTCTCTTATTATGGAAATGATCATGTTCTGATACTTAATTAGTATGGCAGTTAAAGAAAGACTTTATATATGCTTTATGAAAGTGATATTTATATAAGAGTTCCAAAAAGACTAAAGATATTAGAAATGAATGCACATTAAATATGTGATATATATTCTATCAATTCACAAAAATCCATGTATGGATTAAAGTAATAAGGACATATGGTATAATTATTTGAGAAAATTCTTATTGAAAGAAAGATATGTGAATAATATACTATGTCCATTTGTATTCATAAAAGGCCAAAGAATGGTGAATATTATTATTACAGTATATGTTAAATATCAGTATAACTCCTGACGAACTCAAAAAAGTATATACATATTTGAAGAGTGAGTTCAAGATAAAAAATTTAACGGAAATGAAATTTTATATCGGCCTGCAAATCGATTATCAAGGAGTTATAATACACTAGTCTACTTATGTGAAAAATATACTTAAGTAATTTTATATGGATAAATCTTTTCTCTTAAATAAACCAGCAATGGTTCTCTCACCTGAAGTGAAGAGATACATTTTTAGACCTAAAGAATATAACAAAGAGCTGTTTGGTCCTAAAGTACCATATAATGCCATATGGGCATTTATGTATTTCACAAATTGCATCAGGCCTGATATTGCATTTGTAAGAAAAAATTCTTAGTTAGGTATAAGCTCTACACCTACTAAGAGATATTAAAATTGTGTAAAAAGTTATCTTTAATGTACTATTAATATTATGATCATATTTTGATTCAGATTTGAATTTGGTCTATATGAGAATATCGATTATTTGCTTGATCTTCATAATGGTAGATTTTAAACTGGCTATATATTCACTTATGGTGATACTGCAATTTTATAAAGGTTCTTTTATGGTCCTAAAGTACCTCAGTAAAAATACTCTCATTGTGTTTTGAGAATAATGCAATTTGCATTGCACAAATTAAAGGTGGGTATATTAAGGGTGATGAAGTAAACATATAAATTTCACCCAAATTCTTATATATACATAAGCTCTAGAAGAGATATCCACCAAATTCGCTCGAGTGATAATCTAATAGACTTATGTACTAAGTCTTTATCTAGTGTGATATTTAAACGGCATTGTTTCATCAATTAATATACGCTGTGTTAAAATCTGTCCTCATAAGCGGGGAGCAAATTAGTATATGATTGTACTCTTTTTCTTTAGTCAAGTTTTTGTCACACAGAGTTTTCTTAGACAAAGGTTTTAATGAGGCAATTTTTGCAATGACAAAATAGCGTATGAAATGTACTCTTTTCCTTAGCTATGTTTTTTCCTACTACGTTTTCTAGCAAGGTTTTTAACGAGACATATTCATGGCGCAAGTAATATCCTTGAGAGTACTATAAATAAATTATTATATGTGGATATTACTTAAACATCATTAAGTATATAGTTTGACAACTTGACAAATTTATTTATAAAGGCACTTCCTACAATCACATTTGAAAAATTAGTTAATAAAATTGGCATGTGTCTACTAAGAGAGATTTGATAGAAATCATATCTTCATGAGGGGGAGATTTTAATACACTATACTCTTTTTTTCTTAGCCTAAGTTTTGTCTCATTGGGTTTTTCTGGCAAGATTTTTAACGAGGTAGTATTATGGCATAAATCTCTATAAGAATAATATACTCTTTTTCCCTTACTAAGATTTTTTTTCCTACAGGGTTTTTCTTTAGTAAGGTTTTAATGAGACATATTCTTTATAATAGACATCCAAGGGGGAGTGTTGTGATAATATTGATAATAATATTTGAGTAGTATGATATGATTGAATGTTTATCACTATCTCTATAGATAGTTTTCTTATGTAAATACAACTCTATCTTTGATCCTATCTCTGTAAAAAAGAAATGACTAAATATAAAGAATATTATTTTTTTTTTTACCCTTTAAAGAAGTAAGTGGAAATGAAAAAATTAAATGTAAATGTTAAAAAATTAAAAAACAAACGGCATTAAGGTATTAAAATTGAAATATCCAAATAGTTGAAGAATATAACAATGCTATTTAAACTTGTTTTGGTTCAATAAATACATAATAATTTAGAAATATGCCACATGTCTTAATAATAAAGAGAAGTAAAAAAAAAAAGGATAAATATAAAGAAGGTTCTTAGCACTCCTTAAAAATATCAAACAAATTGATTTTCCTTTGTTGTTTTTTTTTATTATTATTAAATGTGCTACAGAACATCCCAAATAATTTCAGATTGCAGATATATTGAATTGTTTATTGAATTAATTTTTAAGTTGGATGAATTATATATTTTTTTAAATTCTTCTAAAAAATCACAATTATATAAATTATGAAAAAAAAAACTTTTGTTGTTAATTTATTCCAATCAAAGAGGTTACATTTAAATCAAATAAATAAATTACATGGATTAATATTAAGTGGTTTAAATTGTTCAGATTTCATATAAATATAGATATATATTATTTTTAAGCATTAGAAGGCGGAATCGAATGTAAAATTGAATCTAAATTTATAGTATAATATGCATATAAACTTATCATTGAATTATGAGTCAAATACATTTAAATGCCCTTTGTACTATAATAAATATGCGACTAAGTCCTTCAAGTTTTATTTTGTTCAATTAGACACATAATTTTTATTTTCCAAACAAATAACCCATTGTATCAATAAAATGTTATGTCAATTGATCAGTATAAGATCAAATGAGATGTAATGGGATGGATCTTCTGGGTTGGGTCTTAGAGAAAGTATCTGCAAAGAGAGAAAATAAGTTAGGAAGGGGCCAGGCCTTGTGCCTAGTGAAGAGTCTCTGACGCTTAAGTCAGTAAGAACTTTGGCCGATGACCAGAGGAAGAGAATTTATTTCCTTCGGTAAGAGGATATTTAGTGAGAGGAAGGATGTGAGAGAGTGTAGAGTTCATTGGAGTTACTGAGCCATTATGGTTTGCTTTTGCTTGGGCCTTTCTTAATGTGTATGGACTTCTCTTGAGCCTTTGGGACTTAAGGTGTATATGAGCCTTCAATTCTCGAAACTCATTAAATTAATGAGCTATTTTTGTCCCTGATCATAAATTATTAACAAAGAAACGAAATATTAATAACTGCCTTTCTAAATGTCACCTTCTCTTGAAATATTAATGATAAAAAATTATGGGTAATTGAAATATAAATGATAAAAAAATTTAAAAATGAAAAAAAAAACTAAGCTTTATCATTAAAAAAAAAAAATTGAAAATCGCTTTAATATTTTATATTTCCATCCAATTATATTATTCTCTTAATTTGATGGTTGAGAGATAAAAAAAAAATAGAGAAATTTTTAACTAATATTTTATTTTATTTTTATTAAATGAGTTATTGAAGGAATTTTTTTTTTTTTATAGAAAATCACATTCATTCTCTCTCTTCAATGTACAATCTATGATTTTTTTTAATTAAAAGAGTTGTGTTATGATATATTATAAGATTTGATTGATGTCTTTCCATATACATGAATATTCTAGTTTCTATATTAGTATTGATTGTATTTTTCTTATTGGAAAAACTTCCTAATTTTTATATTTTCCTTATTGGAAAAGCTTCCTATTTATTTCTCTTCTGTACTCTATATAAAGGGTTAATACTATTGAATGGAACAACTAGAAAAACTATTCTTTTCTCTATATTCTTTGTTCATATTATTCTCCATTTTATTTATAATACGTTATCAACACGAATCGTTCTACAATATTGTTCATAATTTTGGATAGCTTGTGGTTTGCTGCAACCCAGCTAAGGCGAAAAAATTTGAAGAAATAAAATTCAAGATTTATGGTAAACAATTTTTATCTAATTAATTACTATTATTACCAAGATTTATGTATCAAATATTTTTTTTAAGAAAAAAAAAACTAAATCGTTTTTTTTTTTTAAGAAATCGTTTGAACATATTGGGCTAATTAATTTAAAGAAATCATTTTTTTCTTCTTCTCTCTTATAATCATTTATTTCAAATCGTTTTTTTTAGATTTATAAAGATTTGATATACTATTTAATGATTAATCAATTAAATTCTAGTTTCTGAAAAACTAGCATTATATTTTAAATACTAGTTCTTGAAGAACTAGTATTATTTATAGTTCCTAAAGAACTAATTAAATAAATAACTAAACTATGAGTTTCTAGAGAATTAGTATTATATTTTAAATTCTAGTTCCTGAAGAACTATTATTATTTATAATTCCTGAAGAACTAATTAAATAAATAACTAAGCTATGAGTTACTGAAGAACTAATAATAATTACAGTTCCTGAAAAACTGGTATTCCCTATAGTTCTTGAAAAATTGGTATTCTCTACAGTTTTTAAAAAATTGATATTCTCTATAGTTGCTGAAGAACTGATATTCTATATAGTTCCTGAAAAACTAATTAAAGTAAATAAATTCATTAAAAAATCATTAAATGTTCCTGAAGAACTAAATGCATTGTCTACAAATCTTTAAAAGACTGATTTTATTATGATTTTATATTAGACAATGTTAATTGATGGGCCTCGACATCATGAGTAAGAATTATTTATACTAGTATCACTTCTTCGAGTAATCAAATAAATAAAATAGACATTCTTGAAAAATTGATATTTTATATTCCTGAATAACTAATAAATTTGATTTAAGCTACACGCATTGAATAAATTGGATATCAATAAAATACCTGCGTATGGCCATAATATTAAGGAAAACCCTTTTGCTTTGATTTTTTTTGTTTTGGGTGTTTCATTATTGTTTATATGTATTGGAATGATGGGTATGGCCTATTTGATTTACCAACCAAATTGCAACTTTTAATTGGTTATCAATTATAACAACACATTTTATGCATAGTTTTAAAGTCATGGCTTATAATTTTTTTTGGCATAAAATCCGACCCTAAATTATTCATTTATTGATTGATTGACTTGCTTTATAAAAAAATGGTGATCTTGCGTTCATATTAATAAGTTTACTTGATTTATTAAATTGAGATTGATTCTACTAGTGTATATATTATTACATATCTTTCGGTATTAGCATATCAACTCAAAATTTATTTTATGGACAATACATGTCTCATACATACATATATATATATATATATATATATATATATATATATATATATATATATATATATATATATATATATATATATATATATATATATATATATATATATATATATATATATATATATATATATATATATATATATATATTTATTTATTTATTAGTTGAATAGCCTACAAGAAAGTTGTGTGTGTTATATATGTTTTGAATTTACTTATGTCAATGTGTATTAGATGTGAAAACAATTAGAGATTTAAATGTGAGATGAGATTAATATAAATTATACAAGTAACATGGTTTTGTTAATTTATGAATTGATGAATTTATTTCCGGATTGCATACATTGTTGGATTTATGTTGGTATAGAGAAGCATAATTAGTGCTTACCTTTCTTTGGTATGATAAATTATAAATTTAATGTTTATTAAAATTAATATTAATTTATTTTCTGATTGGTCTATTTAGATATATTTTAAATATATGCAAATTAAGTTATTTAAATAAAGTGAAGTATAGTGAATTAAAGTTTGGTTGATAATTTTTATATGCTCTTGAATTCAATGGAAATAATTTTTGATGTGAGTTGTTGATAATGAAATGCATTTAGATGCTAGCAAAAGCAAAAGCTATTATCTACTTAAATCTTATTTAAGTGAGGATTTAAAGGTTGAATATTTTACTATTAATAATTTTTATATTTTCTAGAAGAGTTTTAAAAATAGATATAATCACTTGAAATATGTGGTACTACCATAAACTCAATATGATTGGTTAAATCTATACTTACAAGACTTGAAATCTATTTGATAATATAATTCAACCATGTTTAAAATTACTTCACAGCTGAAATTGTGCGGTAATAAAGTTACGTGCTCCTGTAGTAGCAGTATAAAAAGTAAAAATTTACAAATATTATTTTTCTAGCAGTTGCAAAGAATAATTGTTAATAAAAAATCATTAAACAATGCCCACTAGTACAACTGTATTCCCTGAAGTGAATACTATAAATCATTTGGCAGATAATGAGAATTCTGAAAGAATAATTGCTAACGAGAAATCATCAAATAATGCCCACTAATACAACTGTATTCCCTGAAATAAATACTATAAATCATTTGGTAAATCATGAGATTCTGAAAGAAGAACCGCCCATATAGAGGACACAACTCAATTCAATATTGATGATTTTATGTAAACTCCTTGAATGAGTAATTTGCAAAGATTTTATAAGTTGTCTATTATAATGAGTTATTTAATTACTGTTTTATCCTTAATATACATGCACAATATATTGCGTTGAACTTGCAGTTCAAGCATTGAACTTATAGTTCAACAATTAAAAGTTTGGCATGAATGCCATTGTGTACATCATATATACTCTCCCTTGAAACTTGTATAAGGACATGAGTCATAAATTTTTTCTGTGCCATGAATATATTAAATCTATCTCAATATGCGATAATGGGTCCACAAAAGAGACTATGAATTTATTTTGATGAGGCATATTTTTTAACATTAGGGGGAGGAAAAGCACATACAGTGCTAAAAAATGTCGAAAATTTTATTAGAAGGAAAACCCTTTAAATAATTTTGGTCCATGTACAAGTTAGAGTGAACCAGAAGTTCACAAAATAATACAGTTGTAACAAATTGCAACTTAACTGCCAAATGCATTTATAGATGCTAAAAGAGTGACACAGTCTCATATTACAGCTACTAACACCCTATCAAGGGTTGTGATTCCAATTGCAAATAGAAAATCAATCAATCTCACTACACGCCAGAAGCGTGGATAGTAAATTGGAACTAAAGACAAAAATCCGCGGAAAAGAAAAGCAGCGCCACTCATAAAATCTCCTGAAGAGAAACCTCCTGAAGAGGAAGATCTCAGTCAAAGAGTTATAGCTAATTATGAGACACAGACTGAGACAACGAAACAATTACATCCTCTAGATATGGCTTCTAGAGTTGATGATCATATAAATGAAAACTATGAGATCTCAATTATTTTGTGATATAAGAAAGAGTTGATAGAAATTTAATTATCGTCGACGATGAATTTGCCTCAACAGTAACTTTTGATATTACAAGAGAAAATATGGATCCATAATCTATAAGTATAACTGAATATTAGCATAAACATGATTGATCATCATGGAATGAGGCAATTAAAGTAGAGCTAGACTCGTTCTATAATTGATTATGAGAAAAATAATTCTCTTATTATGAAAATGATCATATTCCGATACTTAATTAATATGGCAGTTAATGAAAGGCTTATTGTACACCTTATGAAAGTAATAAGAGTCCCAGAAGGACTAAGTATATCATAAATGAATACACATTAAACATGTGACATATATTTCATCAAATTTCAAAAATCTATGTATGGATTAAAGCAATATGGACATGTGGTATGATTGTTTTGAGTAAATTCTTATTGAAAGAAAGATATGTGAATAATACACTATGTCCATTTGTATTCATAAAAGACCATAGAATGGTATATGTTATTATTGCAGTATAAGTTGATTTAAATATCAATTTGACTTCTAATGAACTCAAATAAGTATGTACCTGTTTGAAAAGTGAGTTTGAGATGAAAAATTTAAAGGAAATGAAATTTTGTATCAGCCTGTAGACCGATTATTAAGGAGTCCTAATACACCAGTATACTTATGTGGAAAAGATATTTAAGTAATTTTTACATGGATAAATCTTCTCCCTCAAGCACACCAATAGGTGGTCCACTCACTAGAAGTGAAGAGAGACCCTTTTAGACCTAAAAAAGAAAATAAAGAGCTGTTTGGTCTTAAAGTACAATATATAAGTGCTATAGGGCACTCTTGTGTCTTGCAAATTGCATCAGGCCTGATATTACATTTGCAAGAAAAAATTTTAGCTAGATATAGCCTTGCACCTACAAAGAGATATTAAAATGGTGTAAAAAGTTATCTTCAATATACTATTAATATTATAATTCATATTTGAAATTGGTTTACATGCGAATATTTGTTATTTGCTTAGTCTCTATAATGGTAGATTTTAGACTGGCTATGTATTCACTTATAGTGGTACTGTAATTTTATAAAGATTTTTATGGTCCTGAAGTACCTCACTAAAAGATACTCCCATTGTATTTTGAGAATAATGCAATTTGTATTGCACAAATTAAAGGTGGTTATATTAAGGGTAATGAAGTAGACATAAATTTCAACCAAATTCTTGTATATACATAAGCTCCAGAAGAGATATCCACTAAATTCGCTTGAGTGACAATTTAATAGACTTATGTACTAAGTTTTTACCCAATGTGGTATTTAAACGGTATCATTTCATCAATTAGTATACGCCGTGTTAAAATCTGTTATCATCAGGGGGAGCGAATTAGTATATGATTGTACTCTTTTTTCTTAGTCAAGTTTTTATCTCACAGGGTTTTCTTGGACAAAGGTTTTAACGAAGCAATCTGTGCAATGAAAAAAAATAGCGCATGAAATATACTCTTTTCCTTAGATATGTTTTTTCCCACTGGGTTTTCTAATAAGGTTTTTAACGAGTTATATTCATAGCGCAAGTAATATCTTAAGGCAGTACTTCAAATAAATTATTATATGTGGATATTACTTAAACATCATTAAGTATACGATTTAACAACTTGACAGATTTGTTTACAAAGGCACTCCTTACAATCACATTTGAAAAGTTAATCAACAAAATTAGCATGCGTCAGTTAAGAGATATTTGATAGAAATTATATTTTCATGAGGGGGAGATTTTAATGCACTGTACTTTTTTTTCCTTAGCCTAGGTTTTGTCCCATGGGGTTTTCATGGCAAGGTTTTTAACGAGGCAGTATTATGGCGCAAATCCCTACAAGAATAATGTACTATTTTTCCTTCACTAAGATTTTTTTCCCACAGGATTTTTCCTTAGTAAGGTTTTAACAAGGCATATTCTTTGTAAAATATATCAAGGGGGAGTGTTATGATATATTATAAGATTTGATTGATGTCTTTTCATATACATGAATATTCTAGTTTCCATATTAGTATTGATTGTATTTTTCTTATTGGAAAAACTTACTAATTCTTATATTTTCCTTATTGGAAAAGTTTCATATTTCTTTCTCTTCTATACTCTATATAAAGGGTTTAATACTATTGAATGAAACAACTAGAAAAACTATTCTCTTCTCTATATTTTTTGTTCATGTTTTTCTCCATTTTATTTATAACAAGTTGCGAATTTTTTTTTAAAGATTTAACCTTTTTGTAAATTAATTTTAATTTAAAAATTCATTCAAATAACAATATTCTTATATTAACAATAACTAATAAAATGCCTAATTATTAAGAATCATCAATTTATTTTATAAATAAAAATTTTAATTCAAGTGAATAAATAAAATATAAAAGATTGAATTCAACATTTAAGTAGATAATCTATTGAATGAGCATTAAATTAATTGGAATTAATTAATCAAATCAAAATTTTGTATAATGTACGTCTATCATTTAAAGTAAAGTGTGCATATTAGATATAAGAGTCATTATTTTTTTAAAAATTATTATAATTTTTTTATTTTTGTATTTATACATTTTAAAATATATATATATATATATATATATATATATATATATATATATATATATATATATATATATATATATATATGTATCTCCATTTACAGTCCATTTTAATAGTGAATAGATAATGGAAAGACCATATCACTTCTCTGTTTTAAGTCTTGTAAATGGAAAAAAACTGACTTCAGAAAAATATTCACTTTACATTTGATAATATATCGAACGATTAATCCTCAATTAAGTACGGAGATGCTTTGGAAAACTGAAAGAGAAAAAAAAAATGGGGGATTCGGGCTGTATTTTTATAAATTTAAGGAAAAAAAATGTGGTATTCGTTAAAAAGAGAGAAAAAAGGATGGTAGAAAAGTTATTTGTTGCTTGACTTCACTGTTGAATCTCAGTCCCTTTATTTACACTACGCTCCTTCGCTTGCAAGTTTTCGAAAAAGGCAAAAACCAAGGGGAGAATGGGAGTAAAGGAAGCCATGGAAGAAGTGATCACTGAACTTAGTGCCAAAGAACAAGTCAAAACAGTTATGGAAGACCCAATTCCTGAACTCACTCTCAAACAAGGACAACAACAAACAGGTACCCATTTTCTCTCAGAGTCATTTAACAATTATCAGGTGGAAATTTATTTATTTGTTTGTGATTTTGATTCTTAATCAACAGATATAATAAGGGAATTAAGGGATCTTCCTCCAGCTCACTACTTATTTGAGATCGAAAACTTTTCCCAACTTTCTATTGCAAAAGTAGAAAACTATCAATCCAGTGATTTTGATGTTGGCGGATACAAATGGTAGGCTCTAATTTTTAATTTTTCCCCTCTAATGGGATTTGGGTTTTTAATTAATTTTCAATTGCTCTTGTTTCCACTTTCATGTTTTTGTTCAGGAGACTGTCTCTTTACCCTAACGGAAACAAGAAAGTAAATGAAGATAGTTTCATATCTCTGTATTTGGTACTTTCTGATTTAAATGCATTACCCTTGCATAAGGAGGTTAATGTGTGCTTCAAGTTGTTTGTTTATAATCAAATTCAGGATAAGTATTTGGCTGTTCAAGGTATTGGCTTGGTTTTTAGGTATACTCTTAGTCAAAATTGAAACTTGTTGTGTCAATCAATTTACTGAATTGTTTTTATGCATTGATCTTTATTTGGATAGATTCTAAGGGGAGGATAAGGCGATTTCGTGGGAAGAAAACAGAATGGGGTTTCGATCAGTTAATTTCGCTCAATGTTTTCAATGATGCCTCAAGTGGGTACCTTCTTGATGATTGTTGCATATTTGGAGCTGAGATTTTTGTTATTGAACGTACTGGTAAAGGCGAGCATATGTCCATTGTAAAGGAGCTGGTTAACAACACCTACACCTGGACTCTTGAAAATTTTTCAGCGTGGAACAGTGAATGCTATACTTCCCAGGTGTTTGTCATTGGCGGGCACAAATGGTATGTAAAGATGTTTCTTTTGGCTTCATGTTTGATATGTAGTAACTTCATTATTGTTGTGAGCCATAATTCAATGTCTTCTCGATTTATTTAGGAGTTTAAGGCTTTATCCCAATGGGTATTCAACAGAGAAAGGCAAAAGCTTATCAATGTATTTACACTTGGAAGATCCTGGAACTCTTAATTCTGGTCAAAAGCTCCTTACTGTATTCATCCTCCGTGCAAGGGATCAACTTCTTGGAGAGCATCGCGAGCAAAACGGTGAATGGCATCAAACTCTGACCTATATCAATGTTACTCTTCCTGTATAATGAACATCTGACATCATTTCACATATGTAGCTGCATGGACCTTCCTCCATGATGAAAGGACCCTTTCCGTTTGAGAAAGTTTATTTTCTTTAATTTTTATGGGATAACTTAATCTTAGCTAATGTGTTGCAGTTTCTCGCAAATTCCATTCTTCTGCCTACAATTGGGGTTTCCCAGATCTTATACCTCTCAGTGATCTCAAGGATGAATCAAAGGGATTCAAGGTTGATAATAAAGTGATTTTGGAAGTTGTATTTCCTTTGATGACTGTGGTCAAGGAGTTATAATGGTACTAACTCTTTTAACTTTTGAAGCATAACAGAACTATGGCTATGTAAATGGGAAGACAAAAATATTAGCTGTGCTTGAATTGGGCATGTTTTGTACTTGGTGAATTGTGTCTTTCATCCTATTATGTGAGATCATATGCTTTTTATTAGAACTTTGGGTTGGTCTTGTTTGATAACTATAATGGTACTGAAAATACTTATTTGTGGAGTAGAAAAATCTCTTATTGCAAAAAGGGAAGTGATCTTTAACTAAGGTAGGATTGCATTTTTTTTATCGTATGCATATGTTGATTCATAATGCTGTCTTTCCTTTGACATATCATTTCTTGCAGTGCTTTTTAAGTTGTTAGTTGCAGTGCTTGTTTTGCTCTTATATTATTGTTTATTAATTATTATGAATATATTGTGGGAACAAACATTGTCACTGAAGCTATCTCCAGTAGAAGTCTGGATGGTTCACAATGTGATTTTAATTACAACTATTATGTGTTGCACACAAATGAACTTGATCTTTCTCGATGTGTATTATATTTTAGTTTTAGATATGAATTTGTTTCAGATACTTTTTCGGAAATGTTATAACCAATGATCTTTTTCCGGCATGTGGTGGTTTATTTTTTCCCCATAAGCAGTGAAATTTTGGCAATGGCAGCGGCTGCCAGAATGTCTTCTTTTCAACTTTTCATGAGAAAAGTTCTTTTAGATCATGTTAAATTGATCCCAACATCAAAATTAGGCAGCTCAAGTTCTTAAAAACAAAGATAGCATTTGTAAGACTAACAACTGTGTCCTGTGGGATCAATCTACAATATTTTGCTGCTTAGCTTAGTTGACTATGAACAAAATTGCTAAATTGGCTACTGTAGCCGATAAACCAAATCAGCATCTTTGGGTTGATTGGAAATGTCAAGCAGAGGTCCTAAAAGGTTACAATTTACAGTCCATTTGGCATTGCGATTGGTAAAAACATTTTTCAATAAAAAATTTTATAATTTTTTAAAAATTATTTTTTAAAACTGTTTTTAAGTAGAAACAGGTAAATTGATTTTTTTTAAAAGCAGGTTTGAAGAAGTAGTTTATAAAAAAAACTAAAAATCAATCAATAAAATCAAAGAAATTCTAAAAATATTTTTTTAATTTTAAACGGCAATTCTAAATACATCTTTAGGGGTATCTAGCGCGCTTGATTATGATGTTAGAGACTCTTAATTAGAAAAACAAATAATCAGTTTAGTTTAAAATTAAATTGAATAAAAAAATTGAAAAATTGAAATTTATATTTTTGTTCTACCAAATTATCATAATGGAAATTCGAATAAAAGTTGAACTGAACTAAAGTTGAATTGATCGATTTGGCTTAATTGGGTTTTTTTTTTAAATAAAAAAAAATAAAAAAATAGAAAATAATAAAAATAAAAAACATATGCAGTCCATTTTCATATTCAAAAGATCCACTCCAATTACAGAGTTCAGATCATCTTGGGATGATATTGGTATGTGCCTCTTTGACTGGTGGGAATTACCTAGCATGGAGAAGGGCTATGAAAATTGTGTTAGGTGCAAAACTTAAATTAGGTTTTATTACTAGTAAGTGTGAAATGCGAGAAGAAACTTCTAAGGAATTTGAACAATGGTAGAAAGTTGATTATATGGTCACTTCCTCGATTCTCAATTCCATTTCTAAGGATTTAATTGAATCATTCATATATGCCAATAGTTCCAAGGAGTTGTGAGATGAATTAGAAGAAAGATTTGGAGAGATTAATGGACCTCTCCTATACCAGGTTCAACGAGAGATTGCTTCAATTTCTCAGGGCACTATGTCTATGGTTTTATACTTTGCCAAATTGAAGAAGTTATGGGATGAATTGGTGTGTATAATGCCAATTCCAATTTGTACTTGTGGAGCTACTAAGGGGGTGAATGATATGAATTGTTTGAATAAGCTAATATAGTTTCTCATGGGACTTAATGAGAACCATGATAACATGAGAAATCAGATTCTTTTGATGCATCCTCTTCCTAGTGTAAATAAAGTTTATTCCATGGTGCTTAAGGTAGAAAAACAAAGAAAGGTTCACTCTTTTACCACTGATTTTACTAATCATAGTGCACGATTAGCTAAGAATTTTCACACTAGAAAGGATAGTAACTTGCCTAATAATTGTGAACCCTCAATTTTCTACTCTCATCATCCAATCACAACCTTAGCACCTGCTGAGTTTAACGCATTACGCGGAGCTGTTACAGTGGTCCTATTATCGGACATCCAAATATCCCAAACCACCAACCAATCTCTAAAAAAAAAAAAAGAGAGAGACAGATCTCGAAAAATGTGCCAGCGCCACGTAGCATGCCACACAGTAGGCGTGCAACGCAGCGTCAGAACTATGCGGCGCCACATGCCTCGTATGCGGCGTGCCGTAATAGCTTGACACAGAGCCGCACAGGGCACTGTAATTTCTGACACCAGTGGGCCCCCCTCCTGCGTAAGAAATGACTCTTTTACCCTTTTCAGTCCAATTTTCATCCCTTTCCAGCCTTACCATTCGTCGTCTTTTCATTTTTTCAATACTTAAACTATCCTCACCACTTTTCCTATAAATATCCCCCTCCACTTCTCATTTATGTTCACCTCTTGAATTAATATTGATAGTTATCTACTAATTCCTCTCTTCTTCTCCCTCCAACTACTATCTAATTAATTAATTAATTTTTTTAATTAATTAATTTTTTCACCCTAACCAATTTAATTAATCTTTTTAATTAACTAAAAATTCTTTTTTTAAATCAAAATTAATTATTCAATTAATCTTTTTAATTAATTAATTAATCACTTTTTTTTTTCTCTAAAATCAAATTAATCCTTTTTTTAAATCCACCTCTCATCCAAATTAATTAATTCATCATTTTAATTAATTAATTCATCAATTCATCCATTTCATCACATTAATTAGTTAATTAATCATTTTAATTAATTAATTAATCTCCCAATCAATCAAATCACCCAGTCCCAATGAAATAGAACTTCGGTCTGGTAAAACCCTCCGCCCATCAAAAGTCAAGGTATCAGACTTTTTTCTCACTCTCAACATACCCAAACCAAAATCAATCTGATTAACTCCTAAACCCCTCCACTTAATCATGGAATGAACTACGTGGATTTTGATTCCCATTCAATGGGGTACGTAGGCCCGTTTGGAATCTAAATCCAAATCTCAATCAATCCCCTTTCCCTTTTTTTTTAATTAATTTGTGGATTTTTTTTTACCATGCATTCATGTTATGCCAGATTCATGCATTTTTTTTTAATATCATCTTATAATTGTCATTCATAAAATCCAATTTTCAAAGTCAAATTAAACTTAAAGAGCCAAATTTTGATTATTTAAAACTAAAAACTTAGTCTCCGAGCTCAACCTAGTTCAAGACTAGTGATTTTATCCATGGGTAAATTAAAGTAAAAAATTAATAAATTGGAGTCAAATTGGGTTTTTCCTTAATTTTTCCATTTAAAAATAAATTAGGATGATGACTCCTAAAATTATTTTTAAAATTAACCATATCCGAACCCGAGTGTTCCATCGTGAGTCTAAACCCGAATGAGCATCCCAGTTCCCTCTAGCGGACTGAGCCGATGCTCGAACGAGACTTCACAATAATACTTAAAGGAAGAAATATAAGGGAGATAGATATTGTGGTCATTACAATATACTTGATCATATTAGGGAAACATGCTTTAAATTGCATGGTTATCCTGAATGGTATGAAGAGTTCAGGAAAAAGAAAGGCCTTGATGATTCTAAGAAGCAAAAGATCAAGTCACCTGTGAGAGTAGCACAAATATCTGAAGTAGAGCATGAGGATCATAACACTAAACTTGTAAAGGCAGAAGAATGGTCATCTGCTTTCTCTAATGCAGTGCAAAAGGAGGTTCAGAAATTTCTAAAGAATAAAGCAACAGTTGATGGAGGATATGTCAATTACACCAGCTATGCAGGTATTGAACATCACTTAGCTCTTACTTGTTTTGATTATGGGTTTGAGAGTATCTGGATCATTGATTCAGGTGCTACAAACCATATGAGCTTTGACATGACACTTTTAGTTAAACCTGTTAAACCAAACATACTCACCACTGTCAACTTACCTAACAAAACTACTAAGGTTGTTCATCATATTGGCATAGTTGAACTTACACTTAAATTGGTTCTAACCAAAGTTCTACATGTACCTACATTTAAGTTTAACCTTTTGTCTGTTAACAAACTTACACATGCCTTGAAAATCAAAATCATCTTTTATGACACACATTGTACCTTCCAGGACCTATTGATTAATAAAGTCCTTGCTGTGGGAAGAGTTTTGATGGGCTTTATATCTTAGAAAAAAGTAGTTTTCTTGTAAATACCATCCAGGAGTTTTAGAGTAAGGTTGTCCTTATTGTTTTTGAACCTGCATCCATAGTAGTTTGTACAACCAATTCTATTAATAAAGAAGCTCCAATTTCTTCCACTTAATTAGATCTTAGTTTGGGACATACATCTCACTTTAAACTTGTTCATTTACCTGTTAATTGTTCTTCTACCCAAACAGTCTCTTGTGTTTGTCAAATTTGTCCTTTGGCAAAACAGCAGAGATTGCCATTCCATAAAGTTTTATTCAAAGTACTCATAATTTTGAATTGTTGCATATAGACCTTAGGGGTCCTTACAAAACTCCAAGCTATAGTGGAGCTCATTACATTCTTACCATAATCAATGATCATAGCAAGTCTACTTGGACATACTTGCTGAAAGATAAAACTCAGACTACTCATTCCCTTAATCAGTTTCTTTTACTGATTTAAAACCAATTTAATGCCTTTGTCAAAACCATATGATCTGACAATGGCACAGAGTTTCTTAGTGCCACCTATCAAAACTTTTTTGTTAAAAATGGAATTGTGCATCAGAAAAGTTCTCCTTACACTCCACAACAAAATGGAGTTGTAGAGAGAAAGCACAAACATTTGCTTCAAATAGCTAGAGCCCTGATGTTGTAATCCAAGTTACCTAAATCTTTTTAGGGAGATGCTATTCTTTATGCCACATACATAATTAATAGACTTTGTACTGCCATCCTTCATTGGAAAACTCCATATGAGATTATTAATCATAAGCCACCTGACTATCATTCTATTATAGTTTTTTGTTGTTTATGTTTCTCAACCAATACTAAACCTCATAAAGATAAGTTTGAGTCTAGAGCTTATACTTGTGTGTTCTTAGGGTTTGTTCTTGGACAAAAGGCCTAAAAAGTCTTTGATTTAGATAGTAAGCAAGTTCATATTTCTAGGGATGTCATATTTCATGAGGAAGTATTTTCATATCATACATCTCCATCTTATTATGGTATTGCTTTTCCTCCTCCAGATACACATGTGCTTCCTTTACTTGGTTTTGACATTCTTGACACTCTATTTTGTGAGGTCTCATCCGAGCAACGGTCTGATCCGTTGAGGGAAATCAAAATGCACTTCGAGAGAAACTCCATGATTAGAACTCACTATGAGTTCAGAAAATTGATTTTTGTGATTTGTTATTTGTAGAAGGGAGTCGCCACTTTAATTTACTTATTTTAGTTGGAAAAATTAAAGAAAACCCAAATTGATTGACTCTAAAAATATTTTGATTTATCTTAATGAAAAAGCACTAATCCGCGAGTGACCAAAGAGGGCTCGGGGATCAGGTTTTGGTATTTAAACAAATATTTGGCTAAAAGTTGTAAAATAACTCTTAAAAAAGTGTAATTTTAGTGTATGCATGAACAGGAGTAAAATAATGAATGAAACAATTATAATTGATAAAATGAGATGACAATTATAAATAAACAAGCAAAGAATAAATCCTATTTAGTTATTGCAAAATCAAAACGAATGAAATAAAGAGGATCTTTCCTCTAGCCCTTACGGGTATTAGGAAAAACACATATTCCTCAACTAAAGTAAAGAAATGAACATACATAATCAAAATAAAGGGGAAAATGTTATTGAAAAAGATTTTGGAGTTAATGCCTTACAGAATGGCAGCTTGCATATCCTATTGAATAGGAATCAAACCTCATGCAGTTCTTCCTTCTTGCGAAGGAGGAGTTCTGAAAAAAATATTGATTTGTTTATTAATTTAATTTTGATATTTAAATTAATAAATTTTATATCTTTTCTGTTTTAGATCTAAAGAAAGAATTCTAAATCTGATTTTAGAAATGGAAATAATAAAAAGGAGTTATACCTTTGTTTTTCTTGACCTTCGGATGAATGGAGCGAGCTTAACTCTGGATCTAAACTCCACCTTGGATTTAGGAATCCTAAAGTTGAACCTTAAATAATAATAAAAAAAAAGGTTAGCAAACAAAATAATAGTAGTTAAAAAAGAAGTTAAAATGATAGATTTTAGTACCAATTTTTAAAAAGAATTTTAGTATAAAAAGAAAAGCAATATAAGTGCATTTCTGCCTCAAAAATCATCAAATCCCTTTTAAAATCCATCCCAAAGAGCTGAAATAGAAGCTCTATTTATAGAGCAGATAAAGGGGTGCCGCCGGATGATGGCAACGTGCCGGCTGGCTAGGCAGCACCGGCAGCATGCCGGCCGACCAGGTGGCACCCAAGTGGTGCCGTCGGCATTTTGGGCATGCCATAGGCATGTTGGGTGTTTAGTCCGACATGGTGGCACACCTGGCGTGCTGCTGACTTGTCGGATCAATTTGGTTTCGGATTGTTTCAGCCAGTTTTAGTCCATTTCTGATCCGATTTGAGCCCGGTTTGATTCTATAGGTTCATAATTGAGTGATAGTTGTCTAAAGGTGAAAGATTTAGGAAATTCTATGGGTTTGTAAGCGGGACCACTGTACTGGTTATACGTAGTGCACTAATCTTAAGAGGTGTCAAGCGGCGGCCAAATTTCAAGGGTGCAAATTTGAGGGTTCACACATTTGTATCTTTTCCTTTAACTAACTCTATTCCTGAGGTTCCTATGTGTCTTGCTTTAGTACCCATTATGCAGAATCATGCTCCTTTTCCTACTATACCTGATATTGATACCTCTTTACCTAGTTTTAATTCTATACCTATTGTACTTGCTTAAAATGTTGAGTCTTCTATTCCTAATGCCACTAGTATTTCTGTTACTGCACCTCTACATGATGTTGTTCAACCATTTTCTATACAGCCTCTAAGACATAGTACTAAGCCCAAAACTCAACCACAATGGCTTAAAGACTTTGTCAGTTCTGTTCACACTACTATTCCAAATAATAATATTTCTCAATCTCCTGTCTTATATCCTATAGAACCTTATATTACCCCTTTCATACTTAGTCAAGCACATCATGCTTTTGTGGCAAATGTTTATAATGTTCTTGAACCAAGAACTTATAATCAAGCTAAGCAAGATCCTAAGTGGGTTCAAGCCATGTAGCAAGATATTCATGCTCGTGAACTAAATCACACATAGGAAATTACTGATTTTCCCATAGCAGCCCATTGGTTCCAAGTGGATCTATAAAGTTAAATATAATTAGGATGGGACTGTAGCTAGACATAAGGCAAGATTGGTGGCCAGAGGTTATAATCAAGTTGTAGGTGTTGATTACAATGACAGTTTTGCCCCTGTGGCCAAACTGGTTAATATTAGATTATTTCTGGCATTGGCTACCAGTCAAAATTGGTTTTTACATCAGCTGGATATTAATAATGCATTTTTACATGGGTATCTTGATAAAGAAGTTTACATGGTACCCCCTGAAGGATATTTGGTTGCAAAAGGCAAAGTTTGTAAATTATTAAGGTCCTTGTGTGGTCTAAAACAAGCCTCAAGACAATGGAACCTTGAGTTTACTACCACACTCAAAGATTTTGGACTCATTCAATCTTCACATGACCACTGTTTGTTTACTCAGGTTACTTCTAATGGGTTTTAGTCTTAATCATCTATTTAGATGATGTTCTGATAGCTGGTACTTCAAAAAGTGATATTTTATCTATGAAGAATTACTTGCATTCTCAATTTACAATCAAGGACCTTGGCAAAGCTTCCCATTTTGTTGGTCTTGAACTTGTTTCAATTTCCCATGGTTTATATGTGAACCAAAGGGAGTATCTTTTAGATTTATTACAAGACACAGTTTTGTTTGCTACCAAGCCATCTTCCTTACCTTTACCATTTGGTTTAAAGATGACTAATATTGAATCAGCTGGAGCTCTTCTTTCTGCCCCAAAAGATTCCAAGAGGCTTATGGGCAGGCTTCTCTACTTAAATTTAACTAGACCTGACATCACTTTTTGCTACCCAGCAGCTGAGTCAGTTTATGCAAGCTCCTAGACAAGCTCACATGGATGCAACACTTCATGTTGTTAAGTATTTGAAGGGCTGTCCAGCTACTGGTCTCTTCTTTCCTTCTTCTTCATCTTCTCAATTGACAGCATACTGTGATGCTAATTGGGCTTCATGTGTGGATACCAGGCTCCATCTTAAGGGGGGATGTAAGTGTATAATAATTTATTGATTAGTTAGTTTATTCACTGTTGACTCACTTGTTAGTTTCACGTGACTAGAGACTAATTGGCTTATATATAAGCTTTTTCTTCTTATCTTTGTTTTTGTACATAACAAAATTTCTACTTTACCAATATAAGTATTCTTTTAGATATTTTTTTTTCTCTATAACTTTTCAATATATATATATATATGATGGTTTAATAAAAACTGAATTGAACTGATGTTTTAAAAAAATTAAACTGAACTAGTCGACTTGATTTAATTTTTGCTTTTCATTTTGGTTTTACTCACCCTGCTATTGAACTGATGCTCACCAAGTATTCAAGCACAAAAAGTTCCAATTATTCCTTGGGACAGGTCATCATCTACTTTATCTATTGTATATTAGAAAATATCAGATTGATAAAAACTTAAAAAGCTGTACAACTGAAATAATTTTCATTTACAATTAGAGTAAGCACTAACCTAGGATAGAACGTGTTAAAGTTACCACCGAAAGACATACACAGATAGGGATTTTTTTTTTTTTAATCTCTATTTAAAAATAAATTAAAAACCCATAAAAAAAATTAAACATTAATGGGGTTATGTGTCTGTCAATACAGCTTTTTGACTTGAGTAAATTAAAAATTAATTTTTAAAAAAAAATTAAAAATTAATGGTAAAAAACAATATGACTTGAGTAAATTAGAAAACAAATATTATTAGCTGCATGCAATTGAATGTTTCAGCTTGTTGAACGGGAAATTCTTAATCATAGTATATGAGATCATAATGCAATTTGTTGACAACTATGATAGCACAGAAAATACTATGAAAAATCTCTTTTGAGAAGTGGTTTTTATATTTTAAGCAAGGCATGATTCTTACCTTGTAGTGCTTGTTTCGCTCTCATATGCTTGTTTGCTATACACATTTTTTTTTGTTATCTTGAATTTTTATCAATTAATTTATTAGTTGTAATATGATCACTTTGTGACTTAGCATGTTTCACTGAGATCCTAAAATTTGTAGAGGATTAAGTGTATTTCTTATCTTGATTATTTTTTTTTTCCTTATTGCAATAATATTAGGAGGAAAGTGATGATGTGAGTGCTAAGAAGGTGTTAGTTTAGCTGGGATATTAGGATGCTATTATTAATTAGTGATTATTAATATTATCCAATCGAAAAAAATTGAAACTAAAATTGAACAATAAACATAAAATACCAGTAAAAAAAATCAGACTAAAACAAAATGTGAGTGCAGTCCATGTTCCTTAAGAATGTAGTGACTCAAAACTTGGCTCTACCTGTTTGATCTTTGAATTCATAATATAGATGGCAGTAAGATATATTTTTCATATACAAAAATTCTTAAAAAATAAATTCAAACATATGCTCTAATTATATTTAAGCTATTTTTTTTTTTAGTTATTAGAATTAGCTAATAACTTTTTGATTATCAAACAGTTAATTTTATGCATTTCATAAATTATAAGTCAGCCAACACGTGGTTAGTAGCCTCGACAACGGCTAATTACAATAACTCACTTTTTTGAGTTTTTTTTTTTTTCCTATAAGCTTATACTATATTTTGATATTATTACCTCTTATCATAAAATTATTAATTATAAAATTAATTTTTCAAATTAACTTTCATATAATAACTTTGTTTATAATTATTTAAAAATAATAAATAATTATTAAAATATTATTTACAATCTTTGAAATTACTCTTATATTCACATTTTACAAAAATATTGTAAATATATAAAAAATAGTTATACCTTTCTTAATTTATAATTTTTATTTTTATAATACATTATATATATATATATATATATATATATATATATATATATATATATGAGGGATAAAAATGACTCTTAAAAGATATCTGAACTCTCTTAGATCAAAATCCACTATCACCTTATGCCTCCCAAGAGCATAGAAAGACGAACGAAGCCCATTGGCTGAATCCTCAATTATCCTAAGTCCAAAGGCTCTCTGAATGAACTTGTGTTGCTTCATCGTCAAGTAACTTGCTTAATAAGCCAAGATCGAAGCTTACTGCTGACGTGTCATATCAACTGACACAAAGACATATCCTTAGGCAATCCACACTCTATCCTGACGCCTCGCTCACCAAATACCTCTGAGGACTGGATAAGGGACATGCATCCGCCATCATTACACCTACCCTCGCTAGACGATATGGTTGAATGACAGAGGATATCCTTTCTCAGGGAAAGGTGTCAGTCTTACCTCATACGGAACCATATAAAAGAGGAAGAGAAACTCAAGCCCAGGTAGATAGAATTCTACACTCTCTCACCTCCTTTCTCTCACTAAAAATACTCTGAAGCCCAAGAGGGAATAATTTCTTCTTGAGATTAATATCCTATCAATACTAACTTGATCGTCGGAGGGTTTTTGCCAGACGAAGGGCCTGGCTTCTCTTTGATCATCCTTTTCTTCTTTGTAGATCCAAGCATCAAAGCCCAGCAAGGAAGATCTAGCCCATCCTTCTTCATCTTGATCTCATACCAATCAAATTGGCGTCGTTTGTGGGGATTATAAGAGTGACTTTTCCACCTTTTCCTTGTTAGGGAGACATCTTTGCTTAGGAGAGAAGTGCTTTAGCTAATCCACCCTTCGAGTCGAAGCCTGAAAGTGTTCGTCCTCTTTCTCCCTTAGGCTTACTTAGCTTCGTGCCCAGGCTTACTAGGGCTTTGGGCTTTCCCTTAGGAAAGTTCTTCTCACTCTTGGTGAGGCTTTATGCCTAGGTTTATTAGGGCTTTAGGCTTTCCCTTAGGAAAGTTCTTCTCACTCTTGGTGAGGCTTTATGCCTAGATTCACTAGGGCTTAGGCTTTCCCTTAGGAAAGTTCTTCTCACTCTTGGTGAGGTTTCATGCCTAGGTTCACTAGGGCTTAGGCTTTCCCTTAGGAAATTTCTTCTCACTCTTGGTGAGGCTTGGTGCCTAAGTTCACTAGGGCTTAGGCTTTCCCTTAGGAAAGTTCTTCTATTTTGATGCAAGTGGAGATGACTTAAGACAATCTGTATATTTGTCATTGCTGTTACTGATAATACATCTTGAGATGTTGAATGTTCCAGGTATGAGGAATTTCAACACTTCTAATGTTACAAGTTTATAGGTACTATGACCTATGACTCTCTTTATTTGGAAAGGTCCTTCCCATATGAGTGCAAGCTTGCCCATGCCTTCACGCTTTCCAGTAGCCTCTAAGAATCTCATCACTAAATCTCCTTCGCCGAATACTCTGTACTTGACTTTCTTGTTGAAATGATTAGCAGTTTGCTGCTTGTAATTAGCCATTTGAATGCTGGCTAATTCTCTGAGTTCTTCTAGGAGATCCAAATCGATCCTTCTTGCCTGGTCATTGTGTTCATCTCCACAGTAGTTGATTCTTCCATTGGGAAGGCCTATATCTACAGGGATTATCACCTCTATGTCATAAGTCAAGCTTCATGGAGTCTCTCCTGTGGGTTGCCTAGGAGTAGTCTTGTATGCCCATAACACATGATGCAGTTTGTCCGCCCAATTTCGACCATACCCATCTAGCCTTTGCTTAATGCCTTGTAAAATAGTCCGATTTGTTACTTCTGTCTGGCCATTTGTTTGGGGATGGGCTATGGATGAGAAATGTTGTTTGATATGGAGCCTCGAACAAAAGGACCTAACTTTAGCGTTATCGAACTGTTTGCCGTTATTGCTGATGAGTTGGTATAGGATGCCAAATCTACACATAATGTTCCTTTATAAGAAGTTAATCACTTTTTCGGTGGTGATAGTGGCTAAGGCTTCAACTTCTACCCATTTGGTGAAGTATTCAACTGCCACTAAGGGGAACTTTCTTTGTCCTAATGCTGCTGGGAAGGGTCCTACTATGTCCATCCCCCATTTGGCCAAGGGCCAAACACTAGAAATGGGGGTTTGTTTGGCTGTCGGGACGTGTTTTCCACTATCGAACTTTTGGCATGAGGGGCATTTTTTGACAAATGCTATAGCTTTGTCTTTCATTTTTGGCCAGTAGTACCCTTGTCTGATTACTTTTGCTGCCAGCACCTTTCCACCAATGTGCATTCCGCAGGATCCTTTGTGTATTTCTCAAAGGATGTATTTGACTTCGCTTGGTCTCAAGCATCTTAACCATGGCAAAGAGTATGCTCTTTTATATAAAATTCCATTATGTAGGGAGAAGTGAGCACTCCTTCGCCTGATCTTCTTTGCTTCCTTGTCATCCTCAGGCAATTCTCTCTTTTCTAGATAAAGTTTGATGGGATCTATCCAACATGACACTTCTTTGACTTCCATGACCTCTTCCCCCTCTATAATACTAAAAGAAGTCAAGGTGCCTAGGTAAATCCTTTTAGGAAGTTCGACCGAGTGAGAGGCGGCCAGCTTACTGAGGCTATCTGCTCTGCAATTATTTTCTCTGGGGATCTTCTGAAAGAATAGCTTGACTCCTCTATCCTTCATTCTTTGTATGATCTCTTTAGTCTTCTGCAGGTACTTGGTCATATTTGGTTCTTTAGCTTCGAATTTCCCCTCTATTTGTTTGATTACCAATTGGAAATCGTTGTATACTATGAGTTGCTCTAGGCGGAGGCAATCAGCAAGGAGTAATCCTTGGATTACGGCTTCATACTCTGCAGTGTTGTTGGTAGCTTCAAAATCTAATCCTAAAGCATATTCCAGTAGGAATCCTTAAGCACTTCTGAGTGTGATGCCTACACCGTTTCCTTCCTTGCTACTGGCACCATCTACAAAGAGTTCCCACTGAAGATCCGGGAGTACTGCTGACAAGTCCTTTTCCAGACTTTGGTCCCCTTTTGCATCTTTGGAGTTGAAGGAGCATTTGGAGATGAAATCTGCCAATGCTTGGACTTTAATTGCTGACCTTGCTCTGTATTACAATTCATGCTGTCCTAACTCTATAGACCAACATAGCATTCTTCCCAAAGTTTCTTGCCCGTGAAGCACCCTTTGTAATGGCTGATTGGTAACCACTACTCCTTAGTGTGCTTGCAAGTATATTTTGTACTTTCGAGATGAGAGCACCAGAGCATATGCCAACTTTTCTATTGGGGAATAATTTAATTCTACTCCTTGCAGGACTTTGCTGAAGCAATAGATCGGCTTTTGGACCATTCCTTTTTCTCTAATTAACACTAAGCTGATCACTTGGTCTAAGGCGGACAAGTAAATTAATACTTCTTCACCAGGCAGGGGTCTACTCAGGCCCTGAACTCAGGAAGGCTTTCGACTCTTTGAATATTGCTTGGCATTCTTCCATCCATTCGAACGTTTGCGACTTTCTTAGTTTCTTGAAGAAAGGAAGGTACATCTCAGCAGATTTGGACATGAACCTATTTAGTGCGGCAATTTGCCTTGTCAACCTTTGGACTTCTTTCACATTCTTTGGGGGCTCCATATCCAAGATAGCTTTCACCTTGTTAGGATTGGGTTCAATTCCCTTCTCACTAACCATGCATTCCAAGAACTTGCCTCCCTGAATGAAAAATGCACATTTTTCTGGGTTAAGCTTCATCCCATACTCTTCTATTACGCCAATACTTCAGCTAGGTCACGGATGTGATCTTCAAAGCTTTTGCTTTTCATGATCATGTCATCTACATATACTTCTAAGTTTCTACTCAACTGATCCTTAAACATTCTGTTGACCAAGCATTGGTATATGGCTCTGACATTTTTCAAACCAAAAGGCATTGATACATAACAATAAATACCTTTCTCCATTATAAAAAAGGTCTTCTCTTCATCCTCCGGGTGCATTTTAATATGATGATACTCTTGCTTTACGTCCAAGGATGACAAAAATCCATATCCAGCTATTGAGTCTACCAATTTATCGATCATAGGCAATGGGAAAGAGTCTTTTGGGTAGGCTTTGTTTAAGTTTGTGAAATCTACACATATTCTAAATGTCCTGTTCGCCTTCTTGACTAGCACCACATTTGCCAACCATTCCGGATATTGCACTTCCTTAATGAACTTTGCCCTCAAGAGCTTATCTACTTCCTGGTTGATGATTGTTTGTCGCTTTGGGCCGAAACACCTCTTCTTCTGCTTAACAGGTCTGCAGGCAGGATCTACACCTTTTCTTCTGCTTGACAACAACAAAAGTGGCCATGGTAGTCACACTTTCGGTGGTCGTGCCGATGGTGAAGGGTAGTTTAGCCATTCCTATTGACGGGACTTTCGTTCCATCTAAGGTGTGGACTGGGTGTCTTACTTCTTCCAAATTCTCTTCCTTTAGACCCATCTTCAGATATGCTTCCTCTGTCAGCAGGTTGACTGAACTCCCTCCGTCTATTAAGATTCTTTTGACCACATAATTGGCTATGATTGCTTGAATTACCAATGGGTCCGCATGAGGGGTGCGAAGGATACCTCCATCTGGTCTCTCCGATCAACTTCTTGCCCCTTCATAATAAATATACTCAGGCCTTTGTACTATTTCTACTTTTGCGGGTTTCGTCTAGTCCTCCGGTGATACAGTGGATGGCCCCTGCTGAACCATCATTGGCCATTTTTGGGTATCTTCCTCTATCTTCACTAGGACCAGCCCTACTCAGCTCTTCTCTCTTTACAAACTTTCCCAAGTAACCTTGCTTAATCAATCTCTCAATTTCTTCCATTAACGACCTGCAATCATTGGTATTATGACCGTGAGTATTGTGAAAGAGGTAATATTTGCTTTGATCTCTCTTTTCGAGAGGTACTGCCATAGGTTTGGGATGAGCTCATATATTCTGATCCTTGAAGTTTGCAAAGACTTTGGCTGGACTAGTGTTGAGAGGAGTGAATTTACTAAGATCAAAGCTATAGCATGATTGATTGTTTCTTCCTCTCCCTCTCCTTCATCCATCGAAAGGCTTTTCTTCTTACTTTTCTTTCACTTTCTTTTCTCATTTTGCTTTTGGCTCTTCTTTAAGAGTGATCTCTATTCTTCCTTGCTTTGTCATCTGATTAAAGGCCAAAGCGTCATCCTGTCGTATATATTTCTGAGCCAGAGCTATTGCATCCTCCAGGGTGCGAGGAGCGTGCTTTGAGAAAATCCGTATGGGAGGTCCCATTTTGGAAGGCTTCCACCGCTCGCGCTTGATTTAGATAAGTAATCTTCAAGACTTCTCGGTTGAAACCAGCCATATAATCCCTTAGGGATACATTTTCTTTTTGTACCACTGTCTCCAAATACTGGGTCTTTCGCTCCACTGGAATACTAGAAGATAATCAGTGTATAAAGGACTTGGCCAGCTCCATAAAGGAGTTGATGCTTCCTTCTTCTAGGCCATCGAACCATCTGGTTGTAGCTCATTCCAAAGATCCCCTGAACGCTCTACACAAAGCTTCATCATCTATCGTTGGAAGTTCAACCGTGTGTTTGTAATCCATAATGTAGACTCTAGGATCAGCTTTCCCATTGTATTTTCTCAACACAGGCGGTTTAAACTTGCTAGGCATAATATAATCTTTGATGGATCTAACAAAAGGAGATTTCAAAGTAAGCTTCAAGGTTTTGTCTATGGCCTTTCCACTAGAACCTTAGTTCATTTCCTCTAAAAATTTGTTTACAGCATCTCTCACTTCTTCTTCCTTCTTTCGACAACTGTTGCTAATATTGGGTGATCTTCTACTCTGCGCTCATGAGGGGTGACTAGCAACAGAACGTTCCCCTCTAATATGCTCTTTTTCCTTTGAGTACTTCTCGTAGCTTTCTCGTTTCTCGCATTTTCGTTCTTTCTATTCATATCTTCCTCTGCTTTGGCCTCCGCTCTATTCTATGTCATTTGCATGAAAATTTTTTCCATGCAAACGCTTATGTTCACTGTTTGGGAGCAAAGCTTCCGTACTCCCCTCTTCTTCAGTTGGGCTTTCCTCTTCCCCATGTCTCTCTTCTGCCCTCGCTTCTGAATTTATTCCCATATTCATCAATCATTCTTCATTGACCTTTGTAGGTCCTTGGGATTGCCTTTCATATTCCAAAGTCCAAGCAGCATTCCTCTTGGGGGTAGTTTCAGCGACAGTAATGAGAGTCTGTGCTAGGGGGGTCTATTGTTGAGAACCCCTTATGAATGTAGCTATAGTGTTAATGAATTGCAAAGTAGGAGCTAGGTTAGGGTTTATAGGATTCAAGGAGGTCTGACTCGATCCAGCTGCATTCTATTGGGAAAGAAGGAGTTAGAGCGAGGTGTTCAAGTCCACAGGGGTTGTCGTGGACGGATCAATAGGTGGAGGAAGAGTGTGTTTGGGATTTGAAGGGGTTGAAGATTCAAAGTCATCAAGGTTTGTCATAATGGTGGGTTTTCTTTGTAGATCAGAGTGAAATGTGGTGTTATTAGAAGATCAACTAACATTCCCCACAGATGGTGCCAATTTGATCGATATGAAATCAAGATGAAGGAGGATGGGCTGGATCTTCCTTGTTGGGCTTTGATGCTTGATCCTTCTAAAAATAGTTATGGCATAAAGAACAAGATTTGCAAAAAATACATATGTACACAATAGAAATATAGAAATTGTATTACTTCATTTCAAAACAAATATATTACATATGAAAATTTGTATACAAAAAGAATAAATGAATACAAAAGGAAAAAGAAAGAAGAAAAATTTCAGGGCAGAGGGTCGCTTGGAGGAACCGCTGCGATAGTTGATGGCAGAGACTGGCCATTTGTAGAGCTTGGCTAAATGACAGAAAGGGGTTCAGCTTGTTGGAGATCCGTCCCAATTGGAAGTCCTTCGTCCACATCCCCTTCGCCTACACAAGATGTTTCGGGAATGGGAGACAAAACTAGAACATTCTTCTCCCAACAGGAAAGTCTTTAGGTCGAGGAAGACCTTCATCCCCTTCAGGACGGGATCTTGAAATTCTGAGAGATCAAGAGCCGGAGGTTCTTCAACAGCATCTAACTCAGCTACCACTTGCCGCACGCTAGGAAAATGCTCCGCTGCATCACGAAGAGCATTGTTGTAGTATTCGGCTGCTACTTTATAGGTGTGGTAGGTGAGGATATCGTCGAAGCTCTTAGACTGCATGAAATCTCTCACAGCCCTTCGTCAACTTTCTTTAGCCTTGTTAGCCTTCTCAAGCATGGCTTTAGCCTGATTAGAGGCTTGCGTGTATCCAAACTCTGAGACCTGGAGCTCCTACTGAGTCTTCTTCAAATTATCTTTAAGAGCAGGAATCTCATCAGCCTCTCTGGCAAGCTCCTTTTTAACCTTTTTTAGCTTATCTAGCTACGCACTGAGATCAGCAATGGCCTTGTCTTTGATTGCCATTGCTTCAGTTAAGGCATTGGCCTCCCTTTCAGCCTTAGAGCGAGCCTCTTTATGAGTCTTCGATTGCTCCGCAGCTTCCTTAACCTTCACTTTAGCAGAGAGCAGCTCCCCCCCCAACTTAGAGGATATCTCTAGCCTCTCCTCCGCAGCTCATCGGGCATCCTCGTAGTGATCCCTTAGAGGACTGAAGTCGGTCCTCAGAATTTTAGAATCAAGAACAGCCTACAACAAGCAAACAGCAATAGTCAAAAAACTAAAACGCAGCCAGCAGTTGTAGCCAAAACAAGAATGAGTATACCTTCTCCAGCAGAGCCTCTTGCCTAGTAAGAGTATCCTCCATTGACTTGAAAAGGGGCATAGGGGCTGGGCGCAGAGAGGGCAAAGGGGCTAGTGCAATAGCAAAAGGGGCAAATGACGAAGGTGGATCTACCGATACATCAACTCCTCCAAGTAGAAGGGTGTCCACTACTACAGCCTTAGCAGGCTCTTCGACTCGATGCCTCTTACTAGGCAGAGATGCATCTGCTACTGTCCCTTGCGAAGGGGCTAACACTTCTGCCACTACCCTTTGCGAAGGGGTCCTTGAAGTAGAGCTGACTTCTGACACAGTGGCAGCGGTTGAAGTTGCAGCTACGGGCCTCTTTTTGTGAAGGAAATCTCCCACAGTTAGCTTTTTCTTAGGTGGACAAAGGGGAGAAACATCATCAGCAGCAATGACAGCCCTTGCCATAGCCTCAGATGAAGTAGCAGCTGAAGGAAAAGCTTCATCAGCAATAGTAGTAGCCTTTGCCGGATATTCGGTTGAAGCCCCAGCCCCTTGGGGACCCACACTTACTATTAAAGGAGCCTTAAGAGAAAGCTCCTGAATAAGGGCGTCTGCCTCGCTAGCCGAAACTGCAGAAGAAAAATAAGAATATTAACAAACTCAAACAAATAGACAAAGGCATATAAGAAAGTAATGAACAAGGCAGGAATTTGCCTCTGAAGATGAAGGTCTTTCCTTCGACCACCGTCTTAATAGGGGAGGGATAAATCTTCTTGAGGACAGCCAAATCAGGAAATGAGATCCTTTGCTCATCAATAAACTTCTCCCAGGCCTCCACCTCCTCAGCATTAGGAGGTCTCCTAGGCACAACCTCCTTAGACCATCTCAAATGTTTTCTCCTAATGACCCGAGAATCCTTATGAGACAAAGGCGATGGGAGAGAAGGAAGGTGAAAGTTACTTGCCCCCACTTCGATCTCTGGGGCATTGAAGTCGTCCACTAACCTTTTTAGACGTGCCTCAAATTTAGCATCAGGAACGTTCATCAAAGCCTCTTCTAAGTTTGCTAGTCGCTCTGCCCTTTGAGAAGAGTGAGCGATAGTGTCAAAGATACTGGGCACTAGAGGCCCCTTCACCTTCAGCTTTGGTAGAGGAGGTGGAAGTTCTCCCTTCCCTTTATTACCAACGGAAGGAGGCGGAGGTGGAGGAGGAGGAGCTCCAATAGACCCAGAAATTAAGATTCCCCTCTAGGAATGGGGCTTGGTGGCAACTATTGCAGCATGAGGTGAAGGGATATCTCTCTGCATGACAGGAATAGAATGATCAGAAGCCTTAACAAGTCATCTCCGAACAATTCGAATAGACTCCATGTTGACCATACTCACTTGGGCCTTTTCTGATATGATAGTCGAACTGACCCAGCATGAATATGCTTCGTCGACTTATCTTTACGAAGCTTCACCGGTTAGGACTTAGAATCGGAGGAGGTGCATGTTCGAAGCCTCCCCGTCCGGAGGTCAAGGATAAAAAGTTTGGCCTCCTCATTGAAGGGTCTTGGGAGAATCCCTTGCTAATGCCCAGGATCTTTGGACTCCACTGCAATCAAAATAACAATCACGATAGGGTTAGTAACTCGTCAGTGATCAAACTCTTACGAATAATCAAAAGGTTACCTCTTATATCCCTCAATAATAGTCTGGGAGTAGGAAGGCCATGCTCGTCCTTCGCATAGAAGGAGGCCATCATCCTCTTAGAGTTATAGACGAAGCCCTGGAAGATTAGAGTCTTTAGGTTTGCCTTCTCCTCTGCAGATAGTTTGTCAGGCCAGTCAGTTAGGCCCTCAGTTGGACTTAGGAAGTGGCCGGAGAAGCTAAATCCTGGGGATTTGTCACCAAGACCATCAGTGACCTCTACTAATCCAAACTTGCCTCTCCAGTCCTTCACCTTGTTCTCCTTCCCAAAGAAGAGACTTCGGCAAGGCCTTGCAGAAGTCATGTAAACCCCAAGCGACCTCTACGTACTCTGGATCCTGAAGAAGCACTGGAACAAGCAAGCGGAGGGATAAATGCTGCACGCGAAGCTCAAAACCTCGAAGAGGTGCATGTCCCTTATAGAGTTTGGAGTTAGCATCATGGGATTCACTCTGAAGTAGTTGAAGCATTCAACCTTAAATTTTGTAGGAGGAAAAACGAGACTAGCCTCCAATTGGTAATAGAAAATGACATAATGGCAGTTTTCTTTAGGGAGAGCAGCTTTAGGGTTACTGGAATAAACCCTTTCATGAGCCTCCCTACGACAGAATAAAAATTGATTGCTGCCCTCTAAATTTTGGCCAAAGGCCAAGAATTCGGCTATCTTCCCAAAGGGAGCAATCTCTCTCCATTCTTCCCCCAATATTTTTTAATATTGGGAAGCACTAACTTAGTTCCTTCTGAGGACGTTTTCCTTCCTGGGTGCTATTAGAATAAAAGAAAAGTTGAAGAGATATAAGAAGTAGAGACATAGAGAAACTGTAAAAGAAAAAGGTTGAAGAAAATAATCAGGAACTCTAAAATGAGAAGCCAAAGGAGTATATATATGAAGAGTCTTGTTGATAACCGTCACTATAATAATTGGGGACATTAAATGGACGTTCAAAATTTAAATCCATGGAAAACTTAACCGCCTGTTAAGACACATGGCGGAATGGGGAGAATGAGGAGACACGCATTCAATGCATGTTTCTGTCAGTCGTTCATGTATTAAATGACTCTACGACCTTCCACCTATCATATGAAGGTTGCCTAGATGAAAGATGATCCCAACAGACCAAATCCCTTCGCCTAGACGAAGGTTATTCTTTGAAGAGACAAATAAACGTTTAAAGTATACGAAGTCTCCCAAACTTGTGAGGCATGAGCCCCCCTAAAAGCCGCTTGTTGAAACCAAGAAAATGAAGGGAACCCCCTTTGACTTGAGAACTTCGGAGCGATATTGCTGAGATGAGAAACTGTTTTACTAAGATTCGTCTCTTTACCTTCATCTTAGTAAAATAAGGGGGCCCCTTATGAGGGATAAAAATGACTCTTAAAAGATATCTGGGCTCCGTTATATCAAGGCCCACTATCACCTTATGCCTTCTAAGAGCATAGAAGGATGAATGAAGCCTATTGGTCGAATCCTCAATTATCCTAAGCCCAAAGGCTTTCTAAATGAACTTGTGTTGCTTCATCATCAAGTAACTTGCTGAACAAGCCAATATCGGAGCTTACTGCTAACGTGTCATATCAACTGACACAAAGACATATCCTTAGGCAATCTGCACCCTATCCTGATACCTCCCTCAGCATACACCTCTGAGGACAGGACAAGGGACATGCATCCGCCATCATTATGCCTACCCTCGCCAAACGATATGGTTGAATGACAGAGAACATCCTTTCTCAGGGAAAGGTGTTAGTCTTACCTCATATGGAACCATACAAAAGAGGAAGAGGAACTCAAGCCCAGGTAGATATAATTCTACACTCTCTCACCTCCTTTTTCTCACTAAAAATACTCTGAAGCCCAAGAGGGAATAATTTCTTCTTGAGATTAATATCCTATCAATACTAACTTGATTGTCGGAGGGTTTTTGCCAGGCGAAGGGCCTAGCTTTTCCTTGATCATCCTTTTCTTCTTTGTAGATCCAAGCATCAAAGCCCAGCAAGGAAGATCCAGTTCATCCTCCTTCATCTTGATCTCGTACCGATCAATATATATATATATATATATATATATATATATATATATATATATATATATATATATATATATATATATATATATATATATATATATATATATATATATAAGGGAAATGGTAAACATATTTACTAAGATACATTTATTAATTTTTGACTAATTATTTTTATAAATAGAGGTTAGTTTGGTAATTTAATAATTAATAAATTAATTTATATAAATAATATGCTATTTTTTAGGAAAAGAAATCATTATTATATTAGAAAAGTAAATATATAATTAATATGTTATATTTTAGAATTAGTAATTTATTAATTAATAAATTAATTATGATTACATAAATAATATGCTATTTTTTAGGATTAGTAATCGTTATTGGATTAGGAAAATAAATATATAATTAATATATTATATTAAATTATCTATATTATATAAAATGTATGGAAGAGAGGGATAAATACATTTACTAATACCCTTATTGATTTTTAACTAATTATTTTTATAAATAAATGTTAGTTTGGTAATTTAATAATTAATAAATTAATTTATATAAATAATATGCTATTTTTTAAGAAAAGAAATTATTATTAAACTAGGAAAATAAATATATAATTAATATGTTATATTTTAGAATTAGTAACTTATTAATTAATAAATTAATTATAATTATATAAATAATATGCTATTTTTTATGATTAATAATCTTTATTTGATTAGGAAAATAAATATATAACAATATTATATTAAACTATTAATTGTTCGTTATTAAAAAATTAAAAAAAAAACACCACACAGCTATTAATATTTCTAATATATAATAGAATTTTAAGTAAATTTAAATATTTACAGAACCACAAATGAATTGAATTTTTTTAGAAGAACATACCATTATAAATAGAAAATTTGACATTTAATAACAAAATAATATGATTTTATTCATTGTTATTAAATGAACTCTCAATTAATGTATCTTCTTTTTCTCTGTTATCTTCTTATACAACAAAAAGTAATTTCTCTAATTTACAATAGAATTTTCTCAAAGTTAAATTAGAATTTCTCTAATTTGTCAATATCCAAACAATCAAAATTTTAAGATTAGTAATTTAAGTAATTTCTCTATTTTTTAAGATTAGTAATCATTATACAATTAGAAAAGTATAGCTCTTTGTTAATAGTTACATACTCTTAAAATTAATAACAAAATTGAAAATAAACTTTAGGCTCATAAAAACTAAAAGATATATATATGAATCACAATTTATTTTTTTAATTCAAAATAATTTTTTCTTTATATAAAAATAATATGAAATTAATCCATATACTTATTAAAAAAAGTAAAAATCGAATAACAATTGCATTGATATCCCAAAAATAAATTAATTATCAATTATTTATTAATTATAAATAAATTGATATTATCAAAAACACTTATACTCAAAGCAAATAAAAAAAATTATAAACTTACAACATGTAAAAATATAAATCAATATATTAAAAAGTGAAATGAGTATATTTAAAATGCATGGAATGTATTTAATTATTCTCAAAAATTAATTAAATAGAAAAATCAAAATTAATATATAAACTTCACAAAATTTTTAATTTAATAATTATATGTCATTGTTATTACTTGTAATATCAAATTTAAAATGTTCACAAGTATTCATGTTATATTACAACTAAATTAGATTTTTTTTGGACTTATGATGTAATATGATATCACATGATAATTTAATTGTATACAATTAATATTGAATTAATATTAGTGTTAAATTCACAGGTGATGCATTTTATCCTAATGTGAATGTATAATAAGTCTTTTATTGAAATATAGAAAAAAATTAATGTATTCTATAAACTATAGATTTTTGATATAACCATTAAATTAATGATTTTTTTAAACTTAAAATATAATATGATATCACATAATATAATATAATATTATAGATAATTTAATATTAAATTCACAAACGATGTATTTAATTCTAATGTAGATGTATATAAATCTTTTTTGAAATAAAGAAAAAAAAACATTCTATAAATCTATTCGATTCGATCACTGGTCTGCTTTAAAAAAAATGATACATATAAACACTAAAAATATTATATTGATTTTCTAGAAGAAAAGAAATTAAGTTATAATAGTCAAGTTTATCATAACTAATAAAAATATACAATCTACATTAAAATTATGAAAAAACAATAGATGTACTAGATATTAATATAAAAATCAACTATAATTAATAAATAGGCAACATGATAAAATGATAACAAAATAAAAATTTTAATAAAACGTACCAATCAATTTCTTTACTTTTTTTTTTTCTCCAACATAGTCTTGAATATAAGAGTATCATCTAAAATTGTAAAAAATGATACATTTATATATACTTGACTCATTTTGACTTGTCTTATACCTTGCATCATCTGTTAAATTAGTTTATACAAAATATTTGGATGCATTAGAGAAATGATTGGAAATAATTACTGGTAATAACTGATAATGATTCAGATATGAAAATGAGTGATAATGGTTCAAATATGGGTAGAATTATGATGTAATTAAAGTCTGATTTCAAGCGATTGAATATAAATTTATAACATAATATGCATATAAACTTATCACTGAATTATGAGTCAAATGCTTTTAAGTGCCGGTAAAATGATATTTTTGGTATTTCAATTTAGCAAAATTTATCAATTGAGTGTTTGAACTTCCAAAAGTTTCAATTAAGTGTTATAGCCTATAAAATAATTTCAATAAAGTGTTATTAGCAGGTTACTAATAGATAATCTTATATAAATTATAAAATAATCTAAAAATTTTAAAATTTTTGCAATTAAGTCATCTTTTTAATTTTTTTCACTGAATCTATCACTTAAAATTTTTATATCTTCATAAATTTAATTATTTTTTATTCACAAATATTCAATCTAAGATTCAACAAAAAATAATTAAATTTATAATCAAGATGAAGATATTCAAATTTATAATTTAGTTTACAGATTTCATTATATAAAAAATAATTGAATTTGTAATGAAGATGAAAGTATTTAAATTTTTAACTTAGTTCACAAATTTAATCGTTTTTTGTTCACAAATATTCAATCTTAGATACAATAAAAATAAATATGTTTATATATTTAAAAATTATTCAAAATTTAATTATTTTTTGTTTTAAAAATTTTCAATCTAAGTTTTAAATTTCAAATAAATTTCTACTTATTATATTTTTATTCATGTACTTTATTTTAATTTGAGATTTCTTTGTTTATTAGAGATGGAGATATTAATAAGAAATAATGATTGTGAAAAATTTAAAATGATAGATTCGATGAAAAAAGATGAAGAAGATAGTTTAATTATAATGATTTTAAAATTTTTAAATCATTTTATAATTTTCTAAAGATTTTTTTATAATTTATATAAAGTTACATGTTGATAATCTGCTAATAATATTTTATTGAAATTTTTTTATAGGTAGCGATACTTAATTGAAACTTTTGCAAATTTAAATCATAAATTTTGCCAAGTTGAAACACCAAAAAAATCATTTTACCTTTACAATTAAATGCCTTTCGTACTATAATAAATGTGCGATTAAGTCCTTAAAGTTTTATTTTATTAGATTAGACACATAATTTTTATTTTCCAAACAAATAACCCATTGTATCAATAAAATGTTATGTAAATTATTAACAAGAAACGAAATATTAAAAACTATCTTCCTAAATATCACCTTCTCTTCATCTATTTTTCTCAAAATATGGATAATAGAAATATAAATGAAAAAAAAATTAAAAATGAAAAAAATAACTAAGCTTTATCATTAAGAAAAAAATAAAAATTTTGAAAATCACTACAATATTTTATATTTCCATCCAATTAGATTATTCTCTTAATTTGATGGCTGAGAGATAAAAAAAAAAAAAATAGAGAAATTTTTAATTAATATCTTATTTTTTTTTCTTAAAAGAGTTATTGAAGGAAAAAAAATTTTTTTTTACACAAAATCACGTTCATTCTCTCTTCAATGTACAATCTAAGATTTTTTTTTTAATTAAAAGAGATGTGATTTTTTTTTTTAAAGATTTAACCTTGTTGTCAATTAATTTTAATTTAAAAATAATAATATTGTTATATTAACAATAACTAATAAAATGTTTAATTATTAAGAATCAGAAATTTATTTTAAAAATAAAAATTTTATATTCAAGTGAATAAAATAAAATACTCCCTCCGTTCCAAAAAAAAATTTCACTTTATTTTCTCATACAGTTTAAGAAAATATCATTAATTGCTTACTACCTTATAAATTTTATTATATTTTTTCATTTATACCCTTGCATATACTCATTTATTACTATATTTATTATTAATTTTGAAAATATACTTTTCAATTAATAAGGATAAAATTAAAAAATATCTAAATTTATTTTTAAAGTGGATGAATATTTTGAACCATTTAAAAAAAATAGTGTACAATTCTTTTAGGACGAGAAGAGTATAGAAAATCGAATTCAACATTTAAGTAGATAATTTATTGAATGAACATTAAATTAATGGGAATTTATGCATCAAATCAAGATTTTGTACAATGTGCGTCTATTGTTTAAAGTTAAGTGAATATGTTAGATATAAGAGTTAGTATATTTTTAAAAATTATTATAATTTTTTATTTTTATGTGTGTGTAAATTATACTATGGATCAGTATTCATATTGTAACATGGACCAAGTCCATGGTACACATACTGGAGAGTTGTTAGAAATAAGGACGTGCGATTTTTTCTGATTATATCAGCGTGTTTTGCTTCTTTTCTTTTCTTTTTATTTTTTATTTTTTATTTTTTTATTATTTGATTTTTTAAGATATCTAATATTCCAAAAAATTATAAATGGACCACCAAATTTTTTAAATTAAGTGCTGATTATTTTTTTTATTTATTTCAATACTTGGAATTAAAAATATAATAATTATTTTTGTTTCTCCTATCTAATAATTATTATGATTTTTATCATTAATATTATAATTGATAATATTGTAATTAAATTACAATATATCTCTAGTACAAAACTAATGTGCATAAACTAATTATTATCATAATATTTTTATTATTAATATTATAATTGAAGATATATTTCATTATTAACTGACAGTTCAAAAGTAATGTACATACAATCCAACACTAATATACATATATTTTAGGTAAAAATGTACATGTAGTTGAATAGTGATGTACATACAATTAAATTAAAATGTATTTATAATACAAAACTAATGTACATAGGCTAATTTTATCAGAATATTTTTTTATCATTAATATTGTAATTGAAGATATATTTCATCATCAACTGATAATTCAAAAGTAATATATATGCAATTCAACACTAATATACATGCATTTTAAGTAAGAATATACATGTAGTTGAATAGTGATGTACATGTAATTAAATTATAGTGTATCAATAGTACAAGACTAATGTATATATGATTGTAATACCCCAAATTTCTATTTATTTTATAAAATCTTATGTTATACGGAAATGTAATAATTTATTATTTTCTTTATTAAAGCAAAAATCAAAATTATACTTTTACTAAATTTTATATATTTTATGAATTGAAAATGTATTATTAATTGTAATTTTATTTAAATATTATATATGTATATAAGATTGAAGAAATATTTATATAAATGTGAAGATATTTTTGTAGTTATTTTAAGAAAAAGTGTTTATTAAATAAAATCTTATGTTTTTGTTTTATTGAGGTAATGAAATTGATATTATTAGTATTTTTAATATTCTAAATTATATTTATAAGTTAAGTTAATTATCCATTAATTTAATTATTACTTGAGATTTCAAATTTGAAAATATTTATTTATTTGCTCATGAAATACTTAAAGTGGATTTTATTTAGCAATTATGAAAATTTGGTAGAGATTAATTATATATTAATTAAGGTTTATGAATGTGATTATTATTATTATTATTATTATTATTATTATTATTATTATTATTATTATTATTATTATAAGACTTGTTATATATATATATGTGTGTGTGTTAAAAAAAAAAAAAGGAGGAGGAGGGATGAGGATGGAGTGCATCTGATTGGCTGGGAAACATCCCAGCCAATCAGATGGTTAAAATTGAATAAAGCATAACAGAATGGGAGAGAGGAGAACAGAGAAGCAGAGAGAGAGAGAGAGAGAGAGAGAGGCATCTGGTGAATTTATGACTGGTGATGATGAGAACCGCCACCACCTCTGTGTAGATCAACATCCGGTGAGTCTGAGGAAGGTGACAACCATCGAAATTGGCGCGCGTTGGAGGCATACTTGGTGATGAAGAAATCCGGTGACTGAAGCTTCTAACGACCATTTCGGCTGATTTTAGCTGCTAAATGGAGCAAAACCGGTGCCGTTCGACTCCTGGCCACATGAGCTTCGATTTGGTACTTATCTTGTCCTCTAAGAGTTGCTTGAGTCAAGATCAGAGAATTGGAGGCCAAAGTTTTTGAGGTGTTTTCCAGCGAGATACCAGCAAGTGGCAGCGAGTAGTGTTGGTTTTCGATATCCTAGCGTTGAAGCGAACCTAATGGTGTAAAAATCGTCCTGGTCCACCATCGCAGCGGCGGTGCGTGGCGGTGGCGTGTGGTTGATGGATGGGATCGGGAGGATACAATACCACTTAGGATTTATGGATATGATTGTGATGAGATTGAGAAGATGAGCTATGATTAGTAGATGCTGGCCGGGCTTACTCATCGCTAAGGTTGCTGCCAGTTATGTCAGGGTTGCGTGGTGCAGACCAGTGATGACCATGCCTATTGAATATAAGAAACTGATTATTGGATTAAGAGATCAAGGATAGGGGATTGGCTCCCCATATTGATGATTAGTGTGGTACTGTAAACTAGATCTTATTCTTGTTTGCTTGTGTGATTTGTCTGTCTGTATGACACGTTGCACTGGCATAAACATTAGTTACATGTCTATAGGATACCAGTTTAATATATTAGTTAGTATCATTTTTTGAGTTGAACGCTCATCCATGTTCAAATTATTTTTCAGGTTGTGGAATGAGCTTGTGAAGGAAATTATAGATTGAGTTAAACTGCCCTTAATAAATACTGAATTATGTAAAAAATATTTGCATTATTGTATTAAAATTCTAGAACTCTGCAAGTTTACCTCTATTACCTGTATTTTATTTAATTATCAGTTGTATTATATATGTATCCTCTGAGTTGATAAGTGGTTTGTTAAGCAGAATCCAATAATATGTTATTTAATTTTATAGAATGATTGAGATGATAGCCTAGTGTGACTTTGATTTAAATTGATGTTGGTATGAATCTGCTTAACATGTGGGCCTATAGCCCTATTTTGTGGTAGTTTTGCTGTTTGTATATTGTCAGGCTTACTACGGACACCGATAAATACGTACATCACCCCGTATTTTAGTGCCAGTCATGTGCTCTTGATTTTGGGGTGTGACAGGCTAATTGTTATCAAAATATTTTTTATTATTAATATTATAATTAGAGATATATTTTATCATACATGCAGTTAAATTATAATTTATATATAGTACAAGATTAATGTGTATAGAATAATTGTTATCAAAATATTTTTATCATTAATATTGTAATTGAAGATATATTTCATCATTAAATGATAGTTCAAAAGTAATATACATGCAATTCAATACTAATATACATGCATTTTAAGTAAAAATATACATATAGTTAGAAAGTAATGTACATACAGTTAAATTATAATATATTTATAATATAAAACTAATATACTTAGACTAATTGTTATCAGAATATTTTTTTTATCATTAATATTGTAATTGAAGATATATTTTATTATTAACTGATAATTTAAAAGCAATATATATGTAATTTAATATTAATTTAGCTATATTTTGAGCAATAATGTATCTATTAATTTAAAAATATATATATAATAACTCAATTTATATATTTATTAGAATTATAATAATTATTAGATGGGAGAAACAAAAAATAATTTAATTGTAATAATTCAATTTTCAGTATTGAAATAAATAAAAAATAAAAAATAATTAGCATTTTAAATTAAGAAAAAACGGTGAAAAAAAATAAAAAAGACGGAACGAAATATTAAAGAAATCACGTGTTTTTATTTTTAATTATTATCTTCAATTATTTGATAAATATTTTTCACATATATTATAAGTCTTGTCTGTGATGTATCATAGATACATATCCATAATATAACCATTCTTTTGTACGTGTGTTTTTATACATTTTAATATATATATATATATGGAGGCGAAGATACTGCTTTTATATATATATATATATATATATATATATAATCATTTTTCTATTCTCACTTTTTTCTCTCTCTTCTTAACGAATTCTACGTTTTCTTCTTAAACATATAAAAATACAAACGCGCAGAGATAAAGAATGAGCAGAAGTGGGTGCCCGAATCCCCAATTCATTTTCACTAACCCATTCGCTATAAAATGGACCCGTAAATGGAGGCGATTTCGTTGGAAGAAAACAGAATGGGGTTTCGATCAGTTAATTTCGCTCAATGTTTTCAATGATGCCTCAAGTGGGTACCTTGTTGATGATTGTTGCATATTTGGAGCTGAGATTTTTGTTATTGAACGTGCTGGTAAAGGCGAGTGTATGTCTATTGTAAAGGAGGTGGTTAACAACACCTACACCTGGACTCTTGAAAATTTTTCAGCGTGGAACAGTGAATACTATACTTCCCAGGTGTTTGTTATCGACGGGCACAAATGGTATGTAAAGATGTTTCTTTTGGCTTCATGTTTCATACGTAGTAAAGTCATTGTTGTTATGAGCCAAAATTCAATGTCTTCTCGATTTATTTAGGACTTTAAGGCTTTATTCCAATGGGTATTCAACAGAAAAAGGCAAAAGCTTATCAAATTATTTACACTTCGAAGATCCTGGAACTCTTAATTCTGGTCAAAAGCTCCTTACTGTATTCATCCTCCGTGCAAGGGATCAACTTTTTGGAGAGCATCGCGAGCAAAAGGTGAATGGCGTTGAACTCTGACCTATATCAATGTTACTCTTCCTGTATAATGAACATCTGACATGATTTCACGTATGTAGCTGCATTAACCTTCCTCCATGATGAACAGACCTTTTTCTGTTTGAGAAAGTTTATTTTCTTTATTTTTTATGGGATAACTTAATCTTAGCTAATGTGTTGCAGGTTCTCACAAATTCCATTCTTCTGCCTACAATCGGGGTTTTCCAGTTCTTATACGTCTCAGTGATCTCATGGATGAATCAAAGGGATTCAAGGTTGATAATAAAGTGATTCTGGAAGTCCAATTTCCTTTGATGACTGTGGTCAAGGAGTTATAATGGTACAAGTCTTTTAACTTTTGAAGCATAACAGAATTATAGCTATGTAAATGGGAAGACAAAAATATTAGCTGTGCTTGAATTGGGCATGTTTTGCACTTGTTGAATTGGGTGTCTTTCATCCTATTATGTGTGATTATATTCTTTTTATTAGATCTTTGGGTTGGTCTTGTTTGATAACTATAATAGTACAGAAAATACTTATTTGTGGAGTAGAAAAATCTCTCATTGCAAAAAGGGAAATGATCTTTAACTATGGTAGGATTGCATTTTTTTTTTTTTTTATTATATGCATATGTTGATGCAGAATGCTGTCTTTCCTTTGACATATCATTTCTTGCAGTGCTTGTTTTGCTCTCATATTATTGTTTATTAATTATTATGAATATATTGTGGGAACAAACATTGTCATTGAAGCTATCTCCAGTAGAAGACTGGATGGTTCACAATGTGATTTGAATTACAACTATTATGTGTTACACACACAAATGAACTTGATCTTACACACAAATGAAATTGTTCTTACTCCATGTGTATTATATTTTAGTTTTATATATGAATTTGTATCAGTCTATCAGATACTTTTTCGCACATGTTATAACCAATGATCTTTTTCCGGCATGTCGTGGTTTATTTTTTCCCTATAAGCAGTGAAATTTTGGCAATGGCAGCAGCTGCAGAATATCTTCTTTCCAACTTTTCATGAGAAAAGTTCGTTTCAATCACCTTAAATTGATCCCAACATCAAAATTTGGCAGCTCAAGTTCTTAAAACAAAGATAGCATTTGTAAGACTAACAACTGTATACCGTGGGATCAGTCTACAATATTTTGCTGCTTAGCTTAGTTGACTATGAATAATGGCATTTACAAAAAGAAAAAAAAAAAGGCATAATTGGAAATGTCTATTTTAAGCATAGGTCCTAAAAGGTTACAATTTAGTGGTCTCTAGCCTGCATGGTTAGGATGTTGATACTCTTAATTAGAAAAAGCAAACAGTCAGTATAATTCAAAATTAAATCGAATAAAAAAATTGAAAAATTGAAAATTATCAAAATGGAAATTAGAATAAAAGTCAAACTGAATTAAACTGAAAAGTTCAATAAATTGATTTGGCTCAATTGGGTTTTTTTTTTTTAAATTAAAATTAAAATTAAAAAAATAGAAAATAATAAAAGTAAAAAACATATGCACTCCACTTACATAATCAAAAGAATATATATATATATATATATATTAAAAACTAAATCAAACTGATGTTCTAAAAAAATTAAACTAACCTAGTCGGTTTGATTTAATTTTTGAGTTTCATTTTAGTTTTGCTCACCCTGCTCTTTAACTAATACTTTCGAAGTATTCAAGCACCAAAAGTTCCAATTATTTCTTAGGGCAGGTCATCATCTACTTTATCTCTTGTATATTAGAAAATATCAAATCGATAAAAACTTAAAAAGCTGTAAGCACTAATCTAAGATGGAATGTGTTAAAGTTACAACTTGAATGGAAGACATACACTGATAGGGATTTTTTTTTTAATCTCTTTTAGAAAAAAATTAAAAATTAATGCGGTTATGTGCCTATCAGTACAGTTTTTGACTCGAGTAAATTAAAAATTACTGGTAAAAAACATTATGACTTGAGTAAATTAGAAGAAATAAATATTATTAGCTTTTTGGCAAATATATATATATATATATATATATATATATATATATATATATATATATATATATTATTAGCTGCGTGCTTAATGAGCATGTTTCTTTAATGAGCATGTTTTCAGCTTGTTTAACTGGAAATTCTTAATCATAGGTTATGATATCATAATGCAATTTGTTGACAACTATAATAGCACAGAAAATACTATGAAAAATCTTTTTTGAGAAGTGGTTTTTAAATTTTAAGGCATGATTCTTACCTTGCAGTGCTTGTTTCGCTCTCATATGCTTGTTTGTTATACACATTTGTTATGTTATCTTGAATTTTTATCAATTAATTTATTAGTTGTAATATGATCACTTTGTGACTTACCATGTTTCACTAAGATCCTAAAATTTGTAGAGGATTAAGTGTATTTATGATCTTGATTATTTTTTTTTCCTTATTGCAATAATACTTGAAGGAAAGTGATGATGCAGGTGCTAAGAATATGTCAGTTTAACTGGGATATTCGGTGATTACTTATTTTATATATATATATATATATATATATATATATATATATATAAGGGAGAAGGATAAGTGCATATACTAAGATATTTTTATTAATTTTTGACTAATTATTTTTATAAATAGAGATTGGTTTGGTAATTTAATAATTAATAAATTAATTTATATAAATAATATGCTATTTTTTAAGAAAAGAAATTATTATTAAATTAGGAAAGTAAATATATAATTAACATGTTATATTTTAGAATTAGTAATTTATTAATTAATAAATTAATTATGATTACATAAATAATATGCTTTTTTTAAGATTAGTAATTATTTTTTGATTAGGAAAATAAATATATAATTAATATATTATATTAAATTATCTATACTATATAAAATGTATGCAAGAGAGGGATAAACACATTTACTAAAATAACCTTATTGATTTTTAACTAATTATTTTTATAAATAAATGTTAGTTTGGTAATTTAATAATTAATAAATTAATTTATATAAATAATATGCTATTTTTTAAGAAAAAATATTATTAAATTAGGAAAATAAATATATAATTAATATATTATATTTTAGAATTAGTAACTTATTAATTAATAAATTAATTATAATTATATAAATCATCTGCTATTTTTTATGATTAATAATCGTTATTTGATTAGGAAAATAAATATATAACAATATATTATATTAAACTATTAATTGAGCGTTATTTAAAAATAAAAAAAAAACCATAAAATTATTATTTTTTTAATATATAATAGAATTGTAAGTAAATTTAAATGTTTATAAAATCACAAATAAATTAAATTTTTTTAGAAGAATATACCATTATAAATAAAAAATTTAACATTTGATAAAATAATATGATTTTACTCATTGTTATTAAATGAACTCTCAATTAGTATATCTTTTTTTTCTCAATTATCTTCTTATAGAACTAAAAGTAATTTTTCTAATTTATAATAGAATTTTCTTAAAATCAAATTAGAATTTTTCTAATTTGTCAATATCCAAATAATCAGAATTTTAAGATTAGTAATTTAAGTAATTTCTCTATTTTTTAAGATTAGTAATCATTATACAATTAGAAAAGTATAGCTCTTTGTTATAGCTCTTTGTTAATAGTTACTGACTCCTAAAATTAATTTTGTACAAAACTAAAAATAAACTTTAGGCTCATAAAAACTAAAAAATATGTATATGAATCACAATTTATTTTTTTAGTTCAAAATAATTTTTCTTTATATAAAAATAATATGAAATTAATCCATATACTTATTAAAAAAATAAAAATCGAATAACAATTACATTGATATCCCAAAAATAAATTAATTATTAATTATAAATAAATTGATATTATAAAAAATGCTTACACTCAAAGCAAATAAAAGAAAATTATAAACTTACAACATGTTAAAATATAAATTAATATATTAAAAAGTGAAATGAGTATATTTAAAATTTGTGGAATATATTTAATCATTCTTCAAAATTAATTAAATAGAAAAATTAAAATTAATATATAAACTTCACAAAATTTTTAATTTAATAATTTATATCACTGTTATTATTTGTAATATCAAATTTAAAATATTCACAAGTATTCATGTTATACCACTATTAAATTAGATATTTTTTGGGCTTATAATGTAATATGATATCACATGATAATTTAATTATATATAATTAATATTAAATTAATATTAGTGTTAAATTCACAAGTGATGCCATTTTATTCTAATATGAATGTATAATTATTCTTTTATTGAAATAAAGAAAAAATTTAATGTATTCTATGAATTATAGATTTATTGATATAACCATTAAATTAAGAATTTTTTAGATTTAAAATATAATATGATATCACTTGATATAATATGATATTACAGAAAATTTAATGTTAAATTCACAAACGATATATTTAATTTTAATGTAGATGTATAATAAGTCTTTTTTGAAATAAAGAGAAAAAAGCATTCTATAAATCTATTCGATTATATTACTAGTCTGATTTTTAAAAAAAATGATACATATAAATACTAAAAAGATTATTGTTGATTTTCTGGAGGAAAAGAAATTAAGATATAATAGTCAAAAAGATCAAGTTTAATATAACTAATAAAAATATACAACCTATATTAAAATTATAAGAAAACAATAGATATACTAGATATTAATATAAAAATCAACCATAATTAATAAATAGGCAACATAATAATAACAATAACAAAATAAAAATTATAATAAAACGTACCAATCAATTTCTTTTTTTTTTTTCTTTAACATATTCTTGATCATGAGAATATCATCTAAAATTATAAAAAACGATACATTTATATATGCTTGACTCATTTTGATTTGTCTTACACCTTGCATCATTTGTTAAATTAGTTTATACAAAATATTTGGATGCATTAGAGAAATAGTTGGAGACAATTATTGGTAATAACTGATAATGATTCAAATATGAAAATGAGTGATAATAGTTTAAATGTAGGTAGACTTTTGATGTAATTATAGTGTGATTTTAAACAGTTGATATCAGAGATATTAGAGTGAAAATATGAATTTAATATGAGTACCTTAGTAGATTTAAATGAGGATAATAAGTGTATTGTTGATGATGAAAATATATGCATATCAGTGTTATAACAAATAGATTGGACAAGTCAATTTAATCGGTTCAACAAAAAATTACTAACCAATCCGTTTGATTCACTGAAAAAGCTGAAATTCTGATTCAACTATTATTTCACCAATTTTTAACCAGTTGCACTTTTATTAATGAAAATCTTTTATAAAATAACCAAAAAATAACAAAAAAAAAAGAAATTTTATCCAACCAATCCGACAGGTTGAACCTTGAACAGGTGGTCTCTGGTACGGTCACTAATCCAATTTTTAAAATAATAGTGCACATAGGCACTGAAAAAATTATTGTTGATTTTATAGAGGAAGAAAAATTTGTTGATTTTATAGAGGAAGAAAAATTAAGTCATAATGTATCAAAAAGACCAAGATTATCAAAATTAATAAAAACATATAATTTACAGTGAAATTATGATAAAATAATAGACATGCCAATTATTAACATAAAAATCGATTTATAATTAATAATTAGACGACATAAGAATAATAAAATAAATTAAAAATTATAATAAAAATGTATAAGAATAATAAAATAAACTAAAAAATTATAATAAAAATGTATAAGAATAATAAAATAAATTAAAAAATTATAATAAAAATTTACCTATCAATTCATTTATTTTATTTTCTTTGATATATTATTGAATATAAAAATATCAGTTAAAATTATAAGAAACGATTTATTTAGATATGTTCAACTCATTTTTTTTCAATATTGTATATATATTGTCTTTTAAAATACATTCATATATTTAGATAAAATCTATAATTATTATACGCTATCAGTCTAATTATATTATATATGTATAACTATATAACTTAGATAATATTTATTGTGTATGATTACATTTATGTTGAATTTTTAGGTTTTACAAGAAAATTTAACTAAATTTGAATTTAATAACTAAAGTGAATTTAATAATCAAATTATATAAATATTGCTCTATGATAATTTTAAAAGTCCACCAATAAGATTTCGGTGTTATGATATTTATTTAAGAAGTTTTATATATTTAATTAAAAACTTCACTTAATATAAAAAAATATAATTTTATACTTAATAACAAAACTAGTCATTATATATTTAATAAAGAAAAAGTAAAAATTTAGAATAATTATTTATATTTCTAACGAATTATAATGAGTCATAATGAGATCAACGTGTAAAGTACGTTAGAAAAAATCTAATGTATATATATATATATATATATATATATATATATATATATATATATATATATATATATAATTTACATTTCAACAGTAGCAATTTCTAAAATTTTACAAAATAATTAAAAATTTATGGATTAACAACTGTTAATTTTTAGCTATCAACAACTATTATCAACTATTTTGAACAAGCAAATCGAATGTTATCCTAGTAACTGAATTGCAACAGATAAACCAAGGAGCCCTTGTACAGTTGCATTACACGATAGAAATGATTTTGTGGGATTTCGCCATTGATAGGCAATTCAAAATCGAAAATGGTTGATGGATGCACTTTAAGTTTTATTTTATTCAATTAGAGATATAATTTTTATTTTTGAAATAAATAACCCATTGTCCCAATAAACTATTATATGAATTATTAACAAAGAAAAGAAATCTTAGTAACTGTCTTTGTAAATACCACTTTCCCTTTATTTATTTTTCTCAAAATATGGATAATTGAAATATAAATGACAAAAAAATTTAAAGAAAAACAATGAAAAAAAATTAAGCTTTATCATTAAACATAAAACAAAAATTTTGGAAATTGCTACAATATTTTATATTTCCATCCAATTTGATTATTCTTTTAATTTTATGGTTGAGATATTAAAATAAAAATAGAGAAAATTTTTTTATTGAAGGAGATATTTTTTTTTTTACACAAAATCATATTCATTCTCTCTCTTCAATGTCCAATGTAAGGTTTTTTTTTTTTTTTTTTTTTTTTTTTTTTTTTTTTAAATTAAAGAGATGTGATTTTTTTTATAAGATTTAACCTTTTTGCAAAATGTTTTTAGTTTAATTAATCATATAAATTATGTTTTCAAGTTTTAATTAGAAAGTCATATCTCAATTCTTTTACTTTCTTTTCTCTAATATATTTTTGAATATAAGAATACCATCTAAAATTGTAAGAAATGATTTATTTAAATATATTTGACTCATTTTCTTTTAATATTGTCTAAATATTGCCTTTTAAAGTACATTCATATATTTTTATAGAATTTATAATTATTTTGTGTCATCATTTTAATTGTATTAAAATGTACATTTGTACAACTTAGATAATATCTATTTTATATAATTATATTTTGTTGATTTTTTAGATTTCATATGAAAATTTAATTTAACTTGAATTCAATAATTAAAATAAATTTAATAATCAAGTTATATAAATATTTCTCCATGATAATCGTAAAAGTCGACTAATATGATTTTAACCTCATCGTGTTTATTTTAGAAGTTTTATATCATTGTAATTAAAAACTTCACTTAACATAAAAGTATATAATTTTATACTTAAATAACAAAAAATTGGTCATTAAATCTTTAATAAGGAAAAAGCAAAAGTTTAGAATAAGTATATATATTTTTAATGAATTCTAACGACTCGCAATAGACTAATTTTCAAAATTTTAATTGACTAATAAAATACATTTATTATTCTTGAAAATTAATAAGAAGAGAATTTTTTTTCTTTTTTTTTAATAAAGCAAAATTGATAAAATTATGAATAAGTAATACAAAGTTTTATTATAATCTTAGTATTTTGAAATAAAAATTCATAGAAAGTTCTAAAGGAAATTATTATTCTAAAAGGTAATAATTTGGTATATGAGTTTATCTATGTAAGAGTTTAAAAGTATTTAATTGAATAGATAATATAGGCTATTAGTAATTATTTTACTTAATGTGAGTACCATGAAGTGGTTTGGAATAAGAAAATAAAATTTATTTTTTTAAACTAATTATTTTCCTAAAAAATTTGTATGAAAGAAAACTAAAAAATAAAAATAATTTTAAATTATTATTTTATGCAAATTTTGAATTATTATTTTATTTATGCATGCAAATTTTCTAAAATATTTTATGTATGAAATTATGTAATGCATGATATTTGACTAAAATAAAATAAATTAGAAAATTATAATAAAAAGTATTTATCATTTTCTTTATTTTATTTTTTTCTAACATATTTTTGAATATAAAAATATCATTTAAAATTATAAAAAACGCTCATATTCTTTCAATATTATATATGCATTGTCTTCTAAAGTACATTCATATATTTATATTGAATCTAAAATTATTTTGTGTCATCAGTATAATTATATTATATATGCACAAATATATAACTTAGATAATATGTATTATGTATAATTACATTTGCATTAAATTTCTAAATTTTCATATGAAAATTTAACTTAACTTGAAATCAACAATTAAAATGAATTTAATAATCAAGTTGTATAAATATTGCTTCATGATAATCTTAAAAATCGACCAATAAAATTTCAATCTTATGGTATTTATTTGAAAAGTTTTATATCATTTTAATTGAAAACTTCATTTATTATAAAAATATATAATTTTATACTTAAATAACAAAAAACTGGTTATTAAATTTTTAACAAGAAAAAAAATAAAAGTCTAAAATAATTATTTATATCTCAAATGAGTTATAGCGAATCATAATGAGAATTATTGTGTGAAACACGTTAAGAAAAATCATATATATATATATATATATATATATATATATATATATATATATATATATATATATATATATATATTGTCATTTATAAATATCCAAGTATGCTATTTGTATCATTTTATATTTAAAAAATATATTTATGAAATTTAAATAATTAATTTTTTATTAATAAATTAATTTTTTAAAATTTAATTTATTATACAGGTTACAAAAATTAATCCTTATAACCTAGCTAATAAAAGTATTTATATTTAGATTTGATATTTTGACACGATTACTTAAATGAATTGTGTTTCAAATTAACTATTTTTGTCTTATATATTTGTCTAAACACAATACCATTTATACATAACACGACACAAATTACCAGCGTAATGTTTTTTTATGCATTGGTCTTTATTTGTAAGGGGAGGGTAAGGCGTTTCCGTGGGACGAAAACATAATGGGGTTTCGATAAGCTAATTTCGCTCAATGTTTTCAGTGATGCCTCAAGTGGATACCTTGTTCATGATTGTTGCATATTTGGAGCTGAGATTTTTGTTATTGAACATGCTGGTAAAGGCGAGTGTATATCTATTGTAAAGGAGTTGGTTAATAACACCTACACCTGGACACTTGAAAATTTTTCACAGTGGAACAGAAAATGCTATACTTCCCAGGTGTTTGTTATTGGTGGGCACAAATGGCATGTAAAGATGTATCTTTTGGCTTCAATTTTGATATGAAATAACTTCATTAGTGCTATGAACCATTACTTGATATCTTTTCTATATATTTAGGAGTTTAAGGCTTAGTCCCAATGGGTCCCCAACAGAGAAAGGCAAAAGCTTGTCAGTGAATTTATACTTGGAAGATTCAGGAACTCTTGATTCTGGTCAACTGCTTCTTACTGTATTCATCTTGCGCGCAAGGGATCAACTTCTTGGAGAGCATCACGAGCAAAAAGGTGAATGGCATTGAACTCTGACCTATATCAAATATTACTCTTCTTGTACAATGAACATCTGATGACATGATTTCACGTGTTGCTGCATTGACCTTACTCAATGATATGAAAAAACCTTTTTCTGTTTGATAAATTTTATTTTCTTTTTCTTTTTTTACGCGACAACTTAATTTTTGCTAATGTGTTGCAGTTGCTCGCAAATTCCATTCTTCTGGCAACTGTTGGGGTTTCCCAAATCTTATACCTCTCAATGAACTCAAGGATGCATCAAAGGGATTCATAACAGAATTATAACTATGTAAATAGGAAGCCAAAAATATTAGCCGTGCTTGAATTTGCGTCATGCATCCTAATATGTGAGATCATATGCTTTTTATTACAACTTTGAGATGGTCTTGTTTGATAACTATAACAGTACAGAAAATACTTATTTTCCGAGTAGAAAAATCTCGTATTGCAAAAAAGGGCAGTATTCTTTAACTAAGGTAGAATTATATACAAACGCTGTCTTTCCTTTGACTTGTCATTTCTTGCAGTGCTTGTTTTGCTCTCATATTATTTTTTTATTAATTATTATGAATATATTGTGCGAACAAACATTGTCATTGCAACTGTCTCCAGTACACGTCTGGATGGTTCACAATGCTGATTAGTAATTACAACTGTCACAATCTATTAAGTTTTATAGAAATCCTTTTAAAAATCACAAAGGAGTATTTTTATCTTTTAACAATACATTCCCTAGGTCAGTTATCCTAATAAACTAATATTGTGCTTTCAATCTCGCTACTTCACACAATATCTTAAATCATGCAATTAATGGCCAGTTAATTACAAGCATTTAGTTCTAAGATAAAAGATTAATTCCAACAATCAACCCAATCAATTAAATATAAATAATCATATGCAAATCAAAAGATTACATCTAAATTTTAGAAAATAAAATTAGCTATTCATAATTGAAAAGAAAGAAATAATTAAATTAACAATAAACATAATAACAACTTAAAATTAAATTTAAGAATAGAGTTTAGAGAGAACTTATTTTAGGATACAATTTTTGATGAACTCAAGCTTCCAAAAACTCATTCTCTTGATCAAAATAAAAAATAAAACTAATTTACTCTAAGAAAACATATGAAAATCTCTCTACATATTTTTTTTATGGATTTTCTTTGATGCCCTTTCCCTTTGCCAAGCATGGTATTTATAGACATGTTAAGTTTAAACAATTAAAATAACTCTAAAAATATAGAGTTATCACACCCCCAAACTTAAGTTTAATGATGTTTAATGAATTGATAATTTATAACTCATTAATCTTTTGTTTTTAACCTATGAACTATGAACATGTAGTTTTATATTTATATATTTATATATATATTAATATATAAATATTTTTATTTAAAAAATTAAATTTATCTATATATTTTCAATTAGAATAATAAAATAAAATTATGATCATATATATATATATATATATATATATATATATATATATATATATATATATATATATATATATATATATATATATATATATATATATAAGAAAACTGAATATTTTAAATTGTATAAATATATATCCGTAATTAAATTCATATCAAATTGTGTAATAATTTCTTTCTCAGAGTAAGTTATCAATTAGTCGACAAGACCAACATTTTCTGTCTTATTGTGTAACCTTTGTTTGACAATACTCATAACAAAAAATACATGATGTGTGTTTTACATTTTTTAAAAAATTGGCACAATTGTAATATATATAATTGCAAATAGTTATTGAGTTGTTTTTTTTTTTTTTACTTAAATTTATGTCGCACCCATTGATATTTATTTTTTCCTTCATATTGCTATTTTAAAATAGATGAGACTTTTTATTATCTATTTTTTTATTATTATTATATATAGATGAGACTATTTTTTTACCTGTTTTTGAGATATGATGGTTTTAGAGTATATGAAACTTAAAGTCATCTGCACTTGTAAAATCCATTACAATAATTATCAAATATAAATCCAACAGTATAACAGCTGTTAATACAACATTTCTTAGAGACGTTAACCTGCAAATAGAATAACACTTTGAATTCCCATTTTACGTGCTCACTTAACTTAAAATCAATCCACAGTGTTCCCCGAGCTCATTACTAATAATTACAATTTAAGATAATTATATTCATCATGCGATTATATTTAATTTTATCATTCAAATTATTATATAATTAATAATTAACAAATATGATACCAAAATATATCAAGACTATTCTCAAACCCATGCAATTATCCACAATCATTTTTTTGCGAAAGTTATCTAAGACTATTCCTATGGTACTCTATATATATATATATATATATATATAAAAGGAAATATTTACTTTGAACAGTGAAATTTCCAAAGGTGAAGAAATTCAGGAACTAGCCTTACACTACTCGTCTTCCTGTAAAAAAATAATAACAACTAATAAGTAACTTTAGTGAGTGAAAAATATATTAATACACATGTGGCTTGGTTATTAAGGTTAGCTTCATTAATTATTTATGAATTCACAAGTAAGTCAAATAAACATGAAAGGGTTATTAACATTGTAGGAGGTGTAACAATGAGTGAATATGTCAAATGATATGAGCATCAAATAATTTAGCAGAAATTTGTCACATATCATGTAAATGAAAGCAAGTGCGCTATCCCATCGACCAATAAATAATGGCATATTTACCATTAGATACAACTATGCAAGATGGGCTAGGCCTCATGACTAGGATACCAATATCTTTTCGCTAGAGTTCAGATAATATATCATACCCAATGAACAATGTATGCATACATTCTGATATTTTCCGTATCAGTAATGGAATTTCTACTTTAAACTTAAGATATTATATAATTGGCAATTTCACAATGGCATATATCAAATGAACTTTAATGCTACGTTTATCAAATGAACATTAATACTTCATACACAATACATTCGAATCTCATGATTTGGGGTCTCATTAAATAAGGATTATAGATGCAATGAACATACGTTGTAAAATATTTAATAATACTCACCTTGATTCTAGCTCAACTACAATACTTTACTTTGTTCTAAAGCAAAACAAAATAAGTGATCACAAATTTCTTTATAATCTTCCTTTTTTGCACTGTCTTGACGAATTACATTATTCAAGAATATACACATTATTTAATTAACTACCCAAATTTAATTATAAATCAATTGCACTTTAATTCTTTTTTTATAATTTGATTCTTTAATAATCCAAATTTCACATTCTTCGTCTTAAAATTAATTAAACGGGTCTACAATAATTCTTTACTACCAATAGGCATAATTAACTCTAATTTCACCCCTAACAACCTCAAACAATTTCAACTACTTTCTCTTCCTTTCAATTTCAACCAATAGGCCGAATATACGTAGTAAATTTCTAACTTGAGTTTTGCCAAATTTTACACTTCAAGTAAAATTTCACACATTTATACATAAACCAATTTCACACATTTATACATAAACCAATCCAATTCTAATTTAAACTCTAGTTTTTTTTTTTCCTTCCTTTGTATCAAATCTTAATTGTAGTTAAAAAATAAGTCTTGTCATTTGAGGGTTCTACAGTACTTAAATTCATTTTCTAATAAATTCAATTAAACATATTCCATAGATAATAAAAATTAAATCAAATTCTTCTCAAAAAATCCTAACTTGACCGAAATTCATTCTTTCATTTTTAACAAATGTTCTTATCAATTCTAAGCTTCTAACTCTATTTCAATTATATTCATGATCTAATTAAACTAACTCCATATGTAATTAAATCAAAGGATTCATTTTCAAAATTTCCTTTCTTTTTAATGTAAATTCTCCAATAAAATCCTAATCATTTTCTTATTAATTTAAACTTTTTAATCTTAATTTAATCATCCAGGAACCTAAACAGATCCATCATATATACTAACTAGAGTGAAGAAATGAATTTTCTCCAATTAATTTTTGTTGACCGAAATATCCATTATATACTAACTAGAGTAAAGAATCAAAATTTTCAAACACAAGGCCTGAATTTACTTACCTTCAATCAACATACAACTTGGAAGAATGTTTCTTGGTTCTTAGAGGAAATGAAGAAGAAATAGTTGGGAGTTATTTTGCTGGAATAAAAAAATGAAGATGATGATAAGCTAACGGGAAAATGCTAGTTTTGTTTTTACCTAGCTATAATACGACAATGCTAGTATTACATATTTTTCTAGTAATTTAACTATCAATACTTCCCTAACAACCACTTTCACATACCTAATCATTACCATTTATTTCAATTTTACCCTAATTTTTAAGGTAAACCCATTAAATTTAGGTTTCAATTTCCTCTATTTTAGAATTTCATTATAATTTAACTCTAATATTCCATATTCTAACCGAAAATTCAATACCTAGAGTTGGAGGATTACATCCAAACTTATTCTCTTTAAAAAAACCTGTTAAAACTCGGCCACTCAGCCTAACTTGGCTTATATATATATATATATATATATATATATATATGTACACTCAGATTTTCACTTTTTTAAATAATTTAAAAACTAACAAATTTTAGTATAAATAAATAAAATTATAGGAGGTTTTATAATAATATGCTACTTGAAAAAAATACTTACCTAAATATGTCATATTTTTTAAAATTTATAAAAATATGCCACTTTTTAAATTTTTTGAAATTTTGACTAACAAACTGATAGTCAAACTAGCAGTTTTATTAAAATTAGTAAACTCAATTTGGAAACTAGAAGTTTAACTTCCGGTTTCCTTTTTTATTTTAAAAAATGTCATTTTCTATGGAAACCGGAAGTGCTTCCGGTTTCCTTTTCCTTTTTTTTTTTTAATGTTAATTTTTTAATTTTTTTTAAAATGTTGGATAATATATATATATATATATATATATATATATATATACTTTTTAGTTAGTCAATTAATTAATTATATTAAAATTAAATTAAAAAATTATCAATTATGATTTAATTAAATATGTGATAAATAATTAAATTTCTTTTAAATTAAGATTAATCTTGAATATATATACAATTACAATTTCTTTTTAGAGTTTTCTTAATATATACACTTTGATTTTTATTAATTTTCTATTATTAATTTCAGTTCCTATATTACAAGCATTAAACATATGAATATTGAAAAAATTAATAATTTTTCAAGAATTGCAGAACCTGCAATGTGAGAATAAAACTCAAAATAAATGTGGGAGATGCGGACAAATTGGATACGAAGAAAGATATGCAGAAATCTACAAAAAAAAAAAAATTGATTTGCAATAATCAATTCTTAGTCAATTTTTTCTATTATTATTGAGACTATTAGTTAATTCATTTTATCATAAATTGCACGAAAAAAATTACATATAATATGATGTACAATTTCAAAAATGTGAAACAAATTACAACAAATAACAGTTATGAATTTTTTCTATTATTGTTGCAACTATTTTTACATGTTTTTGTGTATATATCAAGTTTGTATACTACTTAAATTTTTGATATCATCCTACAAATGGTATGTATTTTTTACTAGTTTGTTCATTGTAGCAGAAAACAATATATATTGTGTAAAATTCACAATATAATTTCTTATATAAAAGAATAAAAATAACAATAATAATAAAAGTAACAAATAACAACAAACAGTATACATTAGTAACAAATTTAAAATTCTTTTGATAAAAAATCAGTAGCTAATACTATCTATATATAGTTTGATTTTATAAAATAATTTATGAACCAAAATAACAATTTATATCTTATGGTATAAATTAGAAATACTAATCTTTTATATAATAATAATAATAATAATAATAATAATAATAATAATAAAGGAAGTAACAAATAACCAAACCAACTTAAGGCCACAGTAGTTTATAATAACATCTATTGGGAGGAAATGTGTGACAATCTTAATATGTTAGACAATCAATCCACATGAACACTCAACCAACAATTTCTTAGAGTAATTCATAGTAATTAATAGAATCAATAGAACATGAATTAATCTTGTTACAACAGGAAAAAAAAATACCAGCACATACCGAAAAACCAAAAATCATAGTTAATCATAAGGTAGATTAAAATTTCTCATAATAGCAACAAAGGTAATCTCAGTTCCAACCAAATTAAAGATAATATCATTATTCACAGATAACCAAAGCAGAACTCCAATAGCTAAAGCAAAGAATTTAAAGTAAGAATTACCATCAAAATAGGTTACAAAATAATGCACCATCGAAATATTTGTAACTTATAGCAATGCTTGACATTAGTAACTAGCATACCAAACACTACAAAAATCCAGTAAATTTTCGATGGAAAAATCTGTCAATAATAACTGAAAATCTCTCAGTAAATGAATTTACCAACATATTAAGGATGAAACATATCCGTCGTTAAAACGATAGTCAATAAATAATTAGCCACAAAAAAAATATTTCGTTGGTAAATTTACTGACAGAATTCGGTTAATATTTTATAGAAATCGGTCGGTGATTTCATCCAAAAAAAAGATAGCAAATATTACTATTTCGTCAGTGATCCATCGCTAAAAATACATTCAGTAATTTATCAGTAATCCGTCATTAAAATATAATTAAATATTATTTTTGGTTAGTGATCCGTCAGTAATTTCTAGCGAAAAATAATATTTTAAAATTACAGTCAGTATTCCGTCAATAAATGAACTAAAAAATAATTTTTTATGACAAAAGGGGTCGGTAATCCGTCAATAATTTTAACGCAAAAATAACATTTTAATATCACAGTCAGTAATCCATCAGTAAAATAACTATAAAACATAATATTTTATGGCTAAGTGGTCAATAATCTGTCAGTTTATTTTAGTAAAAAATAATATCTTAATTTCACCATCAGTAATCCGTCAGTATAATAAACCTAAAAAAAATATTATTTTATATAAAACGGTCGCTAATCGGTCAGTAATATATTAAAAAAATAATTTAAAAATATTTTTCGTCAGTAATCCGTCGGTAAATTTAAAAATAATTTTAAATAATTTTTATTATGTAATAAATTAATTTTATATAATATATATTAATTAAAAAATTATAAGTTAATATATAATGTGAATATAAAAATTTTTCATTCCATAAAAAGTAATATTATTTACAAAAAATGTAATGTACTATACATCATATAAATGTTACAAATAGCTAAACTAAAAAAACTAAAAAATAACTAATCATGCTCCCGAGCATCATCCTCCTCGTGACCCTCGGCATGATACTGGCCATGCTTCGGATCTACTATATACACATCAGCAGCAGTAATAGAAGCATCTCCAGCTGAAGTGTGTTGATTAAAAGTAGTAGAAGCCGATGGTGGAACAGGTGGAGGAGTAGCACTGCTAGCAAAATATCTAGAGAAGAACTGTTGCATCTGCAGCTCAACCTGCTGGTGGACCTGCTCCTGAACTGTCCGCTGCATCTTCTCCCACATCTGAGCTACTCACCTATCGATCTCATGCTGCATATGCTCAGCTGTATGCGGCGGTGGCGGTGGTAGAGCTAAGGAAGAACTAGCTTTGGGATCTCCAAATGAGCGAGCCATTGAACCTATCCCATAGACTCGACCCTTCTCTCGACCCCCAATAGCTCTGAAATATAGCTGAAACTCATCTACTTGAGCTGGCTCAGTAGATCCGGGAGCTGGCTGGGACATCTGCTCACGGAGGTTTCTAAGATCCTCCTATTTTTAATATAACAGTAGTTAGCATTTAAAATTTTTAATGTACTTTAATGGAAAAAATTATAATTAAAACTTACATAAATCTGCAGGGAGCGCTAATTGACAAAAGTCTGTCGGTCTTCCTTTCTTGTGTGGATACGGACGAAGATCTCCTCAGGAGTAGGGTCTTGACCAAAATCATTTCTCTGTTAAAAATTAAATATATCATCCCACATTTAATAAATAAAAAAATATGAAATTAATAACTTAAAAATAAATAAATTTTTAAAGTAAGTACGATTTAATTTCTTATTATAAAAAAAAAATCGATATCTTATCAATTTCCTAGCATGCTCCGCAGCAGGGATAGACCCTCTAGTATGTTTTGACGGTCCACTCGCTGCACCGCCTTTTTCTGACTTTCTATTCATGGATGCCTTCTGGGATAACTGTTTATGCTCCAAAGATTCTCAGTGTTTCTTCCAAGCATCCCATGTCTCCTGAGGGATCCACGTCTCTCTCTTCCCCTTTTTCTTGACGTCGTAGAGGAAGTTCTTATACCGATCTGCAGCCTTCCTAAAAAAAGGTATCTTCACCATCTCTGATATAGCGAGATTCCAGTAAAAATACTTCTGCAAAAAAAAAAACAAAAATACAAGTTAATATATAAATAATAAATAATAATTACTATATAAAATACAAAATTAATTTACTAATATTATGTATATATTTAATACATATTACTAACAAAATATTATATTTTATTATATATTATTACAATTTATTGTATATATATATGTCTGTATTTTTTGAAACTAAAATTATATATATGTAATGAAAACCCCATATTAAATATTAATATCAATTACCATAAAAAATATTAATATCAATTTGTTATAATTTATTAGGTAATTATAGTCGACATTTCCTTAATTTACAATAATATTATAAGTCAGATTTTTTTCTATATATATATATATATATATATATATATATATATATATATATATATATATATATATTTTGAATTCTATATAATAAATTATTCATTACCTAAAACTCCTTCCAATAGAACTCTTTCGTCTCCTGAGGCACTGATTTCCAACTCGTGCCTTCAGGTCTCAGCTAGTTCTTAAATATCTTGTATATCATCCGCATCATATCTAGCGGATACATCCTGCAATTAAAAAACTTAAATGTTAGTTAAACAAAAAATAAGATATTATAAATTAAAAATTATCTTAAGAAATATAGTACTTACACATCTCCCTGCAATGTGATATGCCGCCTACACCTCGAATCTAAAAGCTGTACTGGTCGGGCAGTGGTAGAAGCTGAAGCAGTGGTAGGAGCTGCTGCAGAGGTAATGATGGTAGGTGTAGAAAATGAAGGATGGGTAGATGGAGAAATAGGCAAAGGGACAGTGGATGGATGGGTAATATAAGGAATAGTAGATGGAGGGGTAACTAAAGGAATAGTAGATGAAATGGTAACAAAAGGAATAATTGGAGAAGGAATAGTGGATGGAGGGGTAACAGAAGAAGGCATAGTGGATAAAAGGGAAATGGAAGAAGGAAGAATGGAAGATGATGAAAGTATAGGATCGGTGGATGAACTAGTAGATATAGGAAGAGGAATAGATAAAGGGATATGTGTGGTGACGGTCGAAAGGGTGAATGTAGGTGGAATAGAAGGTGAGAAAAATGCTAAAGAAGAAATGGTAGTGGGAATATCATTAGTGGTAATAGGCCCTCCCTATGAGCAACACCATTTTCGGGATGTCGATGTACTACTACCAAGAGTATCTCTAGGAGTCGGTACATATTTCAGAGTTGACATCTATATATTTAGTAAAATTTAATAAATTCATTTATTATTTAATGTTACATAAAAAATACATCCACACAAATAAAATACCAGAAAATTAATATGACGTAATCACCATATAATAATGTAAATATTTAAAAAAAATTACAACATGTTAAAAATGACTTCATTGAAATATAATGTAACATTTTAAATGTAAAAATAATATTCTCTTACACAATTAGGAAAAATCTATACACAATCCATAGGAAATAAGTACACAATACATTTATTCAGAATCTATTTCTTCGAGATTATCTTTGTTTATGTTTTCCTCAGAAGTCTCGACATTTGAATCAAATTCAGATTCATCATCTATATCATTATCATCTTCGTCATCCATATCAACTAATGGCTCTTCAGGATCATTTAAAGCTGCAGGAGGCTCATCATCATTAACTTCGAGTATAGGCTCATTAACTTCGTCGTTTTGAAATGGTTTTTCAGATGTTGCATTTATTTCACTACCCTCCTTAATCTCTACGACTGATCTAGCTTTAATCTTGCATACTGCCCACCAATCTACTTTATCTCGTCATAGACTCGGATAGGAAACATAATACACTTGACAAGCTTACATTGCCAGTATAAATGGCTCGTATTTATTGAATCGTCGCCTGTGATTGACTTCAACAAGATTATATTGCTCATGAACTTTCATTCTCACATTTAGTATTGGATCAAACCATTCACACTTAAACAAAATAGTCCTCTTAATTAAAAGTGCAGGGTATTCCAATTGCATTATTTTTGTTAATCGACCATAATAGTCAAATGCATTCTCACTGTAATTGGAACCCTTTATACATACGCCACTATTTATTGATGACCTACCCAAACTTCACTTTTCGGTATGAAACTTTTAACCATTCATGAAGTAAATAGGATAGGTCGTAACATATCGTAACGGACCCTTGGATGGATCAATAATGAATTGATTTGTTATTTTATTCGTAGGATCAGTGGCCTATGTCAAAAATAAACATAAAAATAATAAATTTGATTGCATATGATAGAAATTTAAGATTAATTTTTTAAGTAATGGTACTACATTATACTTACATATGAATGAAACCAGTGTGCAAATTTTGTCTCTAATTTTTTATCTATATCAATTGCTGATATATTCAGCATAGTTTGCTTCAACATATCAATATATAAGCTTCATTCATAAGGAAAATAATAAGTAAAATGGAAAGGAAACTATGCAGAATGATGAATAAGTTATTTTAATTAAGTTATAATTTACTTGACGTATTTTGCAACTTCGGAGCAATTAAGAAGAATGTAAGATTGAGCCGCCTTATATTCTTCATCCGTCATCAATCTTGTTTTAGGTCGATCAAACGGTCTCCTTGGATGAGTGAATATTGATAAATTACCAATCATATTTGCTCCTTCAGGCATTCCACCATCATCATTTCGAGCTACTCTCCTATGCCTTATATAGACATGGGGTTTGAAATAATAAGAGCAAAATGATGAAGCTTCCTCAACAAGTATGCATTACAAATAGAGCCTTCAACTCTTACTTTATTTTTGACATTATGTTTTAAATGTCCATTAAATCTATAGCAAGTAAATATCATAAATTATGACATTTGAGTAAATGAATGGATGTGATTGTAAATATTAAAATCAACAAATATTTTACCTCTCAATGGGATACATCCATCGGTATTGAACTGGACCCGCTATACGAGCTTTGTAAGCAAGATGTACTAGTAGATGCTCCATAGAGTCAAAGAAACTTGGAGGAAAAATGCATTCCAGTTTACAAAAGATGAGTAGAATGGTATTTTCAAGCTTCACCATGTCCTCTTCCCTAAGAAGTGTTGAAGTGAATTCTTTGAAAAATAAACTCAACTTTGTCAATGGTTGCCAGACATCCTTTAGCAAAATTTCACTGAACGCAATAGGAAGCAAGTGTTGCATAAAAACATGATAGTCATGGCTCTTCATCCTAAACAATCTTAGTTTCCACATATCAATGCATCGACCCATATTAGATACGTACCCATCAGAAAATTTCAGATCTTTCAGCCATTCACATAAGACTTGTCTGGCCTACTTATGGAATATATATTTTGCTTTAGGATATTTTCCAGACACTTCATCCATCTCTAACTCCTTATGGAGACAAAACTGTTTCAAGTCCTATCTAGATTTAGCATTATCTTTGGTTTTTCCTATGATGTCCATTACTGTGTTAAATATATTTTCAAACACATTCTTCTCAATATGCATGACATCCAAATTATGTCTAATCAGATTAGTCCTCCAATATGGTAAATCCCAAAATATACTTCGTTTCTTCCATCCACATCCGCTTTGCTTTGCAATTTGAGCATTCACATCATCAGCTCCTACTTCAGTCACCCTCATCAACTTCAAACTAGTTATTTCCTGCAACTTCAAATTATTTAATGTGATGAGAATTTTTAGTATTTAATGAAATTTATAAAAAAATAATTTTACTTTTTATAGCATGATTACTTTATTTTTATTTTTATTTTTCAGCAAAATATTTTTACTTCTCACTATTTGCAATTTCTTATTTTTTTGCATTTTATAAAATGCATTTATATTTCAATTTTTGATAGCATATTTGTGATTTTTTTTAAATTTTTTAATGTGATGAGAATTTTTAGTATTTTATGAAATTCATAAAAAATAAATTTCACTTTTTATGGCATGATTACTTTCTTTTTATTTTTCATCAAAATATTTTTACTTCTAACTATTTGCAATTTCTTATTTTTTTGTATTTTATAAAATGCATATATAACATATAATTTTTGGTAGAATATTTGTAGTTTTTTTAATTTTTTAATGTGATGAGAATTTTTGGTATTTTATGAAATTCATAAAAATTAAATTTCACTTTTTATGGCATGATTAAATATAAAATTATTAATCATTTTATCGGTATTATTAACGGATTTATTTAAATAAAACTAAAATTATGTCACATACATATACATATATAAATTCACATTAATTTAACAACATAATTAAAAATTATATTACAATACAAAAATCAACCCCAAATTACAAATTCACATCACAACATTTATTTTTTCATATACATTTATAAATAAATATGATAAACTATAAATTATACATAAGATAATTAAAAGAACATTACATTCCAAATTATTATATTTATATATTAATATAAATAAATTAAATTATAGTATGAACCTCTTGAAACGAGAACTCGACTTATATTGTTGGCTCACACGTCAATTATCTAAAATAAAATTAAAATTCTATTAATAAAACCAAGATAATTAAAATTATTACTAACATAATTTAATAAAATAATTTCACCATATTTATTTAATACTATCATAAATTAATAAAAAATTTATTAAGCTTAAAAATATAAAATATCTTAAATTAAAAAATTTATTAGGACATATATATATATATATATATATATATATATATATATATATATATATATATATATATATATATATATATATATATATAAACAGTGTATATATACATATATACGTACTGTGTATATATGTATATATAAAAATTGTTTATATATATACATATATATATATATATATATACAAATTCCTAAACAATCTAAACAAAAAATAAACAAATTTTTAACAAAATCAATCTAAACCAAAACTCAAAAATCTAAATAAAAATTTAATTAAAATCATAATCAATAATGTAAATACCGGTGGAAAAATGAAATCTCCAGTGAGGGAAGAATGCCGGCTGGTGAACGGGAGGGTGGCAAGGAGCAGCGGCAGAGAAAAAGAGAGAAGAAGAAGAAGAAGAAGAAGAAAAAGAAGAAAGAAAAACGAAGGTAAACATGTTATATTTTATAATTATTGATGGATTACCGACGGACATCGACACGTGGATTAAAAAATCCATCGGTAATCCGTCAGTGAAAGATTAAGGCGGTAAAAAGTCCACCTATTTTCATTTTTGTCGGTATTCCGTTAGTATTAATTAAAATTTATTGATGGATTACTGACGAAAAATCGACTGCCACGTGACATTCTGTTAGTAATTTATCAGTAAATATTTCGATTCCTGCGTAAACATTCTGTCACTATTTTTCAATATGATCAATAGTTTATCAGTATATGGTCTTATTTACTGATGGAATGCTTACAACAGTTGACAATTTCGTCAGTAATCCGTCAGTAAATATACTAATTGCTGCCAAAATTTTTCCACGTTTCATTTTTCGTTTGTAATTGGTCACTAAACCGTCGGTAAATTTTTGGTCGCTGTTCGCCAGTATATTCCATCTGTATTCAGTCAGTAATATTAATTTTCCGTCAGTAAACAGTTAGTAAAAAAACAAACGTTGCTGAAAAGTATTCTGTCAGTATTTAGTAACGGATTATGTTCCGTCGGTAATTTTCGTCAATAAATTGGTAAATTTTTATAGTAAAATATTAGATTTTTTATAAAGCGTTAGAAATAGCAGATAACATACATCATTGTCACTTTAAAACTTCTTGTCCAAATCCATTATTAGCCATAAGACTATATCTTTGTCAACCATTTTATCAAACACCTTAAAGACATAATTAACCAAGCCACAACACTCATAAAGATTAATTAATGAGTACCACAAATCAACAAAAACCATATATATATATATATATATATATATATATATAAAAGAACGCATATGTTAGTTATTCAACGAAACTCTCAAATAAAAAAGAGATTAATAGAACTAAAAAATATCACTGTATTACTTCAAAGAGCAATGAGAAATTAATTTCTTTATTTCACTCGCCGTCATCGATACCGTGGAGCCCATCACCATTGTTTCTTGTTTCCTTGCTGTCGTCGTTCAAAACCACGAAAGCCCCTACTGATCGGATATTAAGAATCACATCAGTCTAGTCACCTCCAGTCACCATCTTCTCATATCACCATTTTTGCTGGTGCTCCTTAATCAGTCCCTAAGCGAACTCTGTGAAATCCTTAAAAAACACAGCTAATATTGCCATTGGGCTACTGTTTTATGGAGTTGCTACCAACCCAAGCAATTGATTCACTGGCTATTTGGCTAGCAAAGAGGCTTGGATCACTGGTAATAGATTTGATCGGTAATAATTTTGAAGATGACAGTGGGAGAGAAATTGTTATGAATGATTTTTTCTAAATTATTTGCTGTATACAGCGTTAAAAAAATAGAAAAGGATAGTGGATTGTCTAATTGAAAAGAATTCAGCATAAAAATGTATTAAAAGAAAGGTACGGCTTAAAAAATTTGTTATTTTAAAAAAGGACGTACTATATAATTTTCTTTAAAAAAAAAAAAAAAAAGGGACGGATTTTGACGGATCCCACTATAACCAATCCATGACTCTCCGTCCTTTTGTTTCTGCTACACTCCTTCGCTTGCAAGTTTTCCCATAAAGTAAAGACTAAGAGCAGTGGAAGAAGTGACCGCAGAACCCAGTGTCGGAGAACAAGTAAAAACAGTTATGCAAGACCCAATCACTGAACTCAGTGTCAAACAAGAACAACAAAAAGGTACCCATTTTCTCTCTCAATCATCTAACAATTATCAGATAGAAATTTATTTTTTTGCTTGTGATTTTGATTCTTAATCAACAGAATCAACAGTTATAATTAGGGAATTAAGGGATCATCCACCAGCTCACTACTTCTTTAAGATCGAAAATTTTTCCCAACTTTCTGTTTCAAAGGTAGAAAACTATCAATCCAGTGAATTTGATGTTGGCGGATACAAATGGTAGGCTCTAATTTTTAATTTTTTTCCCTTTAACGGGATTTGGGTTTTGTTTAATCAATTTTGAATTGCTCTTGTTTCCACTTTCATGTTATTGTTCAGGAGACTGTCTCTTTACCCTAATGGAAAGAAGAAAGTAAATGAAGATAGTTTCATATCTCTGTATTTGGTATTTTCTGATTTAAATGCATTACCCTTACATAAGGAGGTTAAAGCGTGCTTCAAGTTGTTTGTTTATAATCAAATTCAGGATAAGTATTTGGTTGTTGAAGGTACTTGAGATCGGACACTTATTCTTCCAGAAACAACTTTTTAGATGCTAATAAAAAAGCAATTTGAAAATTGTTGTTCCCTTTAAAATAATTTTAAATTATGTTCGATCAATATTTTTCTTAGTGTTTTTCTCAGTAGCAGTGTCAAATAGATCCCTGGTTTTTCAAAATTCAACTGTTTATTTGAATTAATCTACTGATTTGTCGGTATGCTTTGATCTTTTGAGCAGATGGTAAGGACAGAATAAGGCGATTTCATGGAATGAAAACAGAATGGGGTTTCGACCGATTTATTTCGCTAGCTGCTTTTAATAATGCTTCAAATGGATACCTTGTTGATGATTGTTGTGTATTTGGAGCTGAGATTTCTGTTGTGGAACGTACTGGTAAAGGTGAATGTGTTTCTGTTATGAAGGAGTTTGCTAATAGCACCTATACTTGGAATGTGAAAAATTTGAACCGGTTCGACCTAGGATACACTAGATCTGCGGCGTTTGTTGTTGGTGAGCGTAAATGGTGAGTAAAGATAAGTTTTTTAGTTTCAAAAATTGACATGAAATAACTTCATTATTGCTATGGGCCATAATTTGATACCTTTCCAATTTCATTTAGGTACTTATCGCTCTATCACAATGGGAATGGAAAAGAGAAAGGCAAAGGCTTGTCCTTGTATTTAAACTTGGAAGATTCAGAAACTCTTGCCTCTGGACAAAAGGTCTACACTGACTTCATTCTTCGTATAAGGGATCAATTTTATGGAAAACATCATGAAAAAAAAGGTGAATGGCATTCAATTGTGACATTTATCAACATTTGCTCCTTCTGAGCAATGAAAATGCGTCTTATGGAAAAAATCTAATTCAGAAGCTCTGTTTACTTTAGCTGATGATGTCTTGCAGGTCACAGTCAATTCAGTAATTCATCGAAAGCTTGTGGCTTCTCAAATTTTATGTCTCTCAGCAACCTCACGAATTCATCAAATGGATTCATCTCAATTCATGATACTACGATTGTGGAACTCCAAATTCTTTTGATGACGATCGTCCAGGAGTTCCCTTAATGTAATTATGGTAATTAGTACAGTTTCTTGATGGTTTGTTAATAAAACATTAGGACTTGAGTAAATTGGAAGACATAAATATTACTAGCTGTATGCACTTGAATGTTTCTCTAATGAGCATGGTTTTAGCTTGTTGAATTGGAAATTCTTAATCCTAGCATAATGCAATTTATTGGTATTTTGGTACTTTTTATAACTGTCAATTCGTTGACAACTATAATAGTACAGAAAATACTATGAAAAATCTATTTTGAGAAGTAGTTTTTAAAAATTCATAATATAGATAGTAATATATATATTTTTCATATAAAAAAATTCTTAGAAAATAAATTCAAACCTATGCTCTAATTAAGGTTTGAATGTTTGATTATAGTTAAGCTGATTTTTAATTTAGTTGTTCAGTGGCTAACAGTTAGCTAATAACTTTTTGATTCTCAACAGTTAACTTTACCAATTTCATAAATTATTAAGTCAGCTAACAAGCAGGCAGTTGCCTTGCCTCAACTGCTAATTATAAAAACTCCATTTTTTGAGTTTATTACCTCTTATAATTTGTTTTTGAAGCCTCTTATCAAAAAATTATTATTAATAAAATTATTATTTCAAATTAATTTTTATATGATACTTTCGTTTATAATTATTAAAAATAATAATAATTATTAAAATATTATTTATAATCTTTGAAATAGTTATTATATTCACATTTTACAAAAATATTATAAATATATAAAAAATAGTTATACCTTAATTAATAATTTTTATTTTGTAACACATTAAAACTAATATAATATATATTAATGCCCTAATGGTCAGTTTATATTTCAACAATAGCAATTTCTAAAATTTTAATAAATTAAAAATTTATGGATTAACAACTGCTAATTTTTAACTATAAACAACCATTATCAATATCAATTATTACTAACAAGCAAATCAAATTTATTCTAATTATTGAATTGCAACTGTTAAACCAAGGAGCCCTTGTATAGCTGCATTGCACGAGAGAGGTGATTTGATTAATATAACTGATAAGGAACAAAATGTATTAGATTGGACAAAGGTAAAAATGGGCTCGTGCCAATTAATAAAGCCTCCACAAGTAGGCCCCAAAAGCCCATTATTGAGCTCGTTCTCCTGGAGGTAAGAGTAGTTCATCTTCGTCTAACAGAGAGGTAACCTTCCTTAATAAGTCAAGCATTGTAGCCAATAAAACTTATTACCAACATCAACATACAGGTGGGATTTGCCAACGTAACTTAAGACGGCTAGCCTTTTCTTAGTCGTTCTCTCTCCACTCATGGCTCACTAGCTTTAAGACGGTTAGATGCATGAAATGGTTGGATACATGGGTTGCATTGTCCATGTACTAGCTAGAGCTTTGGTAATTGTCACATCTAACTCAAACCAAGTTCAGTTCGCCCTCGATACCCGAGCTCGACACTCACAAAGGTACCATGTATAAATAGTAAAAAGGAATAATGTAATAGGTGGCTTGAACTCTACACTCTCATCTCTTTTCTCTCAATAAATATATTTTGCTACTTAAAGAAAATCTCCTCCTTTTTCGGCCACGATCCACCTCAGAGCTGACTTAGGCATCAAAGGACCATCACCAGGCACCAGTTTTGGCCCTTTAACCCCATTTGCTTTTGTTGCAGTTCCATTTTAATCCAAGCCCAAAAAGGAAGATCCAACACTGTTTAACTTATTTGATCTTGGCATGATCAAATTGGCATCATTTGTAAGGATGATCAACTGATGCTTCGATGCTAGGTTTAAGCTTTAGAAGAGGTCAAATTGGAAGGCTAGGTCAGGTTTAGTATTGGAGAAGGTTAACTTGGAAAGCTGAGTTAGGTTTGGCCTTAGAGAAGGTTTGGTTGGAAGGCTTGATCAGGTTTTAGCCTTGTAGGAAATTAGGCTTAGCTGGATTTTAGTCTTGAAGAAGATCATATTGGAAGGCTTGGTAGGTTTGGCCTTTATTTGTTTTAGGCTTCATGATTGAATATGAAGGCTCTTTGATTTGGGCTTACTAAATAAGGCCTGAGTTTGGGCTTCGGAATGAAAGTTTCTTGGTCTGGGCTTCGGAATGAAAGTTTCTTGGTTTGGCCTTTAAGATGAAATTTCCTTGGTCTAGGCTTTGTGGTGAAGGTCTTTGAGTATGAGCTTTGTGGTGAAGGTCTTTGAGTATGAGCTTTGTGGTAAAGGCTAAAAGGCTTTTAGGTTTTCGAAGATAGTTTATTGGTTTGGGTTTCTACAAAGGCAATTTTGGACTTTCTTGGAAAATCGTAGGCTTTAGCTCAAGTACAATGCTTAAGTCTTTGGTCATAAAGAGTTTGTCAGCTCACGGGTAAGGGTTTGCCTTTTTGACATGTTTGCATTAAGCTATGAATGGTTTGCAAGCCTTAAAAAACTCGAACCTTAGGGATCATATGATTTGTTAAGAATACTTGGCCTTTTTAAGGACAATGAGATTTTTGCTAGAGAGACATGAAATAAGCTTTGACTAGTTCAGGTCCTTGTTAAATAACTTAAGCCTTAAGGATGATAATCTTTGAATGACTTGACTTTGGTCTTGCCAAGAAAACTAGGCTTCAAGTATGATGGGTCTTGGGAGACTTAGGATTTTGATTCTAACAATGAATTTGGTCCTCGAAAAATGATAATAATTTGCTAAGGAAATGATGGTATAACTTTCCAAGGAGGCTTGAACTTAGAGGGATGATACTAATGAGGCTTAGAAACAAGGCTCAAGCTTGAATGTATGACTTGTAGGGATAGGCATATGTTGGTTTGGTCCTAGAATAGCCAAAACTGACCAACATAAATATGTGAGAATTGGCAATCGAACCACACCTAATATAATGAAAAAATGATTTATTTTTAACCGTAATGATCGATCGGTTTGGTTCGATTTCAATTTTTAATTTTGGTTTGGACCAGTCTATTGGGCCCTTATTTAATGAGCTTTTTTATTCAGTTTTCAAAATCTTATAACTGTTGCGTATTTTAACTTTTAAATATAAAGAAAAAATTGAAAAATTAATATATATAATTAAGAAAATAAAACATATTTTAACAACTTAATAAATACTGAGTAAATAAACTAAAAATAAAAATAAATAATTATAGTTAACAACCTAATACTAGTAAATAAAACAATCTAAAATGATATTAATATAAAGCAAAAACTTTAAATATTACATTCACAATTTAATCAAATTTAAAGCCTTGCTTCCTTTACATTTTTACAAAATTACAAAAATATAAAGTGTAAACAATATATGAATTTCCATAAATTAGTAACATCAAGTATACTGCCAAACCCCTGCAAAACAAATACAATATACAAATGGTCAGTGTATTTATAACAAATTAATAAACTACTTACATGGAATTAAATTGTGGGCTTAGATTTAGTTTTCAAATAATATTAATATAAAGTAGGAGCTTTAAATATTATATTCTCAATTTAATCAAATTTAAAGCCCCACCCCTTTACATTTTTATAAAATTAAAAAACTATACAGTGTAAACAGTATATGCATTTCCATAAATCAGTAACATTAATTATATTGCCAAACCCTGCAAACAAATACAATACAAACAATCAATGTATTTATAGCAAATTAACAAACTGCATACGTGAAATTAAATTGTGGGGTCAGATTTAGTTTTCAAATTCATGTAGAATATGGTCAAGTTAATATGGCTGCATTATTAAACTCCAAATCATTTAACATTTTTTGCCATGCCAGTATTTAACTCAACAAAAGTATTAATTCAATTTTAGCAGGGGTTCATCATTGCCCAAATAAGAAAAAAAATTATAGAAAGTAAAAGGCTCAGTGATAAGCCCTATTTTGTTATTATATCAAATGGGATCAAATAATGTCATATTAACTAGCTGCAAACAAGCAAGGATTCCTCCACAAGTTAGTAGATCACAATACTTTAATCCCAGCAATCAAAGCAGTTTGAATCGCTTAAGATTAATTTGACACTTAACAAAAGTTGTTGGAAGATGTTTTCTTGTGTTTTTGATGTATTTTAGGCTTGAACGCATGTTCAAGAACATGAATGCACATCCATTTTATGTGCAAGAAATAACTCTCACACAGAAGCAAAATGAATGAGCCTTTAAGAATCTGAAAGAGCCTTTAAAGTGTTTGAATGCACATTCAGGAAAATTGAATGAGGCTTCATCTCAAATGCAGAAAATTCAAATTTAGATAGCAAGACATTGAAGGGGCATTCAAAAGTGTCAAAGGGCATTTAACACCTTGAATGCAATTCATTTTGAACAGAAAGTAAATGAAGGGGCATTCAATGCTTTTGAAGGGGCTAGTGAAGGGGCAAGATTTTTAAGGGGCATTCAAATTGCCTAGAATTCAAAATGTAGCCGTTAAAGAGACGTTGGAGCCTATTTGAATTAATTTCAAAGCCTATATCTTGCATGATTGAGTTGAGATTGAAAGTATATATATACGAGAAGATATGAAGACATTACACACTAAAAACACATCAAAAACACTCTTTTAAGAAAGAATCAAGTATCAAAGTTCACATCTTTCTTTGTTCATATGTTAGAACACCAAAGTTTCATTTTTTATTTCATTATAAGTTCATTTCATTCCAAGTTAGAACATCATTTCTTATTCTTTGATTCTAGCATCTTTGTAAAAGTCTTGAATGACTTTAAAAGCTTATCATCCATTACTTGCAAGAAGGTTATGTGTGAACCACAAAATAGTTGGACAGGTTTAAGTGTGGACCTTAAAACAATTGGTTTAAGGATTTGAGTACTAGCCATTGAAACACTTTTGCGGAAGCTTAAGTGTGAACTTGGAAACACTTAGGTTTGATGTTGCACTTGTAAAAGGATTGTTGATAATGAAATTCTCAAGTGAAGCTTAAGGAATGGACGTTGGCAAGGAGTTAGCCAAACCACTGTGAATCTTATGTTTGAATCTCTTTTCCCTATGCTTTTATATTTGTTGATTAATTGCTATATATTTATCCAAGTTGTTGAAATTATTTAAATTGAATACATATATTGCATCTAAGGTAATAAATTGCATTAGAATTTTTAAATTCCTATTCATCCTCCTCTAGGAATTGCGATATCTGGGAACAACATTTGGCATTAGAACTTGTTTCTTGCATTGCATAAAATCCTAAGATTTTAAGAGCTAATGATCAATATGACAAGAATTTCTAAAATTATCTTTCAAGAAGGACAATGCACCATAAAACCTCCATTATTTTATAGCACAAACTATAGCTTGTGGAAAATTAGAATGAAAAATCACATAACAATTAACTATGATATTTGGGAAGTTATTGAGGAAGGGCCATTCATTCCCATGTCAAAAGATGTTTAAGAGAGAAACGGAAGTCTAAATTTACCATCGTAGATAAAAAGAAATTATCAATTAACAGCAAGCAATGGAGATACTGTTTTATGCACTTGATGAAACTGAATTCAACCAAGTTTTAGCATGTCAAGATGTGAAAGAGAAATGGGATATTCTAAGAGTAACTAACGAATGTACATCTCAAATTAAAGAATCTAAATTGAATATGCTAACTACTAGTTTGAAAATTTCAACATGAAGAAAGGTGAAACAATTTAAAAAATGTACAAGCGTTATTCAATAATTGTAAATGAGTTAAGAGGACTTGATAAATCATTCCCACAAAAGGAGTTAATTTCAAAGTTTCTAAAGGTGATTTCGGTGAGCTATGATTCAACAGTAGATGCAATGGAAGAATTTGGAAGCATAAAAATGATGACAATTGATGAAGTGGTAGGAAATTTGATCACTTATGAGCAAAAACTAAAAATAGGAATGGAAGAAAGAGAAAAGGAGAGGTCCACTAAGAAAGAAAAATCAATTTCTCTAAAAGCCTCAATTGAAGATGAGAAAGAATCATCAAATGAGGAAGATGAAGAAATTATGCTTCTTACCAGGAAGTTTAACAAATTCATTAGAAGAAAGTATCCCTACATGAAGAACTTTAATAAAGGAAGTTTAAGCAAAGGAAATCAAATGGAAGACAAGAGGAATGAAATCATTTGCTGTGAGTGCAAGAAACTAGGACATATTGCCCACTACTCAAGCATAAGAAGAAAAAGGAAAAAAGAAAGAAAATTCTATTAGAAGAACAAGACATACGCAACATGGTGCAGAAGTAATACATCAAGAGATGATGACTCATCTAATGATTAAGAAGAGAATATTAGTCTATGCTTTACGACACTTAAGGATGAAGAGGTAAGTCCTAACACCTATACCTTTGATGAATTGCAAGATGCATTTGATGACATGATAGAAAATTTTTTAATTATTGAAAAGGAAAATATCAACTTGAAAATGAACTTGTATAATTTGAAAATTAAGCATGAAAAGATGATAGATAATTCTAAGAACAAAATGAACAATGCTTTAAAAGAAAAAGATAACTTGATTAATGCACTAAAATTATCTCTTGATAAATTTTCTATCAAACATAATGAGCTTAAGAATAAGATGATTATATCAAAAGAATGCCTAAGGAAATTCTCCATTGGAAGCAAAACACTTGATGAGATAATTGTTTCTCAATGAGGAATTTTTAATAAAGCAAGTCTAGGATATAATGTTGAAATCAAAGAAAAGAAATATTATAGCTTTTTCAAAAAGAAATTTGATCCAAAAAATATTAATCAAATGCACTTATTGCCAATTTCATCATATCAATAATAGATGTCCTATTAAGAATAGGAAACCTTATACTATTATAAGAGTTTGGATTCTAAAAGAATCAAAACCAACTAAAAGTGTTTGGATTCTTAAGATAACTAGCATGAAAGAACCCAAAGAACAAATAGATCTTGAGAATCTAAGGATAGAAGACCAAGAGGAATAGCCACACATCATGGCACAAGAAAGAAGGCCTATAAAGGATTATGCTAGGCCAATCATTGGCACCGCAACATCTTGCATTAGACTTAATATGATTGCCAGAAATTATGAATTGAAGAACATCCATTACAACATGCTTCCATCCTTTTATGGTGTGCCAAATGAAGACACCCTCAATTTCATTAGGGAATTCTACTCCACCATACAGACCTTTCCTTTACAAGGTCTAACTGAAGATCAGTTGAGGATGAGATGCTTTCCTTACACCTTGAAGGACAAAGCTAAGTCTCGGTTGATGACACTTACTCCGGAATATTTTTTGGGTCGCTAATCATTTACTAACTATCGTTTTAATGATGGATTGCTTTCATCCTTAATCCGTCGGTAAATTCATTTACTGACGGATTTTCAATTATTACTGACACATTTTTCTATCAGTAAATTAGTGGATTTTTGTAGTGAATGTGTGTATACTCACGATAATAGTTAAGAATGTATGGATAGTATTTGCATATAATTAAGAATGATATTATATTCATAATCATGAAATAGTTAAAGTAATTATTGGAGATTGGTAGTGACCAATATGGTTTCGATATTGGGAGAAATGGTTAGATGAGATAGGCAAGACGATAACAGGATCAATGGTGTTCTACGGGTTTTAGATAACCTTACGTCTCCCTAAATTCTAAGACAGTCGTGGCCCAAAAATTGGGTCGTGGCACTCTTATTATGCTTTTACTGACTGTATATTTAATTTGAGGATAATATAGTTTTTGACTATTATTTATTAAAATTATTTTATTTTTAAGATTAAAATAAATCTAATTTATAATAGAACTTTATGTAATAAATCATAAACCTAATTTTATTTCATCTAGGTAAATAAATTATACCATTATAAATCTAATTTTATTTTTTGAAAGAATCTAATTTTATTTTTTAAGATTAATTGTTTATTTATATTGCTTGAAAACTCAAATTTTAATTTTTTTTCATATTTCATTAGGTCAAATTTTAATTTTCTTTCATATTTTGTTAGGTTACTAATTAGCTTTTGACATTAAAATTATTAATCATAATAGAATTAGCTTTGGACATTAAAATTATTAATCCTAATAGAACTCTATTTTCTTAGGTGAATTATATTTGCTTCTCCTACTAATATTATATTAAATTTGCTCTATATAAAAACATACAGCTATTGTTTTCATCAATATAATCCATAAATTTTTATTTTCATTAGTTTTATTCTCATTAACTTTTTACCTTCAATGATATTTTATTTTTTTAAAAAAATTAATAATATATTTTGATTATTAAGTTATTACCTTTAAAGATATTTTTTTAAAATTATTTTTTCATTGAAAATTGAAAATATTCATTTTGTTATATATGATTTTCAATTGATTTTAAATTTTGATATATTTTGAATCTATTTTATAATGAAAATTTTAATTAAATTTAAGTGTTTATAGAATCGCAAATAATTTTTTTAAAAGTATATACCATTATAAATAGAAATTTTGACGTTTGATAATAAAATAATAAAATTCTACTCATTGTTATTAAATGAATTTTCAAATAATGTATATAATTAATTATATTTAATATCTAACCATATTTAATTTAAATAAGGAAATAATTAATTTAATTAGAATAAGAAATGAATAAAATAATTATTATTTAATATATAATTAACTACATTACAAATTTATAATTATATAATTATTATAATTTAATTATTTAATTATCTAATCTAATTTAATTTAAATAAAAAAGAACAAATTCAATTAGAATAAGAAAAGAATAAAATAATATATAGTTAATTATTTTTAATTTAAAAAAATTCAATTAGAATAAATTATGTTTTTTAATTTTTTCTAATATTAAAAAATTAGAAAAATTATTTTGACTTTGATTATTCGAATATTAATAAGTTAGAAAAATTATAATTTGACTTTTATTGTGTAAATTATTTCTTTGTCCCATTATAAATTTAAAAATTAGTTGTTTTAACCATTAATGATAATTTATATATTTTCAAAAAAGAAATAATAATAGTTTGTATAAATTAATTCAATTGAAATAATTTATGTTTTTTGATATTATTTCAAATATTAAGAAATTAAAGAAATCCCAATATAATTTTGATTATTCAAATATTAACAAATTAGTGAAATTCTATTATAAATTTAAAAATTAGTTATTTTAATCATTAATAATAATTTGTACATTTTCAAAAAAGAAATAATAATAGTTTGTATAAATGAATTCAATTAGAATAATTTATTTTTTTATATTATTTTGAATATTAAGAAGTTAGGGAAATTCCAATGTAACTTTGATTATATGAATATTAACAAATTAGAGAAATCCTAATTTAACTTTAAGAAAATTATATTGCAGATTATAAAAATTACTTCTAATTTTATAAAAAGATGCAACAAAAAAAAAATAAGATACACTAATTAAGAGTTTATTTAACAACAATAAGCAAAATTCTATTATTTTATTATCAAATATCAAAATTTTTATTTATAATGGTATGTTATTCTAAATATAAATACTTAAATTTACTTAAAATTTTCAATGTGCAAGATATTCAAGATGTCTCAAAATTAAAAATTATTTATAATATAATGAATGTTTTTAGTTTAATTAATCATATATACTATGTTTTCAAGTTTTAATTAGAAAGTCATATCTCAATTCTTTTACTTTCTTTTTTCTAATATATTTTTGAATATAAGAATATCATTTAAAATTATAAAAAATGATTTATTTAAATATGTTTGACTAATTTTCTTTCAATATTGTATAAATATTGTCTTTTAAAGTACATTCATATATTTTTATAGAATTTATAATTATTTTGTGTCATCATTCTAATTGTATTAAAATGCATAATTGTACAACTTAGATAATATCTATTTTATATAATTATATTTTGTTGAATTTTTAGATTTCATATGAAAATTTAATTTAACTTGAATTCAACAATTAAAATAAATTTAATAATCAAGTTATATAAATGTTTCTCCATGATAATTGTAAAAGTCGACCAACATGATTTTGGCCTCATCGTGTTTATTTTAAAAGTTTTATATCATTTTAATTAAAAACTTCACTTAACATAAAAATATATAATTTTATACTTAAATAACAAAAAATTGGTCATTAAATCTTTAATAAGGAAAAAGGAAAAGTTTAGAATAAGTATTTATATTTTTAATGAATTCTAACAACTCGCAATTGACTGATTTTGAAAATTTAATTGACTAATAAAATACATTTATTATTCTTGAAAATTAATAAGAGGGGAATATTTTTTTTCTTTTCTTTTTTTTAATAAAGCAAAATTGATAAAATTATGAATAAGTAATACCAAGTTTTATTATAATTTTAGTATTTTGAAATAAAATTCATAGAAAATTTTAAAGGAAATTATTAATATAAAAGGTAATAATTTGGTATATGAGTTTATCTATGTAAGAGTTTAAAAGTATTTAATTGAATAGACAATATAGACTATTAGTAATTATTTTACTTAATGTGAGTGCCCATTAAGTGGTTTGAAAAAAGAAAAGAAAATTTATTTTTTTAAACTAATTATTTTCCTGAAAAATTTATATGAAAGAAAACTAAAAAATAAAACTAATTTTGAATTATTATTTTATGCAAATTTTGAATTATTATTTTATTTATGCTTGCAAATTTTCTAAAATATTTTATGTATGAAATTATGTAATGCATGATATTTGACTAAAATAAAATAAATTAAAAAATTACAATAAAAAATATCTATCAATTTCTTTACTTTCTTTTTTCTAACATATTTCTGAACATAAAAATATTATTTAAAATTATAAAAAAACGTTCATATTCTTTCAATATTATATATGTATTGTCTTCTAAAGTATATTCATATATTTATATTGAATCTAAAATTATTTTGTGTTATCAGTATAATTATATTATACATACACAAATATATAATTTAGATAATATGTATTATGTATAATAACATTTTCGTTAAATTTTTAGATTTTCATATGAAAATTTAACTTAACTTGAAATCAACAATTAAAATAAATTTAATAATTAAGTTGTATAAATATTGCTCCATGATAATCTTAAAAGTCGACCAATAAAATTTCAATATCATGGTATTTATTTAAGAAGTTTTATATCATTTTAATTGAAAACTTCATTTATTATAAAAATATATAATTTTATACTTAAATAACAAAATATTGATCATTAAATCTTTAATAAGAAAAAAAAATGAAAGTTTAAAACAATTATTTATATCTCAAATGAGTTATAGCTAATCATAATGAGAATTATTGTACGAAACACGGTAAGAAAAATCTAATATATATATATATATATATATATATATATATATATACATATGTATATATATATATATACATATGTATATATATATATATATACATATGTATATATATATATATATACATATGTATATATATATATATACATATATATATATATATATATATATATATATATATATATAGATATATATATATATATATATATATATATATATATATATATGAATGAAAATATTGTCATTTACAAATATCCAAGTATGCTATTTGGGTCATTTTATATTTAAAAAATATATTTTGTGAAATTTAAATAATTAATTTTTTATTTAATAAATTAATTTTTTAAAATTTAATTTATGAAACAGATTACAAAAATCAATCTATATAACCTAGCTAATAAAAGTGTTTGTATTTAAATTTGATATTTTGACACTATTAATTAAATGAATTGTGTTTCAAATTAACTATTTTTATCTTATATATATATATATCTAGACACAATACCATTTATACATAATACGACATAAATCGCCAGCGTAATGTTTTTTTATGCATTGATCTTTATTTGGGTAGATTCTAAGGGGAGGGTAAGGCATTTCCGTGGGACGAAAACAGAATGGGGTTTCGATCAGCTAATTTCGCTCAATGTTTTCGGTGATGCCTCAAGTGGATACCTTGTTGATGATTGTTACATATTTGGAGCTGAGATTTTTGTTATTGAACATGCTAGTAAAGGCGAGTGTATATCTATTTTAAAGGAGTTGGTTAATAACACCTACACCTGGACATTTGAAAATTTTTCACAGTGGAATAGAAAATGCTATACTTCCCCGGTGTTGGTATGTGAAGATGTATCTTTTGGCTTCAATTTTGATATGAAATAACTTCATTAGTGTTATGAACCATTACTTGATATCTTTTCTATATATTTAGGAGTTTAAGGCTTAGTCCCAATGGGTCCTCAACAGAGAAAGGCAAAAGCTTGTCAATGAATTTATACTTGGAAGATTCAGGAACTCTTGATTCTAGTCAACAACTTCTTACTGTATTCATCCTGTGCGTAAGGGATCAACTTCTTGGAGAGCATCACTAGCAAAAAGGTGAATGGCATTGAACTCTGACCTATATCAAATATTACTCTTCTTATACAATGAACATCTGATGACATGATTTCATATGTGTTGCTACATTGACCTTACTCAATGATATGAAAAAACCTTTTTCTGTTTGATAAATTTTATTTTCTTTTTCTTTTTTTACGCAATAACTTAATTTTTTGCTAATGTGTTGTAGTTGCTCGCAAATTCCATTCTTCTGGCAATTGTTGGGGTTTCCCAAATCTTATACCTCTCAGTGAACTCAAGGATGCATCAAAGGGATTCATGGTTGATAATAAAATGATTTTGGAAGCCGAAATTCCTTTGATGACTGTGGTGAAGGATTTTGTTGGGTGGAGCCCTCCAACATTGAGGGCCCACCATTTGAAAATAAAGAAAAAAAAGTCAGTTTTTTCGGTGTCAACAATTGGTAGGTGGAGAATACAATCTGTTGCAAGCTGTATCTCACTATTTTGAAGCCTATATAAAGGCTTGCTTATAACTATTGTAATACACACCAAACACGCAGAGAAAGAGAGTTTGTGTGAGGATAAAATTCTAGAAAGAAAATAGAGAGAATTCCTCTGAGAGAAAAAATTGAGAGTATTCCTATAATTAATTTGTAGAGAGAAAAAAAATATTGTGAGTTCCACAAAATTATGAGAGTGTAATTTTGTGAGTATATACCTCAAGTTTAAGTTGATAAAACTTAAGAGATTAGTTTCTTTGTATTCTCATTATTTTATAGTGAAGATTTTTTGGAGTTTGTCTCGTGGTTTTTCCCTCAAGATTTAAAGAGGGTTTTTCACGTAAATATCTGTGTCCATTTTATTCCGTTGCGCTCATATTTTTCTTAACAAGTGGTATCAGAGCTGCTTGGTTGATGATCCCAACCCATTAATATTCTTAGTATGCTCTGTGGTTGTAGCATAGGCTGATCTTCCACATCAGAAAAGATTTTATTGGGACTGAGTAAATTTACTGTCTTGGGCACTGTTATATTTTAAAAAGAAAAATATACTGCACGAAAGAGAAAAATACGACGAGTATTTTGGTGTGATTCATTTAAAAAACGGACATCAACTCGATAATTATTTTTTGAAGTAAAGTTTTTGCATGGTACTGTTCATGCAAAATTTTAGAATTTATTGACGTTTGCTGATGTCAGTGGCACTGTAGTAACCTAACTCATCAGCAAAATAGATCCATTACTGTAGCGATCCATTATTGTAGCAATCCACTACTATAGCAGAAATCCAGTACTGTAGCGATCCAGTACTGTAGCAAAGATCCACACTGTAGCAGAAGTCCAGTCCGTCACTGTAGAAGTCCAGCCCATCACTGTAGCAGAGGTACTATTCATACAATACTATTCACATAAAAATTTGATATCTGTGTTTGTAAGTACAACATTGTGTGATTAAGTGCATGTTTAGGAAAGTTTTGGCACAAAGGCTATAATTATCTAAGGAGACTGGATTTTAAGTGAGACCATTTGTGACCCCTCCAGTCTTTTCTAGAGATTTTCCTGGTGCATTTTTTCACAATTATTATGCACTGTGGTAGCATACAGTTGCTGTAGTAGATTGAAGAAATGTCAGGTCAGAAGGTAGAAATTGAGAAGTTTGATGGTATCAACAATTTTTCTCTATGGCAGAGAATAATGAAGGATATTCTTATTCAACAAAAGGTTCATAAGACATTGTTAGGCAAAGAAAGTAAGGCTGCAACAGTCACAAATGATCAATGGGAGGAGCTAGATGAGATTGCAGCAAGTACAATTCGTCTAAATCTCCCCATTTCCAGTGCATGGCCCTTCGTTAAGTGGGGGGTAGACATAGTCGGGCCCTTCTCTGCAGCATCAGGTCAGAGAAAGTTTCTCCTAGTAGCAGTGGAGTACTTCACCAAATGGGTAGAAGCCAAACCTTTAGCCACTATCACTGCAAAAAGGGTGATCAACTTCTTTTGGCGGAACATAGTGTGCAGATTCGGCATTCCCTATAAGCTCATTAGCAATAATGGCAAACAGTTCGATAATGCTAAAGTCAGGTCCTTTTGTTCAGGGCTTCAGATCAAACAACATTTCTCATCAGTAGCCCATCCTCAAACAAATGGCCAGACGGAGGTAACAAATCGGACTATTCTACAAGGCCTGAAGCGGAGATTGGAAGGATATGGTCGAAACTGGGCAGATGAACTACACCATGTCCTATGGGCATATAGAACTACTCCCAGGCAACCCACAGGAGAGACTCCATTCAGCCTGACCTATGGCACAGAGGCGGTAATTCCCGTGGATATAGGCCTCCCCAGTGGAAGGATCAATTATTGCGAAGATAGACACAATGATCAAGCTAGAAGGATCGACCTGGATCTCCTAGAGGAACTCAGAGAATCGGCCAGCATTCGAATGGCTAATTACAAGCAACGAGCTGCTAATCATTTCAACAAGAAAGTAAAGCACAGAGTGTTTGGCGAAGGGGATCTAGTAATGAGATTCTTAGAGGCTATAGGAAAACGTGAAGGCACAGGCAAGCTTGCACCCACATGGGAAGGACCTTTCCAAGTAAAAAGAGTCCTAAGTCCTAGCACTTACAAACTTGTAACCCTAGAGGGTGTGAAAATTTCTCATACATGGATCATCCAACACCTCAAGATCTATTACCAATAATAATAACAGAAATGTCGTTTGCCTCAAATTGTCTCCATTCGCATTAACGAAGCCTTGCCAAGAGCGGGAAGAACTTTCCTAAGGGAGAGCCTAAGCCCTAGTAAATCTAGGCACGAAGCCTCGTCAAGAGCGGGAAGAACTTTCCTAAGGGAGAGCCTAAGCCCTAGTAAATCTAGGCACGAAGCCTCGCCAAGAGCGGGAAGAACTTTCCTAAGGGAGAGTCTAAGCCCTAGTAAATCTAGGCACGAAGCCTCGCCAAGAGCAGGAAGAACTTTCCTAAGGGAGAGTCTAAGCCCTAGTAAATCTAGGCACGGAGCCTCGCCAAGAGCGGGAGGAACTTTCCTAAGAGAGAGCCTAAGCCCTAGTAAATCTAGGCATAAAGATAAGGAGGACCAAAGGGAGAAGAAGACGAAAGTGCTCGAACTCCAATTAGAAGGACAACTTCACTAAGGTGTTTTACAAATGCTTGTTGAGTTACAACGTGAAGGCGATCCCCATACAAGTAAAGTATGCACAAAACAGAAGCATAATAGCTGTATTATTCGCTGAAGTAAATGTATTACATTTATTTACAAAAAAATGAAATACAAAAGAGTGAAATACAAAAAAATGAAATACAAAAGAGTGAAATACAAAAAAATGAAATACAAAAGAATAAAATACAAAAGAATGAAGGAAATATCTAAGGCGGAGGATCGCCTGGAGGAACCGCTATTGTAGAAGATGACGGAGGCTGGCCATTTAAAGGATTTGACTGAATGTCAGACAGAGTTTCGGCTTGTGCAAGATCCGTCCCAATGGGAAGTCTTTCATCTACGTCCCCTTCGCCCCCGCTAGAAACTTCGAGAATGGGAGACAAAGCGGGCTCATCCTTATCCCAAGCCGGGAAGTCTTCAGGTCGTAACAGACCTTCATCCCCCTCAGGAACAGGATCTTGAAACTCTGAAAGATCTAGCGCTGGAGGCTCTTTAGCAGCATCTAATTCTGATACCACTCGCAGCACATCAGGAAAGTGCTCTGCCGCATCACGGAGAGCATTGTTATAATACTTGGCTGCTACCTTATAGGTGTGATATGTGATGATGTCGTCAAAGCTCTTAGACTGCATGAAGTCCCTCATAGCCCTTCGCCGACCTTCTTCGGCCTTGTTAGCCTTCTCAAGCGCAACTTGAGCCCGAGTAGTGGCTTGTGTGTATCCAAATTCTGAGACTCAAAGTTCCTGTTGAGTCTCCTTTAGGAGATCTCGAAGGCTAGGAACCTCTTCGGCCTCTCAGGCAAGCTCTTCATCAGCACTTTTCAACTTGTCCAGTTGCGCGCTGAGATCGGCAATGGCTTTGTCCTTAGCTGCCATTGCCGCAGTTAAGGCACTAACCTCTCCTTCGGCCTTCGAACGAGCCTCTTCATGAGCCCTGGATCGCTCCACGGCTTCCTCAGTCTTCGCCCTCACAGAGGCCAGTTCTTCCTCCAATCGGGAGCACAATCCCAGTCTTTCCTCCGCCGCTCACCGGGCATCTTCATAGTGATCCCTCAGAAGACCAAAATCAGTCCTCAAAATTTTAGAATCCAGAAGCGCCTGCAACAAACAACAATAATTATGCAATGTGGTAAACGGTCACAACCCAAGTGAGGAATGAATTTACCTTCTCTAGCAGAGTCTCTTGCTTGGCAAGAGTATCCTCCATAGACCCAAAAAGAGGCCTAAGGGCCGGACGCAGAAAGGGCACGGGGGCTAAGACTGCGGCGGTGGGAGTAATGGAAGAAGGAGGACCAACAGATGCCTCGACTTCTCCGAGCGGAGGTGAATCCACTACTATAATTTCCGCTGGCTCTCCGACTCGCGGCCTCTTACTTGGCAGAGAAGCCTCCTTTATTGTCCCCTATGGAGGGGCTGACACTCCTACATCTGCCCCAGGTGAGGGGGTCTCTGAAGCAAAGTGGGCCTCCAGAACGGAGGTGGTTGAAGTTACCGCCAGTGGCCTCTTGCGACAAAGAAACTCCCCCATTGTCAATTTCTTCTTAGGGGGACAAAGAGAAGAGACACCTTCGACCATAACAACAGCCCCTGGCATGACCCCAGATGAAGCAGTAGCTGAAGGAAATTCTTTGTCGATCGCAGCAACAGCAGCCCCTTGATCAGCCGCCAGTGGAGTAGCAGTTGAAGGAAATGGTTCGCTGGCTCTAGAGGGACCCATGGTAGGCGCCAAAGAAGCCTCCAGGAAAGGTTCCTAAATAGGGGCGTCCGCTTCGCCCACAGAAACTGCAAGGTACAAGAGCAAAAACATTCACACATTCAAATCAGCAAATAAAGGCACAAGAAGAAGTAAATGATAATAAGAAGGCAAGAAGTTGCCTCTGTTTCTTAAAACGAAGGCCTCCCCTTCAGCCGCAGTATTAACTGGGGAAGGATAAAGCCTCCTAAGGGTCACAAAGTCAAGATATGAAATCCATTGCTCCTCAATATACTTCTCCCAGGCTTCGACCTCCTCGGCACTAGGAGATCTCCCAGGTACGACCTCCTTCGACCATCTCAGATATGTCCCTCGGATAACATGAGGGTCTTTATATGATGAAGGTGATGGGGGAGAAGAAAAGTTACCTGCCCCAGCTTCAGCCCCAAGGGCACTCAAGTCATCCACCAGGTTCTTCAGATGGGCCTCAAATTCTGCATCAGGAATGTCTGTTAGAACTTTCTCCAAGTCCGCCAGTTGCTCCGCCCCCCGAGAAGAGTGAGCAATCATATCAAGAACATTAGGGATGGGAGGCCCTTTTACTTTTAGCTTGGGCAAACAAGGTGCGGACGCTCCTTTCCCCTTATCACCTGCTGGAGGAGGCAGAGGTGGAGGAACAGAAGCCTCAAAAAGCCTAGAGATTGAGATACCCCTCTGAGGAGCAGGCCTTGCAACGATTGGTGCAGCTCAAAGCGGAGGAGTACCTCTCTGCACAATAGGAATAGAGCGATCAGAAGCCTTAATGAGTCTCCTTCGAATTATTCAAATGGACTTCACACTGGCCACACTCACCTGGACCCCTTCTGATCCAACAGCCAAACCAGATCCGGTAAAGACAGACTTCATCGGCTTATCCTTATGAGGCTTCGCCGATGAAGACTGGAGGACTGAAGAGGAGCGCAAACAGAACTTCCCCGTCTTGAGGTCGAGAATGGGAAGCTCAGCATCTTCGCTGAAGGGTCTTGGAGAAACCCTTTCTGTCTCCTTCATTATATCCTAGTAATGTCCAGGATCCTTGGCCTCCACTGTAATCGAAACAGTAAACACAGCAACAACAAGATTAATACTCCACCATCAATTGAACCTATAACAAATGAGGAGCAGAGTTACCTCTTATATCTTTCAGAAAAAGTTTAGGAGTCGGAAGACCATGCTCGTCCTCCACATAAAAGGAGGCCATCATCTTTTCAGAGTTATAAGTAAAACCCTAATGGACCAAAGTCCTGAGGTTCGCCTTCTCCTCAGTGGACAGCCTCTTAGGCCACTCAGTTAGGCCTTTGGTGGGACGCAGGAAATGGCCAGGGAAACCAAATCCAGGGGATTTGTCGCCGAGGCTGTCAGTGACCTCTATCAACCCGAACTTGCCCCTCCAGTCCTTCACCTTGTTCTCTTTCCCAAAGAAAAGGCTCCGGCGAGGCCTGGCAGAAGTCATATAAACCCCCGGTGACCTCTGTGCGCTCTAGATCCTGTAAAAGCATTGAAACAGGCGAGCAGAAGGACGAATGCTGTGAGCGAAGCACAGAACCTCGAAGACGTGCATGTCCCTTATGGAGTTCAGGGTCAGCATCATTGGATTCACTCCAAAGTAGTTGAAGCACTCAACTTTGAACTTTATAGGGGGAAAAAGAAGATCGGCTTCCAGCTGGTGATAGAAAATAATGTAATGCCGGTTGTCTTTAGGCATAGCAGCTTTGGGGTCACTGGAATAAACCCTCTTGTGAGCCTCGGCCCGGCGGAATATGAATTGGGTGCTACCTTCCAAGTTCTGGCCGAAGGCCAAAAACTCAGATGTTTTTCCAATGGGGGCTATCTCCCCCCATTCCTCCTCCAGTATCTTTTGGTAGTGGGAGGAGCTCACTTGGTCCCTTCGGGGAATGTTCTCTTTTCTGGGTGCCATTAGAATGAAAGAAGAAGATGGAAACAAGTACCAAAGAACAGATGTAGGAAACTGTGAAAATTAGGGGATTTGAGAAAATGAGCAAGAGTTCCAGAAATGGGAAGGCAAAGGAGTATATATACTGAGAGCATCCTCGGTAACCGCCACAGCAATAAGTGGGGGCATTAAATGGACGTTCAAAATTCAAAATCCATGGAAAACTTAATCGTCTGCTGTGACACATGGAAGAATGAGGAGAACGAGGAGACGTGCATTCAATGCACGTTCTGGCATTCAATGCTTACTCTTGTCAGTCGTGCATACATTGAATGACTGTGTGACCTTCCATCTACCCTACGAAGGCTGTCTAGAATGTAGACGGTTCCTAGCCCCTCTAATCCCTTTGGTCAGACGAAGGCTACCCTTCGGAAAGACGGAGTAAATGCCTAGATCGGACGAAGCCTCCCAGCGAAACGAAAGCCTCTCCTAAGAGCTACTCACCACAGACAAGGAAATGAAAGGACCCCTTCGCCATCCAAAGCGGAGGTTGTTCTCTTCGATCAAAAGACCCCAGAAGATAAGGATACAAGGACGCGAAGCTATTTTACTAAGGCTCGACCCTCCGCCCTCTCCTTAATAAAACAGGGGGGGCCCTGATGAAGGATAAAAGTGACTCTCAAGAGAGGTTTGGACCCTCCAGTAGCCAAGGCCCATTACGAGGCCTCCAGAGGCTATGAGAAAAGGAAAAAAGGCCCATTGGCCGGACCCTCGAACGACCTAAGTCCAAAGGCTTTCGGACTAGTTGCCACTCCCCTCCTTCACCGGATGACTTGCTGAATAAGTAATGGCTGAAGCCCTCTGAAGACATGTCCAGTCATCCAGCAGGAGGACCGGTCCTTAGACAATCCGCACCATGCCCTGACACCCCCTTTACCAGACATCCCTAGGGACGGGATAGGGGACATGTGCCTGCTACCAACTTTCACCAACCAGCATGGTCGAATGACAGAGGACGTCCTTTCTCAAAAGAAAGGTGTCAGACGTACCTAACCTAAAAATCATACAAAAGGGAAAGGAAAGCCTAAACACAGGTAGTTGGAAATCTGCACTCTCTCCTCTCCTTTCTATCACCAAAATATTCTGAAGAGAGGACTGACTTGATCGTCGGAGGGTTCTAGCCAGGCCAAGGGCCCGGCTCCTCCTTGATCCTTTTTCTTCTCCTTTGCAGGCATTAGGCTCAAGCCCAGGAAGAGAAGATCCAGCTCATTCCTTTATATATTAATCAAGCCTGATCAATTAACAAATATGATACCAAAATATATCAAGACTATTCTCAAACCCATGCAATTATCCATAATCATTTTCTTGCGAAAGTTATCTAAGACTATTCCCATGGTACTCTCTCTCTCTCTCTCTCTCTCTCTATATATATATATATATATATGGAAATATTTACTTTGAACGGTGAAATTCCCAAAGGTGAAGAAATTCAGAAACTAGCCTTACACTACTCGTCTTCCTGTAAAAAAATAATAACAACAACTAATAAGTAAATTTAGTAAGTGAAAAATATATAATTACACATGTGGCTTGGTTATTAAGGTTTTCTTCATTAATGATTTATAAATTCACAAGTAAGTCAAATAAACATGTAAGGGTTATTAACATTGTAGGAGCTGTAACAATGAGTGAATATGTCAAATGATATGAGCATCAAATAATTTAGTAGAAATTTGTCACATATCATGTAAATTGAAAGCAAGTGCGCTATCTTATCGATCAATAAATAATGGCATATCTGCCAATAGATACAATTATGCAAGATGGGCTAGGTTTTATGACTAGGACACCAATATCTTCTAACGAGAGTTCAGATAATATACCATACCCAATGAGCAATATATGCATACATTTTGATATTTTCTGTATCAGTCATGGCATTTCTACTTTAAACTTAAGACATCATACAATTGGCAATTTCACGATGGCATATACCAAATGAACTTTAATGCTACATTTATCAAATGAACATTAATACTTCATATACAATACATTCGAATCTCATGGTTTGGGATCTTATTAAATAAGGATTATAGATGCAATGAACATACGTTGTAAAATATTTAATAATACTTACCTTGATTCTAGCTCAACTACAATACTTTACTTTGTTCTAAAGCAAAACAAAATGAGTGATCACAGATTTCTTGATAATCTTCCTTTCTTGCACTGTCTTGATGAATTACATTATTCAAGAATATACACATTATTTAATTAACTACCCAAATTTAATTATTAATCAATTGCACTTTATTTCTTCGTTTATAATTTGATTCTTTAATAATCCAAATTTCACATTCTTCATCTTAAAATTAATTAAACGGGTCTACAATAATTCTTTACTACCAATAGGCATAATTAACTCTAATTTCACCCCCAACAACCTCAAACAATTTCAACTCCTTTCTCTTCCTTTCAATTTCAACCAATAGGCCGCAATATACGTAGTAAAATTCTAACTTGAGTTTTGCCAAATTTTACACTCAAGTAAAATTTCACACATTTATACATAAACCAATCCAATTCTAATTTAAACTCTATTTTTTTTTTCCTTCCTTTGTATCAAATCTTAATTGTAGTTCAAAAATAAGTCTTGTCATTCGAGGGTTCTACACTTAAATTCATTTTCTAATAAATTCAATTAAACATATTCCATAGGTAATAAAAATTAAATCAAATTCTTCTCAAAATATCCTAACTTGACCGAAATTCATTCTTCCATTTTTAATCAATGTTCTTATCAATTTGAAGCTTCTAACTCTATTTCAATTATCTAATTAAACTAACTCCATATGTAATTAAATCAAAGGATTCATTTTCAAGATTTCCTTTCTTTTTAATGTAAATTCTCCAATAAAATCCTAATCATTTTCTTATTAATTTAAACTTTTTAATCTTAATTTAATCATCCAGGAACCTAAACTAGAGTAAAGAATATCCATTATATACTAACTAGAGTAAAGAATCAAAATTTTCAAACACAAGGCCTGAAATTTACTTACCTTCAATCAACATATAACTTGGAAGAATTTTTATTGGTTCTTAGAGGAAATGAAGAAGAAATAGTTGGGAGTTATTTTGGTGGAAAAAAAAAATGAAGATGATGATAAGCTAACGGGAAAATGCTAGTTTTGTTTTTACCTAGCTATAATACGACAATGCTAGTATCACATATTTTTCTAGTAATTTAATTATCAATACTTCCCTAACAACCACTTTCACATACCTAATCATTACCATTTATTTCAATTTTACCCTAATTTTTAAGGTAAACCCATTAAATTTAGGTTTCAATTTCCTCTAATTTAGAATTTCATTATAATTTAACTCTAATATTTCATATTCTAACAAAAAATTCAACACCTAGAGATGGAGGACTACATCCAAACTCATTCTCTCTAGAAAAACCCGTTAAAACTCAGCCACTCAGCCTAACTTGGCTTTTATATATATATATATATATATATATATATATATATATATATATATATACTCAGATTTTCACTTTTCTAAATAATTTAAAAACTAACAAATTTTAGTATAAATAAATAAAATTATAGGGGGTTTTACAATAATATGCTACTTGAAAAAAATATTTACCTAAATATACCTTATTTTTTTAAATTTACAAAAATATGCCCTTTTTAAATTTTTTGAAATTTTGACTAACAAACCGGTAGTCAAACTACCGATTTTATTAAAATTGGTAAACTCAATTTGGAAACCGGAAGTTTAACTTCCGGTTTCCTTTTTTATTTTAAAAAATGTCATTTTTTATGGAAACTGGAAGTGCTTCCGGTTTCCTTTTCTTTTTTTTTTTTTTAATGTTAATTTTTTAATTTTTTTTAAAATGTTGGTGTATATATATATATATATATATATATATATATATATATATATATATATATATATATATATATATATACACTTTTTAGTTAGTCAATTAATTAATTATATTAAAATTAAATTAAAAAATTATCAATTATGATTTAATTAAATATGTGATAAATAATTAAATTTCTTTTAAATTAAGGTTAATCTTGAAATATAATATTATCATAATTTTTATTTATTTGTGCATTGTTTAATTTTATTTTTATATATATTATATTTATTTTTAAATATATTATTAAGTATATTATTAACTATAATTTTTAAATTAAAAATTCTGTATTTTTTAAATTCTTTTAAAATTCTTAACTTAAAAAATTATATTTAGTAAAATTATTAATATTATTATTAAAAAAAATAAAAAATTAATATTTGAAAATTATACTTATATATTTACTATTTATATGTTAAAAATAAATATAATATACATAAAAATAAAATTAAACAATGCATAAATAAATAAAAATTCTTTTAAAATTCATAATTTAAAAATTATAATTAGTAAAATTCTTAACATTATTATAAAAAAAATACAGAATTAAATTCTTAACATTATTATAAAAAAAATTACAGAATTAACATTTAAAAATCAGAATTTTTACAATAATATGCTACTTTAAAAAAATATTTACTTAAATATGCCATATTTTTAAAAATTTACTACGATATGCCTTTTTTTTTTTTTTTTACTTATTGACTAATAAACTGGTAATTTGACTATCAACTTCGTTATAAAATTTTTAATATTCTTTGATTTAATGGAAACTGGAAATTTAATTTCTAGTTTCCTTTTTTTTTTTTAAATGCCAATTTTTTAAAATTCTTTTAAAATGGTAAGTAAATCTTTAAATGTTAAATTCTTAACATTTAAAGATTTACTTACCATTTTAACATATAAATAATAAATATATTACTAAAGTATAATTTTTAAATGTTAATTCTGTATTTTTTTATATTAATGTTAAGAATTTTAGTAAGCATAATTTTTAAATTATAAATTTCAAATTAAGAATTTTTGAAGAATTTTAATTTATTTATGCATTGTTTAATTTTATTTCTATGTATATTATATTTATTGTTAACACATAAAATAATAAATATATTATTAATTATATTATTAAATATAATTTTTAAATTATGAATTTTAAAATTTTTTTATTTATTTATGCATTGTTTAATTTTATTTTTATGTATATTATATTTATTCTTAACATATAAATAATAAATATATAAGTATAATTTTCAAATATTAATTCTGTATTTTTTATAATAATATTAAGAATTTTACTAAATATAATTTTTTTAAGTTAAGAATTTTAAAAGAATTTAAAAAATACAGAATTTTTTAATTTAAAAATTATAGTTAATAATATATTTAAATTAAAAATAAATATAATATATATATAAAAATAAAATTAAACAATACATAAATAAATAAAAATTATGATAATATTATATTTCAAGATAAACCTTAATTTAAAAGAAATTTAATTATTTATCATATATCACATAATATCATAATTGATATTTTTTTAATTGATTAACTAAAAAGTAAAAATGGAATATATATATATATATATATATATATATATATATATATATATATATATATATATATATATATATATATATATATATATATATATATATATATATATATATATATTACTCAACATTTAAAAAAAAATTAACATTTAAAAAAAAAGAAAAAAGGAAACCGGAAGTTAAGCTTCCAGTTTCCAATTTGATGCCAACAAAACTGGTAGTTTGGCTACCGGTTTGTTGGTCAAAATTTTAAAAAATTAAAAAAGTAGAATATTTTTGTAAATTTAAAAAAAATGGCATATTTAGATAAATACTTTTTTAGAGTAGCATATTATTGTAAAAACTCCAAAATTATAATGATATACTTACGAGTTTACATGATATTGTTTCTTGTTTAGCTCTATACTTATGGGTTTACATGATATTATTTCTTATTCAGCTCTATAATTTTCTCTTTGCTTTTTCTCTCTTGAAACTTCTTGGTTTCTTCTCTAGGGTTCTCTATTGGGGCAATCCCTAGTGGCTACAGTCACCAGCGGAGGTTTCTCTCTCTTTTTTTTTTTTTTTTTTTTTGCTATGTGTTTTTGCTATGGATCTTGGTTTGTTGCCATTGTAGTCTACTTGATTTATTTTGTTTGGTTGGTTGTCACAGTGATTGGTTTGCAGTTAGTGGTGGTCAATCTTTGGTCTGTGGTTGCTTGGGTCTTCTGCTACCCTCATCAACTTGAGTTTTGCCTTATGAAAATTTCAGTGTTGGGCATAGAGGGAGATCTGGGAGCCTATAGTCAAACTTTATTGTTATCTGAGTTGGGATCCATGGGCAATTGGAGGAGTCAGCAACTAAAGAATGGAGTGAAGCCTTTTCATTTTCTATTCGTTCTTCAATGGGGTCTTTCCTTGCTCATGTAGTACATCTTTGGCTTAGTAATTTTGGTCTGAGGCTTAGTATTTTTGTGGTTGTTCCCTATGGTTAGATTACCATAGATGGATGCAGTGTCCCATGGTGGTATTGAAGCATTTGGAAGGGTTACAAGGCACAAGGGTTGCATTGGTAATTTTCCAAGCCTGATTGGACTTGAAGTCATATTTTTGGGCTTAGAGCCCACTTTTCAACCCCTTTTAGTGGGTAATTTTTATAGTTCTGAGATTTGCTATAATGTATCATTTGGGCCTGGTGCCCCATTTTTGAATGAATATTTATTATATTAGAAAAAAAAAAGGATCTTTACAGAAATAATTCAAAAACTAAAAAAAAAAAAAAACCTTTTTTATCTTCTGTCTTTTATTTTGCAAAAATGTTCCAAATTTCTCTTTTCATTTAAAAATTTAGCCTTTCTTCTTCTTTTTGCGTATCAAAGTCCTTTTTTTTTTTTTTTTTCCTCTTTGCTATCATATATTGGTTTTACTTTCATTTAAAATCAAAAAATTAATTTAATCATGTTAAATTTTATTTATAAAAAATTTAAAATAAATTAACTACTAACCAATATTTAAATTGAAAACTATATAATTTATCTAAATTTATATATTAGATTTTCCATAAATTTATATAGTATTGTTTGTTTTGTACAAAAAATAAATTTATATTTATAAAATCAAATACTTTTAAAATTATATTTTACTTGAGATTTTAAAAAATTTAAAAGATAAGCAAATAAAAAGTCACAGTAAACAATGTACATTAAAAAAAATAGTATATTTCTCGTAAATAATTAGTATTTACTACAAATTCAGTATACTTATACAACATAATTTACTTACACAGCATAATTATTATCTACTACTCTTTATACAAGTTATGAATTTTATAAAAAATAAAAAATCATAGCAAACATTATATATTAAATAAAAAAACAATATATTTCTTACAAATAATAAGTATCTATAATTTTTAACATTTAATTTATGAAATACATTAAATATAATTCAGTATATTTCAGAATATAATTAGTATCTACTACTGTTTATACAACTCATAAATTTCGAACAAAAATAAAAAGTCACAATAAACAATATAAATTACTATAAAATTCAATATTTTTTTAGTATATAATAAATATCTAATACTATTTATATATGACATTAATTTAATAAAATTATTTTTTTAAATTAAAGCACCATCAATGTACTTGCATTTATGTAATCTGAAAACATATACCCGTTTTGAGTATGGAATGGAATTAATGACAATATTTGAAAATGTTTTTGCCTCTTTACGAGTTTTAAGAAAAAAAATGGAAGAATTAATATTTAACAGTTAATTACAATTTCTTTTTAGAGTTTTCTTAATATATACACTTTGATTTTTATTAATTTTCTATTATTAATTTCAGTTCCTATATTACAAGCATTAAACATATGAATATTGAAAAGATTAATAGTTTTTCAAGAATTGCAGAAACTGCAATGTGAGACTAAAACTCAAAATAAATGTGGGAGATGCGGACAAATTGGACACGAAGAAAGATATGCGGAAATCTACAACAAAAAAAATTGATTTACAATAATCAATTCTTAGTCAATTTTTTCTATTATTATTGAGACTATTAGTTAATTCATTTTATCATAAATTGCAAGAAAAAAAATTACATATAATATGATGTACAATTTCAAAAATGTGAAACAAATTACAACAAATAACAGTTATGAATTTTTTCTATTATTGTTGCAACTATTTTTATATGTTTTTGTGTATATATCAAGTTTGTATACTACTTAAATTTTTGATATCATCCTACAAATGGTATGTATTTTTTACTAGTTTGTTCATTGTAGCAGAAAACAATATATATTGTGTAAAATTCACAATATAATTTCTTATATAAAAGAATAAAAATAATAATAATAATAAAAGTAACAAATAATAGCAAACAGTAAACATTAGCAAAAAATTTAATATTCTTTTGATAAAAAATCAGTATCTAATATTATCTATATATAGTTTGATTTTATAAAATAATTTATGAACCAAAGCAACAATTTATATCGTATGGTATAAATTAGAAATACTAATCTTTTATATAATAATAATAATAATAATAATAATAATAATAATAATAATAAAGGAAGTAACAAATAACCAAACCAACTTGAGGCCATATTAGTTTATAATAACATCTATTGGGAGGAAATGCGTGACAATCTTAATATGTTAGACAAACAATCAATCCACATGAACACTTAACCAACAATTTCTTAGAGTAATTCCTAGTAATTAATAGAATCAATAGAACATGAATTAATCTTGTTACAACAGAAAAAAAAAAAAAAAAAAAAAAAAAAAAAAAAAACATACCAGCACATACCAAAAAACCAAAAATCATAGTTAATCATAAGGTAGATTAAAATTTCTCATAATAGCAACAAAGGTAATCTCAGTTCCAACCAAATTAAAGATAATATCATTATTCACAGATAACCAAAGCAGAACTCCAATAGCTAAAGCAAATAATTTAAAGCAAGAATTACCATCAAAATAGGTTACAAAATAATGTACCATCAAAATATTTGTAACTTTTAGCAATGCTTGACATTAGTAACTAGCATACCAAACACTACAAAAATCCAGTAAATTTCCAATGAAAAAATCTGCCAATAATAACTAAAAATCCGTCAGTAAATGAATTTACCAACAGATTACGGATGGAACATATCCGTCGTTAAAATGATAGTCAGTAAATAATTAGTGACAAACAAAATATTCTGTTGGTAAATTTACCGACGGAATTCGGTCAGTATTTTATAGAAATCGGTCAGTGATTTCATCCAAAAAAAAGATAGCAAATATTGCTATTCCGTCAGTGATCTGTCGCTAAAAATACAATCCATCAGTAATTTGTTAGTAATCCGTTATTAAAATATAATTAAATATTATTTTTGGTTAGTAATCCGTCAGTAATTTCTAGCAAAAAATAATATTTTAAAATTACAGTTAGTAATCCATCAATAAATGAACTAAAATATAATTTTTTATGACAAAAGGGGTCGGTAACCCGTCAGTAATTTTAACGCAAAAATATCATTTTAATATCCCAGTCAGTAATCCGTTAGTAAAATAACTATAAAACATAATATTTTATGGCTAAGCGGTCAGTAATCCGTCAGTAAATTTTAGTACAAAATAATATTTTAATTTCACCATCAGTAATCCGTCAGTATAATAAACCTAAAAAAATATTATTTTATATAAAATGGTCGCTAGTCGGTCAGTAATATATTAAAAAAATAATTTAAAAATATTTTTCGTTAGTAATCCGTTGGTAAATTTAAAAATAATTTTAAATAATTTTTATTATGTAATAAATTAATTTTATATAATATATATTAATTAAAAAATTATAAGTTAATATATAATGTGAATATAAAAATTTTTCATTTCATAAAAAGTAATATTATTTACAAAAAATGTAATCTACTATACATCATATAAATGTTACAAATAACTAAACTAAAAAAACTAAAAAAATAACTAATCATGCTCCCGAGCATCATCCTCCTCGTGACCCTCAGCATGATACTGGTTATGCTCCGGATCAACTATATACACATCAGCAGCAGCAATAGAAGCATCTTCAGCTGAAGTGTGCTGGTTAAAAGTAGTAGAAGCTGGTGGTGGAACAGGTGGAGGAGCACCACTGCTAGCAAAATATCTAGAGAAGAACTGCTGCATCTGCAGCTCGACCTGTTAGCGGACCTACTCTTGGACTGTCCGCTGCATCTCATGCTACATCTCCTCCCGCATCTGAGCTACTCGCCTATCGATCTCATGCTACATATGCTCAGTTGTAGACGACGGTGGCGGTGGTGGAGCTAAGGAAGAACTAGCTCTGGGATCTCCAAATGAGCGAGCCATCGAACCTATCCCATAAACTCGACCCTTCTCTCTACCCCCAATAGCTCTGAAATATAGCTGAAACTCATCTACTTGAGCTGGCTTAGTAGATCCGGGAGCTAGCTGGGACATCTGCTCGCGGAGGTTTCTGAGATCCTCCTATTTTTAATATAATACTAGTTAGCATTTAAAATTTTTAATGTACTTTAATGGAAAAAATTATAATTAAAACTTACATAAATCCGTTGGGAGCGCTGATTGACAAAAGTCTGTCAATCTTCCTTTCTTGTGTGGATGCGGAGAAGATCTCCTCAGAAGTAGGGTCTTGACCAAAATCATTTCTCTGTTAAAAATTAAATATATCATCCCACATTTAATAAATAAAAAATATGAAATTAATAACTTAAAAATAAATAAGTTTTTAAAGTAAGTACAATTTAATTACTTATTATAAAAAAAATCGACATCTTACTAATTTTCTAGCATGCTCTGCAGCAGGGACAGACCCTTCAGTATGTTTAGATGGTCCACTCGCTGGACCTCCTTTTTCTGACTTTCTGTTCATGGATGCCTTCTGGGATAACTGCTTATGCTCCAAAGAATCCCAGTATTTCTTCCAAGCATCCCATGTCTCCTGAGGGATCCACTTCTTTCTCTTCCCCTTTTTCTTGATATCGTAGAGGAAGTTCTTGTACCGAACTACAGCCTTCCTAAAAAAAGGTATCTTCACCATCTCTGATATAGCGAGATTCCAGTAAAAATACTTATGCAAAAAAAAAAACAAAAATACAAGTTAGTATATAAATAATAAATAATAATTACTATATAAAATACAAAACTAATTCACTAATATTATGTATATATTTAATACATATTACTAACAAAATATTATATTTTATTGTATATTATTACAGTTTATTGTATATATATATGTCTGTATTTTTTGAAACTAAAATTATATATATGTAATGAAAACCCCATATTAAATATTAATATCAATTTGTTATAATTTATTAGGTAATTATAGTAGACATTTCCTTAATATACAATAATATTATAAGTCAGTTATATATATATATATATATATATATATATATATATATATATATATATATATATATATATATATATATATATATATATATATATATATATATATATATATATATTTCGAATTCTATATAATAAATTATTCATTACCTGAAACTCCTTCCAGTAGAACTCTTTCGTCTCATGAGGCACTGATTTCCAACTCGTGCCTTTAGGTCTCAACTGGTTCTTAAATATCTTGTATATCATCCGCATTGTATCTAGCGGATACATCCTGCAATTAAAAAACTTAAATGTTAGTTAAACAAAAAATAAGATATTATAAATTAAAAATTATCTTAAGAAATATAGTACTTACACATCTCCTTGCAATGTGATATGCCGCCTACACCTCGAATCTGAAAGCTGGACTAGTCGGGCAGTGGTAGAAGCTGAAGCAGTGGTAGGAGCTGCTGTAATGGTAGGAGCTGCTATAGAGGTAATGACGATAGGTGTAGAAAATGAAGGATAGGTAGATGGAGAAATAGGCAAAGGGACAGTGGATGGAGGGGTAATATAAGGAATAGTAGATAGAGGGGTAACTGAAGGAATAGTAGATGGAGGGATAAATGAAGGAATAGTAGATGAAAGGGTAACATAAGGAATAACTGAAGAAGGGACAGTGGATGGAGGGGTAACAGAAGAAGGCAAAGTAGATAGAGGGGAAATGGAAGAAGGAAGAATGGAAGATGATGAAAGTATAGGACCGGTGGATGAACTAGTAGATATAGGAAGAGGAATAGATAAAGGGATATGTGTGGTGACAGTCGAAAGGGTAAATGTAGGTGGAATAGAAGGCGAGAAAAATGCTAAAGAAGAAATGGTAGTGGGAAGATCACTAGTGATAGTAGGCCCTCCCTGTGAGCAACACCATTTTCGGGATGTCGATGTACTACTACCAAGAGTATCTCCAGGAATTGGTACACATTTCGGAGTCGACATCTATATATTTAGTAAAATTTAATAAATTCATTCATTATTTAATGTTACATAAAAAATACATCCACACAAATAAAATACCAAAAAATTAATATGACGTAATCACCATATAATAATGTAAATATTTAAAAAAAAATTACAACACACGTTAAAAACGACTTCATTGAAATATAATGTAACATTTTAAATGTAAAAATAATATTCTCTTACAAAATTAGGAAAAATATATACACAATCCATAGGAAATAAGTACACAATACATTTATTCAGAATCTATTTCTTTGAGCTCATCTTTTTTTATGTTTTCCTCAGAAGTCTCGACATCTGAATCAAATTCAGATTCATCATCTGTATCATTATCATCTTCATCATCCATATCAACTAATGGCTCTTCAGGATCATTTAAAGTTGCAGGAGGCTCATCATCATTAACTTCGAGTATAGGCTCATTAACTTCGTCGTTTTGAAATGGTTTTTCAGATGTTGTATTTATTTCACTACCCTCCTTAATCTTTACAATTGATATAGCTTTAATCTTGCATACTGCCCACTAATCCGCTTTATCTCGTCGTAGACTCGGATAGGAAACATAATACACTTGACAAGCTTACATTGCCAGTATAAATGGCTCATATTTATTGAATCGCCACTTGTGGTTGACTTCAACAAGATTATATTGCTCATGAACTTTCATTCTCATATTTAGTGTTGGATCAAACCATTCACACTTAAACAAAACAGTCCTCTTAATTAGAAGTGTAGTATATTCCAATTGCATTATTTTTGTTAATCGACTATAATAGTCAAATGCATTCTCACTGTAATTGGAACCCTTTATACATACGCCACTATTTATTGATGACCTACCCAAATTTTGCTTTTCAGTATGAAACTTATAACTATTCATGAAGTAAATAGGATAGGTCGTAACATATCATAACAGACCCTTAGATAGATCAATAATGAATTGATTTGTTATTTTATTCATACAATTAGTGGCCTATGAAAAAAATAAACATAAAAATAATAAATTTGATTGCATATGATAGAAATTTAAGATTAATTTTTTAAGTAATGGTACTACATTATACTTACATATGAATGAAACCAGTGTGCAAATTTTGTCTCTAATTTTTTGTCTATATCAATTGCTGATATATTCAGCACAATTTGCTTCAACATATCAATTTATAAGCTTCATTCATAAGGAAAATAATAAGTAAAATGGAAAGGAAACTATGCAGAATGATGAATGAGTTATTTTAATTAAGTTGTAACTTACTCGATGTATTTTGCAACTTTGAAGCAATTAAGAAGAATGTAGGATTGAGCCGCCTTATATTCTTCATCCATCATCAATCTTGTTTTAGGTCGACCAAACGGTCTCCTTGGATGAGTGAATATTGATAAATTACTAGGCATATTTGCTCCTTTAGGAATTCCACCATCATCATTTCGAGCTACTCTCCTATGCCTTGTATAGACATGGGGGTTCGAAATAATAAGAGCAAAATGATGAAGCTTCCTCAACTAAGTATGCATTACAAATAGAGCCTTCAACTCTTACTTTATTTTTGACGTTATGTTTCAAATGTCCATTAAATCTACAACAAGTAAATATCATAGATTACAACATTTGAGTAAATGAATGGATGTGATAGTAAATATTAAAATCAACAAATATTTTACCTCTCAAATGGATACATCCATCGGTACTGAACTGGACCCGCTATACGAGCTTCGTAAGCAAGATGTATTGGTAGATGCTCCATAGAGTCAAAGAAACTTGGAGGAAAAATGTGTTCCAGTTTACACAAGATGAGTGGAATGGTATTTTCAAGTCTCACCATGTCCTCTTCCCTAAGAAGTGTTGAAGTAAGTTCTTTGAAAAATAAACTCAACTCTGTCAATGGTTGCCAGACATCCTTCAACAAAACTTTTAGGCCATTTTCCGATGACTTTTCGATCTCCATTTTTAACGAAATTGGTATGGTTGAATCCGTTGTGTTTCCAGCTTCGATTTGGTATATTATTTTCTAATTTTAGATAATCTTTTTATTGATCGGAATCCGGCGATATCAACGGTTGCCGATGCCGTTTCTACCTATTTTCCAGCGGACTACAGGAAACGAAAGTTATATTTGGACTTTTCACATCACAAGCTAACCGATGATATCCTCAGATCGTGATTTGGTCGTCGTGGGAATTTTTCCGGCGACCGGATTCTGGCGACCTCTGAAATCAATAAATTCGGATAGAAGCTTCGGCTCATTAAACCGAGCCATATGGTATAAATCCCAACTTCTAATTGTGTATAAATAGTGAATTATAATTTTATTTGTAAGAATTTAGGTAAATGGTTTATTGGAATTAAGTGATTAAATGAGATAATTGAATTGAAGTAATTATTATTTATATGATTATGGAGTATTATTGGTGATTAAATTGAAAGATTGAAGTAAAATATTGAAATTAGAATTGATTTAATTGAATTGAATTATTTAAAAGAATGAAGTGAGATGTGGATATTGGTATTGATTGAATTGAATTTAGTGGTTATTAGCTTGATAATGAGGAATAAAATGGGCGGATGGGATTAGTGTACTGAAGGTCCGGGTTGAACCATTTGATTGTGATATTGTGGATAATTTGAATTTATGGAAATGTTGGTGGAAATTGCTTAATCGATTTTACTTGAATAATATGAAGATTGAAATGTGAAATTGGAAGAAAAGAGAATTATTCTTTTAAGTAAGTTATTAGGAAATAACTAGAGAAATGTTAAGTTTAATAGTAAGTATAGGTATAGAATATCTTAACTTTAAGAATGCTAAGTTGTAAATAAGATAGAAGTGTTAAGGACTTAAACTAAATTAAGTAATGTGATGATGAGGAAGTGATTGATATGTGATTGAAATGCATGTGTAGAGTCTAATATCAAGGGCAAGGATATCGGGTAAAGTGCAAGGAGCACTATTCGTATCAGAGTCAAACGTACATATGAGCAAAGGAGTCTACAGTGAGTAATATATGCATATGTATATATATGTTCATGCCAAAATGAACTTATACCCTTATATGATATTTGCTTGTGAAATGCTCCTTGATGATCTTTTGAATCTGAATTACTCCCTTTTCATTAATTATTTCTTGCTTTGGAATACCTTATGGCTTACCTTGAATTTCTAATTGTTCATGGCAATCTTAGAAACCTGTTTGCTTCTTTGTAATTACCTTGTTCGACTTTGTAGCACCTTGTGATATGTTTGAATGACTTTAATTCTTCAAATGAATTTATGTTGTTTAATCCCCTTTCTTTAAATTTAACTATTGAGTAAACCCTGTGATTTGATTGGATATCAAATGACAGAGCTACTCATCTAATAGAGTAGCATAAATTTTGCATCAGACATTGTGCACAATGAATTATAAACCCGAGCTAGGGAGGGTTAAACCCCTAGCCATATAGTCTGATCAACTATATGTGGGAAAGGCATGCTACCAAGATAGTAGCCTCTGCATTTTATAAAATGTGTGATTAAGTGAATTCTGTCATTTGAGAGCCAATGTGATTGTCACCTTGACATACATGCCTTACTTAAACTATTGCTTCTCTTTGCTTTTTTATCCTTTCTATTTTGTATATATATGTATTTATATATTATTCACTGGGATTTTATCTCATCATTTTAGTGATTTATAAATTTTCAGGTGGTGAGTAGACCAGTGGTTCCAGCAAAACTTGTCCCTCCTGCGTGGAACCTATCATGTAATATTCATATCTATTTTGATGGTTATAAATATTAGAAACTCCATGGTACTTGGTGGTTTAGTATAGTTAGACTGGGAATTGGAATAAATATTAAATGTATAAATTATATGTAAATTAAATGAATATTAATGAATATCAGAATGTTTATTGTATTTTTTTTTTTGGATGCTAGTTGTTTAACATAATAATCTGGGGTTCTACGGGTTTAGGTGGCTTTAGGCTTACCCAATCCCTAGGACCGTCCATCCCTAGAGTGGGATGGGACAATTTCAATGTGCACTAAGAGAACATGGTGGAAGATAGTACCGAAATTTCAGATATTTGTATGAAATAAGAATATATACAGACAACGAGATCTCTAAACTGCCCAATTTAGACAATTTGATATCCTCTTACCATCTGATGAGCAAGACATCAAACGAGATTTACGGTTAATTCTAAATATATTAATCATTTTAATTAACAATATTTTTGGACATTTGATTGTAAAAGTCCAAAATTAAAATTAAAATCATTTAAATTCATTTAATAACAAAATGGTATAGATTCGCCATGCAAATAATAATTACAACATCACAACATAAGAACATATAATCAAAATTAATAAAATAAATTCACAAGATAAATGCAAAACGCTACTAAATACAATATAAATTCATAAATACATTATACTTTTTTCCATTTTTTTACCATATCATAATTTTACACATATATATTATTTCTTAATAATAAAAATATTAATATTATATTAGATATATTTTTTATATCATTTAGGAAAAAAATTTATTAAAATTCTTCTTAATCGTTTTAATTTTGAATATTTGAATTTTAATTATTTGTTAGCATTAATTAAACCATTATATATTATTATATTTTAGAGATTATTTTTCCTTTAAGAGAATATTTGTCATTTTTTAAAAAAATCTTATGAAATGTATTTAAAATTTAATTTTTAATGGCAAATTTTTAATTTATTACTTTCTTTTTATTTTTTGTCGAAATATTTTTATTTTTAACTATTTGCAATTTCTTATTTTTTATATTTTATTAAATGCATTTATATTTCAATTTTTGATAGCGTATTTGTGAAATTTTTTTTAATGTGATGAGAATTTTCAGTATTTAATGAAATTTATAAAAAATTAATTTCATTTTTTATAGCATGATTACTTTATCTTTATTTTTATTTTTCAGCCAAATATTTTTACTTATCACTATTTGCAATTTCTTATTTTTTTGCATTTTATAAAATGCATTTATATTTCAATTTTTGGTAGCATATTTGTGAATTTTTTTTAATTTTTTAATGTGATGAGAATTTTTAGTATTTTATGAAATTCATAAAAAATAAATTTCACTTTTTATAGCATGATTACTTTCTTTTTATTTTTCATCAAAATATTTTTACTCCTAACTATTTGCAATTTCTTATTTTTTTGTATTTTATAAAATGCATATATAACATATAATTTTTGGTAGAATATTTGTGGTTTTTTTAATGTGATGAGAATTTTTGGTATTTTATGAAATTCATAAAAATTAAATTTCACTTTTTATGGCATTATTAAATATAAAATTATTAATCATTTTATCGGTATTATTAACGGATTTATTTAAATAAAACTAAAATTACGTCACATACATATACATCTATAAATTCACATTAATTTAACAATATAATTAAAAATTACATTATAATACAAAAATCAACTACAAATTACAAATTCACATCATAATATTTATTTTTTCATATACATTCACAAATAAACATGATAAACTATAAATTATACATAAGATAATTAAAAGAACATTGCATTCCAAATTATTATATTTATATATTAGTATAAATAAATTAAATTACAGTATGAACCTTTTGAAGTTAGAACTCGACTTATATTATTAGCTTATACGTCAATTATCTGAAACAAAATTAAAATTCTATTAATAAAACTAAGATAATTAAAATAATTACTAACATAATTTAATAAAATAATTTCACCATATTTATTTAATACTATCATAAATTAATAAAAAATTTATTAAGCTTAAAAATATAAAATATCTTAAATTAAAAAATTTATTAGGATCTATATATATATATATATATATATATATATATATATATATATATATATATATATATATATATATATATATATATATATATATATATATATATATATATATATGTATATATAAAAACTGTTTATATATATATATATATATATACAAATTTCTAAACAATCTAAACAAAAAATTAACAAATTTTCAACAAAATCAATCTAAACCAAAACTCAAAAATCTAAATAAAAATTCAATTAAAATCATAATCAATAATGTAAATACCGGTTGAAAAACGAAATCTCCAGTGAGGGAAGAACGCCGGCCGGTGAACGGGAGGGGGGCAGGGAGCAGCGCGGCAGAGGAGAAGAGAGAAGAAGAAGAAGAATAAGAAGAAAGAGAAGAAAGAAAAATGAAGGTAAACATGTTATGTTTTATAATTACTGATGAATTACCGATGGACATCGACACGTAGATTAAAAAATCCGTCGGTAATCCGTCAGTAAAAGGCTAAGGTGGTAACAAGTCTGCCTATTTTTATTTTTGTCAGTATTCTGTTAGTATTAACTAAAATTTATTGACGGATTACTGACGAAAAATCGACTGCCGCGTGACATTTTGTCAGTAATTCGTCAGTGAATATTTCGATTCCTGCATAAACATTCTGTCACTATTTTTCAATATGGTCAGTATTTCGTCAATATATGATCTCATTTACTGATAGAATGCCTACAGCAGTTGACAATTTTATCAGTAATCCATCAGTAAATGTACTAATTGCCGCCAAAATTTTTCCACGTTTCATTTTTCGTCTGTAATTGGTCACTAAATCGTCGGTAAATTTTTGGTCGTAGTTCGTTAGTATATTCCACCTGTATTCGGTCAGTAATATTAATTTTCCGTCAGTAAACAGTCAGTAAAGAAACAAACGTTGCTAGAAAGTATTTTGTCAATATTTAGTAACGGATTGTGTTCTGTCGGTAATTTTCGTCAGTAAATTAGTAAATTTTTATAGTAAAATATTAGATTCTTTATAAAGTATTAAAAATAGCAGATAACACATATTATTGTTACTTTAAAACTTCTTGCCCAAATCCATTATTAGCCATGAGACCATATCTTTGTCAACCATTTCATCAAACACTTTAAAAACATAATTAACCAAGCCACAACACTCATAAAGATTAATTAATGAGTACCCACAAATCAACAAAAACTATATATATATATATATATATATATATATATATAAAAGAATGTATATATTAATTATTCAACGAAACTCTCAAATAAAAAAAGAGATTAATAGAACTAAAAAGTGTCACTGTATCAATTCAAAGAGCAATGAGAAATTAATTTCTTCACTATATATATATATATATAAAAGAACGTATATATCAGTTATTCAACGAAACTCTCAAATAAAAAAGAGATTAATAGAATTAAAAAGTGTCACTGTATTAATTCAAAGAGCAATGAGAAATTAATTTCTTTATTTCACTCGCCGTCATCGATACCGTGCAGACCATCACCATTGTTTCTTGTTTCCTTGCTGTCGTCGTTCAAAACCACCAAAGCCCCTACTGATTGAATATTAAGAATCACATCAGTCTAGTCACCTCCAGTCACCATCTTCTCATATCACCATTTTTGCCGGTGCTTCTTAATCAGTCCCTAAGCGAATTCTGTGAAACCCTTAAAAACACAGCTAATATTGCTATTGGGCTGCTGTTTTATGGAGTTGCTACCAACCCAAGCAATTGGTTCACTGGCTATTTGGCTAGCAAAGAGGCTTGGATCAGTGGTAATAGATTTGATCGGTAATGATTTTGAAGATGACAGTGGGAGAGAAATTGTTATGAATGATTTTTTCTAAATTATTTGCTGTATACAGCGTTAAAAAAATAGAAAAGGATAGTGGATTGTCTAATTGAAAAGAATTCAGCATAAAAATGTATTAAAAGAAAGGTACGGCTTAAAAAATTTGTTATTTTAAAAAAGGACGTACTATATAATTTTCTTTAAAAAAAAAAAAAAAAAGGGACGGATTTTGACGGATCCCACTATAACCAATCCATGACTCTCCGTCCTTTTGTTTCTGCTACACTCCTTCGCTTGCAAGTTTTCCCATAAAGTAAAGACTAAGAGCAATGGAAGAAGTGACCGCAGAACCCAGTGTCGGAGAACAAGTAAAAACAGTTATCGAAGACCCAATCACTGAACTCAGTGTCAAACAAGAACAACAAAAAGGTACCCATTTTCTCTCTCAATCATTTAACAATTATCAGATAGAAATTTATTTATTTCCTTGTGATTTTGATTCTTAATCAACAGAATCAACAGTTATAATTAGGGAATTAAGGGATCATCCACCAGCTCACTACTTCTTTAAGATCCAAAATTTTTCCCAACTTTCTGTTTCAAAGGTAGAAAACTATCAATCCAGTGAATTTGATGTTGGCGGATACAAATGGTAGGCTCTAATTTTTAAATTTTTTTCCCTTTAACGGGATTTGGGTTTTTTTTAATCAATTTTGAATTGCTCTTGTTTCCACTTTCATGTTATTGTTCAGGAGACTGTCTCTTTACCCTAATGGAAAGAAGAAAGTAAATGAAGATAGTTTCATATCTCTGTATTTGGTACTTTCTGATTTAAATGCATTACCCTTACATAAGGAGGCTGAAGCGTGCTTCAAGTTGTTTGTTTATAATCAAATTCAGGATAAGTATTTGGTTGTTGAAGGTACTTGAGATCGGACACTTATTCTTCCAGAAACAACTTTTCAGATGCTAATAAAAAAGCAATTTGAAAATTGTTGTTCCCTTTAAAATAATTTTAAATTATGTTCGATCAATATTTTTATTAGTGTTTTTCTCAGTAGCAATGTCAAATAGATCCCTGGTTTTTCAAAGTTCAACTGTTTATTTGAATTAATCTACTGATTTGTCGGTATGCTTTGATCTTTTGAGCAGATGGTAAGGACAGAATAAGGCGATTTCATGGAATGAAAACAGAATGGGGTTTCGACCGATTTATTTCGCTAGCTGCTTTTAATAATGCTTCAAATGGATACCTTGTTGATGATTGTTGTGTATTTGGAGCTGAGATTTTTGTTGTGGAACGTGCTGGTAAAGGTGAATGTGTTTCTGTTATGAAGGAGTTTGCTAATAACGCCTACACTTGGAATGTTAAAAATTTGAACCGGTTCGACCTAGGATACAATATATCTCCGGTGTTTGTTATTGGTGAGCGTAGATGGTGAGTAAAGATATATTTTTTAGTTTCAAAAATTGACATGAAATAACTTCATTATTGCTATGGGCCATAATTTGATACCTTTCCAATTTCATTTAGGTACTTATCGCTCTTTCCCAATGGGAATGGAAAAGAGAAAGGCAAAAGCTTGTCCTTGTATTTAAACTTGGAAGATTCAGAAACTCTAGCTTCTGGACAAAAGGTCTACACTGACTTCATTCTTCGTATAAGGGATCATTTTTCTGGAAAACATTATGAAAAAAAAGGTGAATGGCATTCAATTGTTACATTTATCAACATTTGCTCCTTCTGAGCACTGAAAATGGTTCTTATGGAAAAAATCTATTTGAGAAGCTGTGTTTACTATAGCTGATGATGTCTTGCAGGTCAAAGTCAATTCAGTAATTCATCGAAAGGTTGTGGTTTCTCAAATTTTATATCTCTCAGCAACCTCACGAATTCATCAAATGGATTCATCTCAATTTATAATACTACGATGGTGGAAGTCCAAATTCTTTTGATGACGATCGTCAAGGAGTTCTCTTAATGTAGTTATGGTAATTAGTACAGTTTTTTGATGTTTTGGTATAAAAACATTATGACTTGAGTAAATTAGAAGACATAAATATTATTAGTTGCATGCACTTGAATGTTTCTTTGATGAGTATGTTTTCAGCTTGTTGAATTGGGAATTCTTAATCCTAGCGTAATGCAATTTATTGGTATTTTGGTACTTTCTATAACTGTCAATTCGTTGACAACTATAATAGTACAGAAAATACTATGAAAAATCTCTTTTTAGAAGTAGTTTTTAAATTTTATCAAAGGCATGATTCTTATCTTGCAGTGCTTGATTGCTCTCATATTCTGGTTTATTTGTATTGTTATCTTGAATATGTATCAATTAATTTATAAATAATTGTAATATGATCAAACTAAGACTAAAGCTATGTTTGGTTTATGGAATAGATAGTTATTTTAAATTTTAGTTCAAATTTTAAATAAAAAAAATATTAATTTTATGGAATAGTAATTTTACAATTTTTATGAAATACATATTCCAAAAAAAAAATAAAGAATTGATATTATTTAGATTATGAAATAGAGTATTTTTATTTTTACTCCTTAAAAAAATATTGGCAAGTCTAAATTCATCACTATTGTCTTCTTTTTTTTTTTTCAGATTTTTATTTTTATTTTTTAAGTCAAATAAAATTTTATTTATTATGTATTTAAATTATTTCTTAAATAAAATTTAATAAAATTATATTTAATTTTAATATTAATATTGAAATTAATTTGTAAAATTATTATGGTTATTTATATGAATTAAATAGTTATTTTATATTATAAATTAAATTATAAAATTAAAATAATTATTCTATTTTTATTTTATTTTAATTCTCAAAAATAATTATTTTATTTTTTATATATTTTATTTTGCGAATAAAGCATAATCTAATTGTAGGTGCAGTCCATGCTCCTTAAGAATGTGGTGAGTCTAAACTTTGCTATACCAGTTTGAACTTTGAATTCATAATATAGGTGGTAGAAATATATATATATATATATATATATATTTTATTTTTCATATATAAAAATTGTTAAAAAATAAATTCAAACTTACATTCTGCTTTTAAGGTTTTGAATATTTAATTATAATGGTACAGAAAATACTTTGAAAATCTCTTTTGAGAAGTGGTTTAAGATTTTGGATTTAAAATTTAATATTTTAAAATTTTCAATTTGAGTAAAATTTGGTTTCAGGTTTGAGCTAAGAGAATGTCAAATCTAGACTTGTTCTTAGCAATTCGAATTTTGAATTCATGATATATATGAGAGTAAGAATATATATTTGATGTCATTAAATATATAAATAAATACAAAAATACGTTTTATTTATAAATAATATATTATATTATTTCATAAATTATTTATATAATATATTCTATAAGATTTTTTTATTTTTTATGTATAAAAATTTGAAGAAAAAAAAAAAAATTCAAACCGACGCTCTAGGATTCCCTGCAGTACTTGTTTCGCTCTCGTATGGTTGTTTGTTATATGCATTTGTTTTATTATCTTGAATTTTTATCAATTAATTTATTAGTTGTAATACGATCACTTTGTGACTTAGCATGTTGTATTGAGGTCATGAAATTTGTAGAGGATGAAGTGTATTTCTGATCTTGATTATTTTTTTCTTTATCTTAATAATATTAGAAGTGAAGATGCGGATGCTAAAAATGTGTCAGTTTAGCTGAAATAATTGAATATCATTTTTGATTAATGATTATTCATATTATCTAATTGAAAAAAATTGAAACTAAAATTGAAAAATAAATATAAAATATCAGTAATAAATCAGATTAGAGCTAACTGTGGGTGTAGTACATGGTCCTTGAGAATGTGCCGAGTCTAAAAATTCACAATATAGATGGTAGTAATATATATATTTTTCATGCATAAAAATTCTTAGAAAATAAATTCAAATCTATGCTCTAATTAAGGTTTGTAGTTTAATTATAGTTAAGCTGATTTTTAATTTAGTTGTTCAGTTGCTAAGATTTAGCTAATAACTTTTTTATTCTCAACGGTTAACTTCACCCATTTCATAAATTATAAGTCAGCTAACAAGCAGCTAGTTGCCTCAACAACTGCTAATTAAAAAAACTCCATTTTTTGAGATTTTTCCTGTAAGCTTATATTATATATTGATATTATTACCTCTTATAATTTTTTTTAAACCTCTTATCAAAAAATTATTATTAATAAAATTATTATTGCAAATTAATTTTTATATGATACTTTCGTTTATAATTATTTAAAAATAATAAATAATTATTAAAATATTATTTATAATCTTTGAAATAATTATTATATTCACATTTTACAAAATTATTATAAATATATAAAAAATAGTTATACCTTTCTTAATTAATAATTTTTATTTTGTAACACATTAAAATTAATATAATATATATTAATACTCTAATGGACAATTTATATTTCAACGATAGCAATTTCTAAAATTTTACTAAATTAAAATTTTATGGATTAACAACTGCTAATTTTTAACTATAAACAACCACTATCAATATCAATTATTACTAACAAGCAAATCAAATTTATCCTAATTACCGAATTGCAACTATTAAACCAAGGAGCCCTTCTATAGCTGTATTACACGAGAGAGGTGATTTCATTAGTATAACTGATAAGGAACAAAATGTACCAGACTCATTAAAGGTTAAAATGGGCTTGTTTGTGCCAATTAATAAAGGGATTCTTACAGAATTGTCGCAAAACCCGAATCAGTTTACACTTTTTACAGCCGCGTCAAAATCATTGTAAAATTATTCCCGCGCTTTTATTTTTAGCTTTTGAACTCTTTTCAACAAAATAATGGTGGAGAATAATTAATGATGTTATTGTAGTCAAAGTATATGGCTGGATGATAAAACGCTCCAATTTTGACATTGTCATTTATTTATCATAACAAATTTACAACTTGTAAACCAAAGCCCTGTCAAAAAAATTTTGCAACTGAAATTAAAATTTAGAGATTAGTTAATTTTTGCAAATGAAATTAAAATTTAGAGATTAGTTAATCGCCTTTTATTTTTATTTTTTTTTTTAAAAAAATAAGAATGAGCTCGTCATTTATAAGAAAACTCAAAAATAAATTATTATAATATTTTATTTCAAAATTAATATTTTTAATACCTGAAATTTATTAATAATTAATACTATACATATAAACAATTTTGCTACACTTTCAATTGTTGAAAATTTGATTTATATGCCATTTTTATTGCCAAAATTTAAAAATATAATTCTTAAATTATTATATTATATAATATGTTATTCTCTTAAAAAATCTTATACTTTTCATTCAAATGTTAGTTTAAGAATTAAAATATATTAATTTTAGAATAATGAAAACTAATATATTAATTATAATAAATATCAAAGATTTTTTATCCATTTATTCATAATAATTAAATAATATGTTACCTCAATTAAAATCTAACAACGATACATGCCAATTCTTCCACATTCAATATCATAGACATGATGAATGTAAAATGGTGTATTCGTAGTGTATTATGAGTATATTATAATATACTCGTGGTATATTTTGAGTATAAATTGGATTTTTTTTTGCAAATATATTCTTTTATTGTTTTTTTTTTCCAAAACAAGTAAATCCAATAGGCTAGCAGTTAAAATAATATCTAGTAATTTATATTTATATTATGGGTATATATGAAGTATATGATACCAAAAATCAACTGACAAACAACCAACCTAATCAACCGCTGATTAATAAAAAAAAAAAAACTAATTCTCAAGCTATTGCATAATCTCTCTAAATTTATAGTATTTTAAAAATTCTAATGCTAAAATACGAAAAAAAAAAAAAAACAACAATCAACCTATAATAAATCATAAAATATCAATAACCAACATATAATCGACCACAAATCAACCTCTAATCAACCAAAAAAACAATCAATATTTTATCAATATTAACGCTAAAATATGCAACAATTGACAATCAATGCGCAATTAACTTGTTATCAACCACCAATCAACTTGTAATCAACAACAAATTAACCTCTGATTAATCAAAACACAATCTAATAAATATAAAATATTAGTGTTGTAAAATCCCTACCAATTGAGTAATACAAAAAATACGTAACATGTGTAACTAGAGTTACACTTAATAGACACATGTCCAAATGGGTATTTTTCAAAACTTAAATCTTTGACATGTAGTGATTAATTAGATAATTAATAACATGTGTAATTAGAGTTATGCCACTAATTGACACTTCCAAATGGATATTTTTCAAAACTTGAATCTTTGGAATGTGGTCATTAATGATATAATTTTTAATTAACATAATTTTGAATTATTCTAATGTACAAATCAACATGTATAATTAGAGTTATGTCCAATCGACACATGTTCAAATGGATATTTTTCAAAACTTGAATCTTTGACATGTGGTCATTAATTATATAATTTTTAATTAACATAATTTGTAATCATTCTAATGTGCAAATCAACATGTGTATTAGAGTTATGTCCAATTGACACATGTTCAAATGAATAGTTTTCAAAACATGAATATTTGACATGTGGTCATTAATGGGATAATTTTCAATTAATCTAATTTCTAATTATTATAATATGAAAATAAAAAATAAAAACAAAAAATGACCAGTGTTTTAGAAATACTGATGTTAAAATACGTAAAAACCAACAATCAACATGTAATCAACCTGCAATTAACCTGTTATCAACCAACAATCAACCTGTAATCAACAAAAAAAAAACCTAATTTTTAACCTATTCTATCATCTCTCTCAAATTACAGTATTTTAGCAATAGTAGTGTTGATTCTTAGTATACAAATGAAACCAATAAAAACTAAAAACACATGCCAAAATTCAAAAAGGTAACAAAAAAAAAAAAAGGAAAAAAACATAAAATATATTACACTAAAGATAATTCACCTCATGGATAAACGACTGTTGTAAACGTATAAATATTTAAAAATATTACATAATAAAATATTAAATAAAGAAAAATCTGAGAAAAAAAGACTAAAAATAAAAAATTAAATATTAAATAAAGAGACTAAAAATCTGAGAAAAAATAAAAAGACTAAAATTTAAATTTAATAAATTATCATTAGTAACAACAAAGACTAGAAATGTTAATTAATATTATCATTACTGAAAAATAATAAAAAAAAGAAAAAATAATTATATAGAAAATAAAATTTGAGAAAACATTATCCAATAAAAAAAATGATACAAAGTCAACTAAACATATACATCAAATCAACCAAGCATCCACTAAATATATAAACAAAATAAATCAAACATATACCCTAAAAAACTTATATAAAAGCCCATATCTATCTATACAGTTATATCTACAAATTTAACTAATAATAAATTCATTCTTTTGTGTAATTTGTAATTCCTAGGTCACTGACCGACTAACGAATGATTTTGGATATAAGAACTTAAGTTACAACCATACATCCTTCGCACAGACTTAACTTATATTCCAGTTGCATTTCCAAGTTAATGGCATATTCTTGTTCATTGCAATAGTTATTTTATTGTTGTCATTGTTTTTACTAGGTAAGAAAATGATTTCTTGTATTAAATGGAAATTGATGACCAGTTATCCATTGCTATATGATTCTTGTTCTTAACATCAATTATTAAACATACACAAAAGTGAACTATCCTATGAATTATAGCGGGGGATACCTCAAAATATCTGAAAAAATTCTCACTATACTACTGAAATATATGAGCCACATAAATTCCACCAAGAGCTTGCTCTACATATTTGTCACTAAATACCAAAATATATATCTAAATTAATAAAATTTGAGTAACCCAAATCAACAATTAGATATAATACTTAAAACCATGATTATAATTTGTAAAGGATACAAAATAAAAAAAAAATTTGTCAAGGAACTAGCCTATCAACAAAAGTGTAACTTAATGCTTCTGATAAAATCTTGCCCGCTGTTGTCTTTCCATGTCCCATCATTCCTAAATTTTACACTCTTTACACTTTAATCATGAAAAATTTATAAAGAAAAAAGGGAAAAAAGAACTAACTGACAAGAAATCTACTGCGCTCATTTAAATATAAGGCAACCTCTTGCCCCTTTCTCTAAAACATAAATATAAATAAATTAAGTATATATATAAATCATCAAATACTATAATCTCAGTATCAGATTCCATTTACTGAGAAGGAAAAGAAATTTTAGCTTAGACATTTAACAAAAAAGATAAAAAAATAAATACAAAAATATACAAAGTGTTTAAAACTAAAAACACAATTAGCAAAAAAATAAAAATTTAAAAAGCAGCATAGAAATATAAATAAAACATAAAAAATGGGTAGAGAGTGTAATTTCCTCATTAATAAAGCCTCCATAAGTAAGCCCCAAAAGCCCATTACCGAGCTTGATCTCCTGGAAGTAAGAGTAGTTTGTCTTTGTCTAACAAAGAGGTAACCTTCCTTAATAAGTCAATCATTGTAGTCGATAAAACTTATTACCAACGTTAGCATGCAAGTGGGATCTGCCACATGACTTAAGATGGCTGGCCTCTTCTTAGTCATTCTCTCTCCATTCATGGCTCACTAGCTTTAAGATGGTTAGATGCATGAAATGGTTGGATACATGGCTTGCACTGTCCATGTACTGAATAGAGCTTTGGTAATTGTCACATTAAACTCAGACCAAGTTCAGTTAGCCCTTGATACCCGAGCTTGACACTCATAAAGGTACCATGTATAAATAGCAAAAAGGAATAATGTAATATGTATCTTGAACTCTATACTCTCTCAGTAAATATATTATGCTACTTAAGGAAACCTCCTCCTTTTCCTACCGCGATCCATCTTAGAGCTGACTTAGGCATTAAAGAACCATCACCAGGCACTAGTCTTGGCCTTTTAACCCTATATGCTTTTCTTGCAGTTCCATTTTAATCCAAACCCAACAAGGAGGATCCAACATTGTTTAACTTATTTTATCTTGGCATGATCAAATTGGCACCATCTGTAGGGATGATCAACTAATGCTTGGATACTAGGTTTAAGCTTTAGAAGAGGTCAAATTAGAAGGCTAGGTCAGGTTTAGTCTTGAAGAAGGTTAGCTTGGAAAGCTGAGTTAGGTTTGGCCTCAGAGAAGGTTTGGTTGGAAGGCTCGATTGGGTTTTAGCCTTGGAGGAGATTAGGCTTAGTTGGGTTTTAGTCTTGAAGAAGATCATATTGGAAGGCTTGGTAGGTTTGGCCTTTATTTGTTTTAGGCTTCATGATTGAAGATGAAGGTTATTTGATTTGGGCTTACTAAATAAGGCTTCTAAGTTTGGGCTTTGAAATGAAAGTCTCTTGGTTTGGGCTTCAGAATGAAAGTTTCATAGTCTGGACTTCAAGATGAAATTTTCTTGTTCCGGGCTTCGTGGTAAAGGCTTTTGAGTATGAGCTTTGTAGTAAAGGCTAAAAGGCTTTGAGGTTTTTGAAGATAGTTTATCGGTTTAGGTTTCTACAAAGGCAATTTTGGACTTTCTTGGAAAATGGTAGGCTTTAGCTCAAGTACAGTGCTTAAGTCTTTGGTCATAAGGAGCTTGTAGGCTCATAGGTAAGGGTTTGCCCTTTTGACATAGTTGTATTAAGCTATGAATAGTTTGCAAGCCTTAAGAGACTCAGACCTTAGGGATTATATGATTTGTTAAGAAGAGTTGGCCTTTTTAAGGACAATGAGATTTTTGCTAGAGAGACATGAAATAAGCTTTGGCTAGTTTAGGCCCTTCTTAAACGACTTAAGCCTTAAGGATGATAGTCTTTGAATGACTTGAATTTGGTTTTGCCATGAAAACTAGGCTTTAAGGATGATGGGTGTAACAACCCACATCTACCCTAGGAGTTTTAGTTACAAATTATTTAAATTTAGAGTTATTGTGACAAATTATGTGACTATATGAAAATTTATGTGTGACGTGATTTATGAGTTTGGAGCATGTTAAATTAATTTTATTATGCCTAATATGAATTTTTATTGTGAAATAAATGGTTTAAATAAAATGCAGTAGCATGAAATAATTTATTTTTTGTAAAATGAATTTTTATGTAAAAAGACGATTTTTAAGCATAAAATAATTTTATGAGTATTTTTAAAATATTTTTAAATAAATGTTTTGGGGGAAATTTTAATGAAATTAATAAGAAAAATATTTCTATTTTAATTACCTATAATCAGCCCCTAAATTAATTAAAAAGCCCAAATACCCAAAAACTCAAATACTCAAAAGCCTACTACACTAAAATACTCTTAACCTAACTCATTAAGGGTAGTCTTTAAAATTTCACTCAAAATCCTAATATTTAACCTAAATTTTGGCCAGATCTTCATTTTAGCAGCCATTATTTTGTTATTTCATTATTTTGGCAGAAAAATTCTCTCAGAATATTTCTCTATACCGAAATTCATAAAAATCCTTTCAAACTCGCGATTTCGCAACCATTTCATAAGTTTTTCTTTTCCTTTCAATTTGCTATTTGATTTTTAAAAAAATAATCTAGGAAAAATTATTTTAAATTGAATATTTACTGATTTTTACCAATGAAATTTGTGCTAGATGATTTATTGAGAGAAAAATCCATTTTTCTATTGAAATCACCAACATTTCTACGCGATTTCTCTAAAGGTGAATCCTGTAACTCAAAATTGAAATTTTTATGCATAAACATCACTAAAGCGGGGAAATTTCTTTACAATTGCATTCTAAACTGATTTTTGGTGTGTTTTGATGAAAAATATTGAATAGATTACATTTCTGCATATTTTTGTAATGACCGAAAAGTTCCAGAAAATAAAGAAATTCAAGGTTTTGGCTCTAGAACATGAAAGTTAGAAAATTCTATGGTTTGATAACTCTATGGCTGCAAAATTGTGATGTTTAATATTCTAAACTAATATTTTTTTTGTTTGGATGAAAAATAATGATTTAAATAATGTGTTTGCATATTACTGAAATGAACAGAAAGCGTGAAAACTCATGATTTTCACCCTCAGCCTTAAACTTTAGAATTTTCATGCATAAATATTATCTAAGGCTGCTGAATCATACATGAAGATGTTCTAAACTGATATTTTCTGTGATTAGATGAAAAATAATGGTTTAAAACACCTATTTACTTATTACTGTAATGACCGGAAAATATCGAAAATAAGAAAACTCATGGTTTTGTATCCTAAAACCTAAAAATTGAAATTTCATTTACATGTCACACATATGGCTGCCGATTTATTTAAATTAATGTTCTAAAATGATTTTTATTATGTTTACATGAAAAATCTTAGATCAAACCATATTTTTACATATTACTGTTATAGATGGAAAGTGCGAAAAGTAAGAAAAATTCAGTTTTCTTTTTGATGATGCATTCGGCCTACTATGGGATTTTTATCCCAATGTCTATAATTTTTATGCAATGTATTTTGATGATTATTGACATGTATGTATGTATAATAAATAATAAAATTACATGTTAGTTGAAGGAATGACCCTAAACAAGCCTAGAGGCACTTTGGTATACTTAAGGTATTTTAACCTTATATTGAGATTAGAATGTGAATATGATTGAGAAATATGGGACTAGATGTTATGATGACTTAAGGAGGCAAGGTGATGGCTCAAGCACCCTACCTCGCTTGGGAAACTCTTTGTCCAAGTCTTTAATAATACTATGCTATGAAGGGTTGTCGTTAGATGCTCTAGGAATATTATTTTTGATGATTATTTTGAGATGTTATTTACTAAGGTTTCAACTGGATTATGAATAATAATTTCATATGGATTGTATGTGAAGTATTTAATTATTGTCTTCAGTAACTAAAGGTTTTCATATAAATGTTTTTAAAATGAGTTATTGTAAAAGGTTTGGTATGATCCTAGACAGTATTTGTACAAGTATAATTAGGTTCTACGAGCATGGACCTTATGTCTCCCCATGTTCTAGAACCGTCATGTATCAATAGTTGGGATGTGACAAAGTTGGTCTCAGAGCCAGGTTTTTAAAGTCTAGTTAGACTTATCTGGTTATAGGTTGATTATGTACAATCTTGGAGTATAGGAATTTTCCTATCATGTCATTTGTAGTCTATCGCTAGCATAGTTTTGTGAGATCCTAGTAGGTTTTACTAATCCTTGTTATTATTGTGCACCTTATGATTTTCTTTTCAGATGACCAAGAAGATTATCCTTGCTAGAGGATCGTGACCTAGAGCACCATGTGTGGCATGTAAGAGGACATGAAGAGAGATGTTTAAAAAGGTCATGCCTATGATCCACTAGTAAAAGAAGACTCTTGTGATGTGAATGATGTTAATTGATTGCTTAGCGATTTAGTATGCATTGATTTCTTTTATTGCCAATGACAAGATTGACTTATTTATGATATGGAAATCTATGATGTTATAAGTTATATACTATATGATTATGATACATGATACATGCCTTGATAGATGCTATATGATATATGCTCTATGATATATGCTATGCGATAAGTGATATATGATATGTGCCTTATGATATGATTTGATAAGTGCTTATGATGAATGCATGGTAAATGCAATAGTATGATAATGGGGTTAGATGGGTTAGAAGGGAGTAGTACTAAATTTCCGTATTGTGATAGTAGAATGCCTCCCAATAAGAAGGTCTGTATAGCTACCCAACCTGTTAAGACTAGTGAAAATGCGACATCGGACACTGCTGTGAATGCTACCTCTGCACTTGCGGCGTCAAGAGAGAGATCTACTTTAGCGGCACTAACCATAGACTTTAATGAGCAAGCCTCTTCACAAGAGGTTCACGCTATACATGAGGAAATAAGAGACTTGCGCAAGGAATTAGATGAGCTGAGAGCTCAAAGGTGGGAAGTGCCGACAACATAAGAAGGAAATAGAGTTCCACCACCTATGGTAGTGGCACCTGCTCGAAGGGAGAGGAAGCGGCTACCTGATAAAGGGATGACTATTTTAGAGTTTAAGAAGCTTCAGCCACCTACCTTCTGTGGTGAGGAGGGTGATGACCCATATGAATTCTTGGATGAGATGGACAAGCTAGTCCATCGGATGTCTTGCTTTGATGCTAGAGTGATTGAGTTATTAGGACTCCAACTCAAGAAAGAGGTATGGTATTGGTACAAGAGAAACATTGAGGAATGACTTTAAGGAGTTGACACACCTACGTGGGCAGAGTTTAAGCAAGAAGTGATGGACTAGTTCTTGCCTGAAGGCGAAAGGCAAGATAGAGCACTATAGTTCGAGTAGCTAAAGCAGAAACTTGGAATGTCAGTATTGGATTATGTTAAGGAGTTTAATAGACTTAGCAGGTTTGCCGTCAACATCATGCCTACTGAGGCTAGCCGCATCAACCGTTTCTTGAGAGGACTAGTTACACCCCTGTTTAACTCCTTAGTAGCGATTAAGTTATCGACCTTGGCTAAGCTGATAGATAAGGCTAAGATAATGGAAAAGAGGTATAAGGCCGAGAGGGCTAAACATGTGGAATGTGAGCAAAAAGGGAAGCATGATAACAAAGGACACGGAGGCCAGCATAGTGGAGGAAGAGGTCTAGGGAAGGAACTATCGCCAACAACTTCAACACTTAGCCAACGTAATAGTCAACCAAAACAAGGTTTCCCCACTTATGACCAGTGTGGCGAGAAGCATCTTAGAGCTTGCTGGAAAGCCTCTAGCATTTGTCTAAGATGTGGTCAAATGGGCCACTTCCGGAAAGACTACCCACAGAAGGGAAAGTCAGAAAATGTAACCTCGAAACCTCCACCACCTAGACCATTCAAACCTTAAAGGCAAGAGCATTCCCAGCTTTTGGGAATAAATAAGTAAGTATTTAAAATTCGAGGATGAATTTTTTTTAGAGGGGGAGACATAAAAGGATAATATTCTTAGACTTATAATGATGATAAAAGGATAAGTATGATGCTACGCAGTTTTGAAAATCTAATAGTTTTGAATATACCTAAAAGGGATTTGAGTCCTCTGGATGAGAAATGTTTTAAGGTGCTAGACACAATAATGTTCAATTGAGGTAACTAGGAAATTTGGTAGTGACCTTTAGTATGGAAAGAATTTTTATGGAGATAACCTAGAATGGCATAGATTTGGAAAGATATAAGAGTTGCACAAATATTTCATTAGATAGCAATGGTATTAGAAGGTTTATTATTTTAATATGGATAAGTTAAATGATTAGGAATGTGAAGTATTGCAAGATGTAAGTGGAAAACCTAAAGTGAGATGATATTACGAGCTAAAGGTATAAAAATTACAAGGCATTAGGTAATTAGGTCATGATAATGATATATATATTATAGAGTAAGTCTGAAATAGTTATAAGAAGTCTATTTGGCATTGTAAATAAATAGAATACAAGTTCGTTGGGATATGATGTATATAGGAATGTTTGTTAAGTTTAAGTATATTTTAAATTGATAAATGATGGGAGTATACAAATTGTAATGTTGGCAAGGTATTAAACATGAAAATATTTATTGAGGTTATAATAGATTAAGTAATAATTATTAATATGAAAAGAGTATTGAATATCAATTGGAGTTATTAATTTGGAATTATTTACTAGACTCTTATAAAACTAATGTGATAAATAATGAAAGGAAGTAGTGAGTAAGGTGTTATTATATATGTTAACATTAGTAAAGATATAAGGAAAAGAAGTGCTTGGGATTATATGTGATTAAAGGTGAAATTAAAGGTTCTATTACTTTTGTTTAAGGTTAAGGGATGCAAATTATTAAGGGTTAGTTTTAAGATTTGTTTGAACAAGAGATTAACATAGGTGTAGCTTAAGCTGAAAGTTTATCAATATGATTCTTTTTGATAGATTGTGAGTATATGCCTTACTGTATTTGATAAGTTAATTGTAGTTAGATATTGTGTTTGAGTGGTGTAGCAGAAGCGTGGCGGAGAAGTTAAGTAAAGTGTGTTGTGCTGTTAGATTTAAAAATTCGAGGATGAATTTCTTTTAAGGGGAGGAGAATGTAACAACCCACGTCTACCCTAAGAGTTTTAGTAACACATTATTTGAATTTAGGGTTATTGTGACAAATTGTATGACTATATGAAAATTTATATGTGATGTGATTTATGAGTTTGGGGCATGTTAAATTAATTTTAATATGCCTAATATGAATTTTTATTGTGAAATAAATGGTTTAAATAAAATGTATTAGCATGAAATAATTTATTTTTTGTAAAATGAATTTTTATTGAAAAAGGCGATTTTTAAGCATAAAATAATTTTATGAGTATTTTTAAAATATTTTTAAATAAATATTTTGGGAAAAATTTTAATGAAATTATAAGAAAAATATTTCTATTTTAATTACCCATAATCAACCCCTAAATTAATTAAAAAGCCCAAATATCCAAAAGCCCACTACATTAAAATACTCTTAACCTAGCTCATTAAGGGTAATCTTGGAAATTTCACCCAAAACCCTAATATTTAACCTAAATTTCAGCTAGATCTTCATTTTAGAAGCCACTATTATGTTATTTCATTATTTTGACAGAAAAATTCTTTCAAAATATTTCTCTCTACCAAAATTCATAAAAATCCTTTCAAACTCGCGATTTCGTGACTGTTTTGTAAGTTTTTCTTTTCCTTTCAATTTGCTATTTGATTTTTATGAAACAAATCTTGGGAAAATTATTTGGAACTGAATATTTACTGATTTTTACTGATAGAATTTAGACTAGGTGATTTCTTGAGAGAAAAATCTATTTTTCTACCGAAAGCACCAACATCTCTACGTGATTTCTCTAAAGGTAAATCATGTAATTCAAAATTGAAATTTTTATGCATAAACATCACTAAAGGGGGGAAATTTCTATACCATTGCATTCTAAACTGATTTTTGATGTGTTTTGATGAAAAATATTGGATTAAATTACATTTCTGCATATTTCTATAATGACCGAAAAGTTTCAGATTCAGAAAATAAAGGAATTCAAGGTTTTGGCTCTAGAACTTGAAAGTTAGAAAATTCTATGGTTTGATAACTCTATGGCTACTGAATTATGATGTTTAATATTCTAAACTAATATTTGTTTTGTTTGGATGAAAAATAATGATTTAAATCATGTGTTTGCATATTACTCAAATGAACGGAAAGCGCAAAAACTCATGATTTTCACCCCAAGCCTTAAACTTTGGAATTTTCATGTATAAATATTATCTAAGGCTGCCAAATCATACATGAAGATGTTCTAAATTGATATTTTCTGTGATTATATGAAAAAAAATTGTTTAAAACACCTGTTTACATATTACTGTAATGACCGAAAAATACCAAAAATAAGAAAACTCATGGTTTTGCATCCTAAAAACTAAAACTTGAAATTTCATTTACATGTCACACATATGGCTACCAATTTATGTAAATTAATGTTCTAAAATGATTTTTATTGTGTTTACATGAAAAATCTTGGATCAAACCATATTTTTACATATTATTGTAATAGACGGAAAGTGCGAAAAGTAAGAAAAATTCAGTTTTCCTTTTGATGATGCATTCAGCCTACTATGGGATTTTTATCCCAATGTTTATAATTTTTATGAAATATTTTGATGATTATTGACATGTATGTATGTATAATAAATAATAAAATTGCATAGTAGTTGAAGGAATGACCTTAGATAAGCCTAGAGGCACTTTGGTATACTTAAGGTACACTTAAAGTATCTTAACCTTATATTGTGATTAGAATGTGAATATGATTGGGAAATATGGAACTAGATGTTATGATGACTTGATAATGAATAAATGGTCTTGAGTTGATAAGGTGATTGATTGAATGAATGGATTATAAGAGTTACGCATGACATTTGAAAGGTTATTTGTTAAGTTGACATGTATAGATGTGTTAAGTATATTAAGATGATTGTTAAATTGAATTGATACTAAGATAATGATATTATGATGACCTTAGAAAGATATTGACATGATTATGATGTGTTTTCATATGGGTCTATAAAGGCTAAGTGTACGAGACTTTTGAGTTAAAATATTATGTGCAAATGATGAGTGTACCTATATGTGCAACTCTAAGTATATGTGAATGTTATATGTGCATGGGGTAGCTATGGGATAGAATAGCATCATGATTAAATATATACTAAGTATTAAATTAAATATTATATTAGAGCTTGAGGAGCTTCAGAAGTTCAAAAGGGCTATGTGTACAAGGAGCAAAGGAACTATAAGGTGAGTAAACTCTATATTCCTGCTTCCAGTGTGAGTAAACACTTTATTCATGCTATAACTGTGAGAACACATTATGTTCAAGTTACAAGTACAAGTTATCATGTTATGTGAACCTTTGATATCTTGAAACCCTAGTTCCTTTCTATTTTAATGATTTCTTTATAAGCTTGGGTTGCCAAAGGACATTTGGTCCAAAACCATTTTTGATTACTCAACTATAATAAGGAACTTTTATGATTATTGCCCTAACTTATATTCTTTCTGAAACTACACTATTATTTGTCCTTTGTTGGGTAAGTTAAATATCTACAATGCTACTATTACCTTTATATGTTATAAATTATGTTATGAGTTATGTGTGAACATGGCAGCAGCATTCACTTTACATGTTATGAGTTATGTGTGGACAAGACAGTAGCTTTCACACTATATTATGTTACGAGTGGACAAGGCAGTAGCCTTCACTCTATATTATATTATGAGTGGAGAAGACAGCAACCTTCACGCTATATTATGTTACGAGCGGACAAGGCAGCAGCCTCCACTCTATATGTTATGAGTTATAAGTTTATTTCTATAAATCTTGTTAAATTGCAAGCCATGAACCATGAATCATAAATTATGAACTATGAGCTATAAAACCTTCTAAGTAATATATGTTATTGTTTAAGCTATGTTGTTTACTGATTGAGATCATCTATCTGTAATAACCCACACCCACTCTAGGAATTTTTGTGATAAATTGCTTGATTTAGAACTAATAAGGTTAAGTGTGTGCTTGTGTGAAAATTTGTGATCTAAGTGATTGATGAGTATGAGGCATATTAAATTAATTTTAATATGCATAATTAGTGTTGCCATTGTGAAATAAATAATTTACATAAAGTGCATTTGCATAAAAGAAATTATTTTAAATAAAATGAATTTTCATGCATAAGACAATTTTTAACCATAAAATAATTTAATGGGTATTTTTAAAATATTTTTAAATAAATATTTTTGAGGGAAATGTTCCAGAATTAATAAGAAAAATATTATTTTTATTTTAATTCAATTTAGCTGAATTTTTTTAAAGGAAAAGCCCAAATACCTAAAAGTCCACTACACAAAAAATCCTCCTAACCTATCTCATTAAGGGTAATAGTGGAAATTCCACTCCAACCCTAATATATATTCTAATTTTCGGCCAAACAAGGGTTTCCAATAGCCATTTCCTTATTCTTTCTGTATTTTGGCAGAAAAACCTCTCAAAATAATTCTCTCTACTGAAATATTAAAAACACCTTTCTGTTTCGCGATTTCGTGACCGTAATCGTAAGTTTTTATTCTCTTTCGATTTCTAAACTGATTTCTATGAAATAAATTATGGGAAAATTATTTTGAACTGTTTGATTATTGATTTCTATAGATTCAATTCTGTTTGAGTGAATTTTTGGGAGAGAAAATTTATTTTCTACCGAAAACACGATTCTTTCTGCAAGATTTCTCCAAAGGTGAATTCTATAACTTAAAATCACAATTTTATTGCATAAACATCATAAGGAGGGGGGGGGGGGGGGTGGGGGGATTTGTGCATGGATGTATTATAAACTGATTTTTGATTTGTTTTGATAAAAAATATTGCATGAAATAATATTTCTACATATTTTTGTGATGACTGAAAAGTTTCGAAAAACAAAGGAATTCAAGGTTTTCGTGTTAGGACTTGGAAATTGGAAAATTTTATTCCTTCATGAATGTATGGCTGCCGATTTGTATGAATTGGTGTTCTAATGTGATATTTATTTTGTTTAGATGAAAAATAATAATTGAATCATGTGTCTATTTATCGCTGAAATAAACGAAATGAGAGAGAAGCGCGGAAACTCATGATTTTTCACCTAAGCCTTTGAACTTGGAATTTTTTTGTATAAACCCTACCTATGGCTGTTGATTCATGAAGGAATGTGTTCTAAACTGATATTTTCAATGATTGAATGAAAAATAATGGTTTAAACAACATGTTTGCATATTTCTAAAATGACCGGAAAATACCGAAAACAAGAAAACTTATGGTTTTGTGCACTATAATGCAAAAGATTGAGTTTTTATATATTAATGACATTAGTAGTGGCCGATTCTTATAGATTTAAGTTCTAAAATGATTTTTGTTATGTTTACAAGAAAAATCTTGGTTCAAACCATATTTTTACATATTTCTGAAATAGACGGAAAGCATTAGAAGAAGAAGAATTTGGTTTTTACCTTAATGATGCATTCGGCCTACATACACAATTTTTTCCAAATGTTTATAAATTTTATGTGATGTGTTTTGATGATTTTTGACATGTAAGTATGTATAATAAATGATAAAATTGCATGTTAATTGAAGGTATGGTCCTAGACAAGCTTAAATGAATTATGGTATACTTAAGGTATCTTAACCTTGTATTGTGATTAGAATGCAAATGAGATTGAGGAATTTGGAACTAGATATCGTGATGACTTGATGATGAATATATGGTTATGAGTTAATGAAGTGAAAGGGATCATAAGAATTAAGCATGATGTTTGAAGGATTAATTGTTAAGATGACATGTATGGAAGTGTAAAGTGAACTAAGATAATTGGTAAGTGAATTGATATTGAGGTAACGATATTGTGATGACCTTAAAAAGGTATTGATATGATTGCAATGTGTTTACATGTGAGCCTATAAGGCCTAAGTATGCAAAACTTTTAAGTCAATGAGCTATGTGCAAGTGATGAGTACACCTATATGTGGACTCTAAGTGTATGTGTATGCTATATGTACATGGGTAGTTATGGGATAGATGCATCATGAGTAAATAAATACTAAGTATTAAATCAAATATTATGTTAGAGTTTGAGGAGCTTTAGAAGTGCAAAAGGGACTACGTGTACTAGGAGCAAAGGAACCCCAAGGTGAGTAAACACAATGTTCTTGTTACAAGTGTGAGTAATTATTTTCATTCTTCAAGTGTGAGTAAATGCAATGTTCTTGTTACAAATGTGAACAACATCATGTTGTGATATAAGAATGTGATATATTAATATGTGAACCTTTGTGATCTTTAAAACCCAAGTTCTTTCCATTTTTAATATTGTTATATGATTTCTTTGTCAAGCTTGGGTTGCCAAAGGACATTTGGTCCAAAACTATTTTATTTATCCAATGAGAATTTCTTGTGATTAACACCCTAACTTATATTCTTTCTGGAACTACACTTTTATTGTATCATTGTTTGAAAGCCAAACTACTATTGACATTAAATTACATGTTATTGTTGCCTTATGTGATATTGCTAATTGTGTTTACCAATAGCTCTAGCTATGGTACCTTTACCCTTTATGCAGAATTCTCGTGCCGATGCGGGTAATCATCAGAACCTGTGCACATGGTCTTAACCCGATGGATAGGGGTAGTGTATCCACCTCAGCTGGAAGGGGCGGTTCTAGCCGTGGGGCCTGATAAGCTTCACGCTTTCTACATGATAGGAGTTGGAATTTGGTATAAGGCCACCTCTCCTCTATGTGTTTCGAGTGAATGAGCAATAGTCTTCACTCTCTACGTGTTATAAGTGTGATTTCTGTAAACTTGCCAAATTAAACCCTTGCTAAATTGCAACCTGATTCATGAGTTATAAACCATGAACTATATGTATAAGCTATGTGTTTCCTTTCAAAGGAATATGTGATAATGTATGTGCCTTTTTGTTTACTCGTTGAGATCATCTATCTCACCCCTTTTTCCTTGTGTGGTTCCAGGTGAGCAAATGTGAGGAAGCAAGGTGATGGCTCAAGCATTCTACTTTGCTTGGGGAATTCCTTGTCCAAGTTATCAATAATACTATGTTTATGAAGTTTTGTCTTTAGATGGTCTGGGAATGTTGATTGATACTTATCGAGATATATATTATTTTCCTTATGGATTTGATATGTAATGATTTATTTTAAGTCTTTTGCAATTTATGGTATTTATCTAAATGTTTTAAATGAGTTAATGAAAGAGTTTCAGTAAGATCCTAGGCATGATTGTTATATGTTAATGGGTTCTGCGGGCGTGGGTGACCTTATGTCTCCCCATGTTCTAAGATCATCGTATCTCATAAGGTTGGGATGTGACACTATCTCACCCCTTTTCCTTTTTCCTTATATGGTTCCAAGTAAGCAGTATGAGGAGGCAAGGTAATAGCTCAAGCACCCTACCTCGCTTGGGAAATTCCTTGTCCAAGTCTTCAATAATACTATGCTATGAAGGGTTATCGTTAGATGCTCAAGGAATATTATTTTTGATGTTTATTTTGAGATGTTATTTACTAAGGTTTCAACTGGATTATGAATAATAATTTCATATGGACTGTATGTGAAGTATCTAATTATTGTCTTTCGCAACCAAAGGTTTTCATATAAATGTTTTAAAATGAGTTATTGTAAAAGGTTTGGTATGATCCTAGGCAATCTTTATATAAGTATAAGTGAGTTCTATGGGCGTGGGCGACCTTATGTCTCCCCATGTTCTAGGATCGTCATGTCTCAAAAGTTGGGATGTGACAATGGGTCTTGGGAGACTTAGGATTTTAGTTCTACCTATGGGTTTGGTCCTCGAAAAATCATAATATTTTGCTAAGGAGAGGATGGTAGAACTTTCCAAGAAGGCTTGAACTTGAGGGATGATATGATTTGCTAATGAGACTTAGAAACGAGGCTCAAGCTTGAATGCATAACTTGTAGGCGTAGGCATCGATTGTTTTGGTTTGGTTTAGTCCTAGAATAGCCAAAATCGACCAACAGAAATATGTGAGAATCGGCAATCAAACCGCAGCTAATATAATGAAAAAATGATTTATTTTTAACCATAATGATTAGTCAGTTTGGTTCGATTTTAACTTTTAATTTCGATTTGGGCTAGTCCATTGGGCCATTATTGTAACAACCCACACCCACCCTATGAATTTTCGTGATAAATTGCTTGATTTAGAATTTATAAGGTTAAGTGTGTGCTTGTGTGAAAATTTTTGATCTAAGTGATTGATGAGTATGAGGCATATTAAATTAATTTTAATATGTATAATATGTGTTGCCATTATGAAATAAATGATTTACATAAAGTGCATTTGCATAAAAAAATTTATTTTAAATAAAATAAATTTTCATGCATAAGACAATTTTTAAGCATAAAATAATTTTATGGGTATTTTTAAAATATTTTTAAATAATATTTTTGAGGAAAATGTTCCAGAATTAATAAGAAAAATATTCTTTTTATTTTAATTCCATTCAGCCAATTTTTTTTAAAGGAAAAGCCCAAATGCCCAAAGCCAACTACACAAAAATCCTCCTAACCTATTTCATTAAGGGTAATAGTGGAAATTCCACTCCAACCCTAATATATATTCTAATTTTTTGCCAAACAAGGGTTTCCAGCTGCCATTCCCTTATTCTTTTTATATTTTGGCAGAAAAACCTCTCAAAATAATTCTCTCTACCGAAATATTGAAAACACCTTTTCGTTTCGTGATTTCGTGACCGTAATCGTAAGTTTTTATTCTCTTTCGAATTCTAAACTGATTTCTATGAAATAAATTATGGAAAAATTATTTTGAACTATTTGATTACTGATTTTTATAAATTTAGTTCTGTTTGAGTGAATTTTTGGGAGAGAAAATTTATTTTCTACCGAAAACACGATTCTTTCCGCAAGATTTCTCCAAAGGTGAATTCTATAACTTAAAATCACAATTTTATTACATAAACATCATAAGGGGGGGCGGGGGGGGGGGGGGGGGGGGGGTGGTGCGATTTGTGCATGGATATATTAATATTTCTGCATATTTTGTGATGACCAAAAAGTTTCGAAAAACAAAGGAATTCAAGGTTTTCGTGTTAGGACTTGAAAATTGGAAAATTTTATTCTTTCATGAATATAAGACTATTGATTTGTATGAATTGGTGTTATAATGTGATATTTTTTGTTTAGATGAAAAATAATGATTTGAATCATGTGTCTGTTTATCGTTGAAGTAAACGAAATGTGCGGAAAGCGCGAAAACTCATGATTTTTCATCTAAGCCTTTGAACTTGGAAATTTTTTGTACAAACCCTACCTATGGCTGCTGATTCATGAAGGAATGTGTTCTAAATTGATATTTTCAATGATTGAATGAAAAATAATGGTTTAAACAACCTGTTTGTATATTTCTGAAATGACCGAAAAATACTGAAAACAAGAAAACTTATGGTTTTGTGCACTATAATGCAAAAGGTTGAATTTTTATATATTAATGACACCAATAGTGGCCGATTCCTATGAATTTATATTCTAGAATGATTTTTGTTATGTTTACATGAAAAATCTTGATTCAAACCATATTTTTACATATTTCTGAAATAGACGGAAAGCACGAAAAGAAGAAGAATTTGGTTTTTTTTACCTTAATGATGCATTCGGCCTACATCAACAATTTTGTTCAAATGTTTATAAATTTTATGTGATGTGATTTGATGATTGTTAACATGTATGTATGTACAATAAATGATAAAATTGCGTGATAATTGAAGGTATGGTCCTAGATGAGCTCAAATGCATTATGGTATACTTAAAGTATACTTAAGGTATCTTAACCTTATATTTTAATTAGAATGCAAGTTTGGTTGATGAATTTGGAACTAGATATCATGACGACTTGATGATGAATATATGGTTATGAGTTAATGAAGTGAAAGGGATCATAAGAATTAAGCATGATGTTTGAAGGATTAATTGTTAAGATGACATGTATGGAAGTGTAAAGTGAACTAAGATAATTGGTAAGTGAATTGATATTGAGGTAATGATATTGTGATGACCTTAAAAAGGTATTGATATGATTGCAATGTGTTTACATATGAGCCTATAAGGCCTAAGTATGCAAAACTTTTAAGTCAATGAGCTATGTGCAAGTGATGAGTACACCTATGTGTGGACTCTAAGTGTATGTGTATGCTATATGTACATGGGTAGTTATGGGATAGGAGCATCATGAGTACATAAATACTAAGTATTAAATCAAATATTATGTTAGAGTTTGAGGAGCTTTAGAAGTGCAAAAGGGACTACGTGTACTAGGAGCAAAAGAACCCCAAGGTGAGTAAACTCTATATTCTTGCTTCAAGTGTGAGTAAACTCAATGTTCTTGTTACAAATGTGAACAACATCATGTTGTGATATAAGAATGTGATATATTGATATGTGAACCTTTGTGATCTTTGAAACCCAAGTTCTTTCCATTTTTAATATTGTTATATGATTTCTTTGTCAAGCTTGGGTTGCCAAAGGACATTTGGTCCAAAACTATTTTGTTTATCCAATGAGAATTTCTTGTGATTAACACCCTAACTTATATTCTTTCTAGAACTAAACCTTTATTGTATCATTGTTTGAAAGCCAAACTACTATTGACATTGAATTACATGTTATTGTTGCCTTATGTGATATTGTTAATTGTGTTTACCAATAGGTCTAGCTATGGTACCTTTACCCTTTATACAGAATCCTCGTGCCGATGCGGGTAATCATCAGAACCTGTGCACACGGTCTTAACCCGATGGATAGGGGTAGTGTATCCACCTTAGCTAGAAGGGGCGGTTCAACCGTGGGGCCTAATCAACTTCACACTTTCTACGTGATAGGAGTTGGAATTTGGTATAAAGCCACCTCTCCTCTATGTGTTTCGAGTGAATGAGCAATAGTCTTCACTCTCTACGTGTTATAAGTGTGATTTCTGTAAACTTGCCAAATTGAACCCTTGCTAAATTGCAACCTAATTCTTGAGTTATAAACCATGAACTATGTGTATAAGCTATGTGTTTCTTTTCAAAGGAATATGTGATAATGTATGTGCCTTTTTGTTTACTCATTGAGATCATCTATCTCACCCCTTTTTCCTTGTGTGGTTCCAGGTGAGCAAATGTGAGGAGGCAAGGTGATGGCTCAAGCATTCTACTTCACTTGGGGAATTCCTTGTCCGAGTTATCAATAATACTATGTTTATGAAGTTTTGTCTTTAGATGCTTTGGGAATGTTGATTGATACTTATCGAGATATATATTATTTTTCTTATGGATTTGATATGTAATGATTTATTTTAAGTCTTCCGTAATTTATGGTATTTATCTAAATGTTTTAAATGAGTTAGTGAAAGAGTTTCGGTGAGATCCTAGGCATGATTGTTATATGTTAATGGGTTCTATGGGTGTGGGTGACCTTATGTCTTCCCATGTTCTAGGATCCTCGTATCTCATAAGGTTGGGATGTGACAATTATTTAATGAGTTTTTTTATTCAGTTTTCAAAATCTTATAATTGCTGCATATTTTAACTTTTAAATATAAAGAAAAAACTGAAAAATTAATATATAATTAAGAAAATAAAACATATTTTAACAACTTAATAAATACTGAGTAAATAAACTGAAAATAAAAATTAATAATTATAGTTAACAACCTAATAGTAGTAAATAAAACAATCTAAAATAATATTAATATAAAGCAAAAATTTTAAATATTACATTCACAATTTAATGAAATTTAAAGCCCCACTCCCTTTACATTTTTACAAAATTACAAAAAAATAAAGTGTAAACAGTATATGAATTTCCAAAAATTAGTAACATTAAGTATATTGCCAAACCCCTACAAAACAAATACAATATACAAATGGTCAGTGTATTTATAGCAAATTAAAAAACTACTTACATGGAATTAAATTGTGGGCTCAGATTTAGTTTTCAAATAATATTTATAAAGCAGGAGCTTTAAATATTACATTCACAATTTAATCAAATTTAAAGCCCCACCCCCTTTACATTTTTATAAAATTACAAAAGTATAAAGTGTAAATAGTATATGGGTTTCCATAAATCAGTAACATTAATTATATTGCGAAACCTTGCAAAACAAATACAATACAAACAATCAGCGTGTTTATAGCAAATTAACAAACTGCATACGTGAAATTAAATTATGGGCTCAGATTTAGTTTTCAAATTCATGTAAAATTTTGTCAAGTTAATCTGGCTGCATTGTTAGACTACAAATCATTTAATTTTTTTGCAATGCTAGTATTTAACTCAACAAAAGTATTAATTCAATTTCAGCAGAGGTATAAGCTTCATCATTGCCCAAATAAGAAAAAAAATTACAGAAAGCAAAAGGCTCAGTGATAAGTCTAATTGTTATTATATCAAGTGGGATGAAATAATGTCATACTAATTAGCTGCAAACAAGCAATGATTGCCTCCACAAGTTAGTAGATCACAACACTTTAATCCTAGCAATCAAAATAGTTTGAATCACATCATTGCCCAAAATAGAAGACATAACAACAAAGCAAAGCTTACCATAATGCCAGTGCCATAATGCCAAAGCCAATTTTCAATACCAATAAGGCAACAAAACTTACTAGAGGTGAAAGGATTGCAAAAGCAATAGCTTGCCTCTATCTCCAATTTTAAAAATAATAGCAAGCAAGATAGAAAAGCAAGTAGCGCTAAATAAAAAGAGATAGAAATGTAATAAGGTTAGAGAATATTACATGTAGAGCTAGTTGAAGCATAGCCTGCCAGTGCAAAAAATAGCAGCAACTACCTAGCCAATTAGAAATTACTTTGAATTTGATAAAAAATTAAGGGGTATACAAAAAAAAAAAAATCAATATTAACAATTGCATAGTGACAAACAGAAGAATCAAAGTCAGATTGTTAGACCAAAATATTATAAAACAAAGGAACAAAATGATAAAGGAAGCAGAAAATAACTTTATAGCAAGTCTGTTGGTTTGAGCTAGTAACAAAGTGGCCAAGTCCCACATTTGGCAATTGTACAATATTAAAATGTAATTTAATACAAACATTGCCAAGTCACAAAAAGAACAGCAGCATATAAAAATCAAGATATAAAAAAAAATGAGCACCTTTTTCAAGACTTTCCAGCTTATCAAAGGACTCATCAATAAACATTGGCTTATTTGAAACCCTAAGCCAATCTTGATAGCATATTAGTGCTTCTATTATCCTAAAAATTAAAGAATTCCTAAAACAATCCAAAACTCTTCCCCCTGCTGTCACATCCCAACCTTAGAGATATGACGATCCTAGAACATGGGGAGATATAAGGTCACCCACGCCCGTAGAACCCACTTACATATAAACAAATTATGCCTAGGATCTTACCAAACCTCTTACGATAACTCATTCAAAACATTTAGATGAATACCTTAAATTACGAAAGTCTAAAATAAATCATTTCATATAAAATCCATGAGGAAAATAATATATATCAATAAGTATCAATCAACATTCTCGGAGCGTCTAATGACAAGACTTCATAAAATAGTAGTATTGATAACATGGACGAGGAATTCCCCAAGCGAAGTAGAATGCTTGAGCCATCACCTTGCCTCCTCATATTTGCTCACCTGGAACCACACAAGGAAAAAAGGGTGAGATAGATGATCTTAATGAGTAAACAATAGGGATTGTACAATAACACATATCCCTTAGAAAGGGCTCATAGCTCATAACTTATAGTTCATGATTCATAGTTTGCAGTTTAGAAAGATTCGTAGAAATCACACTTATAACACATAAAGCAAAGGCTACTGCCATAATCACTCGAACACATAGAGTGAAGGCTATTGCCATAATCACTCGAACATATAACACATAGAGTGAAGGCTATTGCCATAATCACTCGAACACATAGCCGATAATTACTCACATCGGTACGAGGATCACATAGCCGATGATTACTCGCATCGGTACGAGTAGCACATAGTTGATGATTACCCACATCGGTACGAGGAGCGCATAGCTGATGATTACCCACATTAGTATGAGCAGCACATAACCAATGATTACTCGCATCGGTATGAGAAGCACATAGCCGATGATTACTCGCATCGATACAAGGATTTTTGCAAAAAGGGTAAAAGGTACCATAGCTAGAGCTAATGGTAATCACAATTAACAATATCATATAAGGTAACAATAACATGTATCTCAATAGCAATAGTGGTTTAACTTTTAAATAAAAGATACAATGATAGTGTAGTTCTAGAAAGAATATACGTTGGGGTAATAATCATAAAAGTATTATCACTGGATAGTCAAAAATGGTTTTGGACCAAATGTCCTTTGGCAACCCAAGTTTAACAAGAAATCACATAGTCCATTTAAAAATGGAAGTGAACTTGGGTTTCAAGAATGTCAAAGGTACACATATCATAATAGCTTGCACTTGTAATTTGAAACATAATGTTTACTCATACTTGTAACATGAACATAGTGTTTACTCACATTTGTAACATGAACATAGTGTTTACTCACACTTGTAACATGAACATAGTGTTTACTCACACTTGTAACATGAACATAGTGTTTACTCACCTTGGGGTTCCTTTGCTCCTAGTATACGTAGTCCTTTTGCACTTCTAAAGCTCCTCAAACTCTAACATAATATTTAATTTAATACTTAGTATTTATTTACTCATGATGCGCCTATCCCATAACTATCCCATGCACATATAGCATACACATACACTTAGAGTTCACATATAGGTGTATTCATCACTTGCACATAACACATTGACTTTAAAAGTCTTGCATAGTTTGTCCTTATAGGCTCACATAAAAACACATTGCAATCACATCAATACCTTTCTAAGGTCATCACAATATTATTACCTGAATATCAATTCACTTTAATAATTATCTTAATTCACTTTACACTTCCATACATGTTAACTTAACATTTAACCTTTCAAGTGTCATGCTTAACTCTTATGATCCCTTTCACTTTATCAACTCATAACCATATGTTCATCATCAAGTCATCATAACCTCTAGTTCCAAATTTCCCAATCACATTTGCATTTTAATCACAATATAAGGTTAAGATACCTTAAGTATACCAAAATGCATTTAAGCTTATCTAGGATCATACCTTCAACTAACATGCAATTTTATCATTTATTATATATACATACATGTCAATATTCATCAAAACACATCACCTAAAAATTATAAACATTGGGACAAAAAGATTCATGTAGGCCGAATGCATCACCAAGGTAAAAACTAAATTCTTCTTCTTTTCGCACATTCCGTCTATTTTGGAAATATGTTAAAACATGGTTTGAAGCAAGATTTTTCATGTAAACATAACAAAAAAATCATTTTAGAATTTAAATTCATAATAATTGGCTACACATAGTGTTGTTTATACATAAAAATTCAACTTTTGAATTATAGAGCACAAAACCATGAGTTTTCTTGTTTTTGGTATTTTCTGATCATTTCAGAAATATATAAACAGGTTGTTTAAACTATTAATTTTCATTCAATCATAGCAAATATCAGTTTATAACATATCCATACATGATTCAGCAGCCATAGATGGGATTTATATAAAAAAATTCCAAGTTTAAAGGCTTAGGTGAAAAATCATGAGTTTTCGCGCTTTCTGCGCTCTTCGTTCATTTCAGCGATAAACAGACACATGATTCAAATCATTATTTTTCATCTAAACAAAAAAAATATCATATTAGAACACTTCCTCATACAAATTGGCAGCCATATGTCCATTCAATAATAAAATTTTCCAACTTCCAAGTTCTAACACGAAATCCTTTGTTTTTTGAAACTTTTCGGTCATCTCAAAAATATGCAGAAATATTATTTAATCCAATATTTTCCATCAAAACAAATCATAAATCAGTTTAGAAATCAACCATACACAAATTCTCCAATCCCCCCCTCCCCCCCCCCCCCCCCCCCCCCCCCCCCAATTTTAAGTTATAGAATTCACCTTTGGAGAAATCTCGCGGAAAGAATCGTGTTTTCGGTAGAAAATAGATTTTCTCTCCCAAAAACTCACATAAACAGAATTAAATCTGTAGAAATCAGTAATCAACCAGTTCAAAATAATTTTCTCATAATTTATTTTATAGAAATCAGTTTAGAAATCAAAAGAGAAGAAAAACTTACGATTACGGTCAAGAAATCACGAAACGGAAAGGTGTTTTCTTAATTTCGGTTGAGAGAAATATTTTGAGAGAATTTTTCTGACAAGATACAGAAAAATGGAGTGATGGCTACTGGAATGAGAGTACTGGCTGAAATTTTCATTATATATTAGGGTTTGGGGTGCAATTTCCAAGTTTGCCCTTAATGAGCTAGGTTAAAAGTGTTTTAGTGTAGTGGGCTTTTGGGTATTTGGGCTTTTTATTTAATTTAGGGGCTGATTATGAGTAATTAAAAATAAAATATTTTTCTTATTATTTTCATTAAAATTACCCCAAAATATTTATTTAAAAATATTTTAAAAATACTCATAAAATTATTTTATGCTTAAAAATCGTCTCTTTACATGAAAATTCATTTTACGAAAAATAAATTATTTCATGCTAATGTATTTTATTCAAATTATTTATTTCACAATAATAATTCATATTGGGCATATTAAAATTAATTTAACATGCCCCAAACTCATAAATCATGTCACACATGAATTTTCATAAAATCAAATATTTTGTCACAATAACTCTAAATTCAAGCAATCTGTCACGAAAACTCTTAGGATAGATGTGGGTTGTTACACCTGTGCTGAAAGCACTCTTAAAAGACATAATACTAATAGGAATAGCAAGCACATACCTAGTCAGTCTAGACAACATAAGGAACCTATCTACAATGAGCTTCCACCACTTTAAGAAATCCGTATTGTCCTCCTCCATTATTATCTCACTAAGATAAATTTGAAGCTCATTTTGTTTTGTCCCACTAATTCCCATCTCCATTTTATGTTGTTTAAATTTGGATTTCAGTAAAGATGTTCTAGAAATGGAAGAAAAATTAGACTGTGATTGGGATGACTGGGACTGTGAATCTGATTGAGAGAGAGTCTTATGGTTATACATTTGTCAATATTTATTAAATAGGACATTAAGATCATTTTTTAACCCCAGCAAATAGACTGCCACCTAGGTCTGACCCATACATTTGTTCAAATGAATACTCCACATATTTAAATTTCTCCCTAGGGTCTAAATCACTTGTAAAGAAAATAAATTTGTTCATCAGAATCCCCCCAATATTTTTCATACTTGCTTTTCATATTTTGGTCTAACAAAGCAAGTTCCAAGTCATCATTAGAATACAATGATTTCAACATAAAGTTGAGCTTAGAGATTTTAGAAAAGAAAGTGTTAGCAGTCACATAAAGAAACCTGATTTCTAAGTATCATGTTATAAAAATGCTTTAGGAAATTAGATATTTTTCTATAAGTAGACCAATTAGTAATATCAGGTAAATTGGCTTGACTCAAATATGAACTAATTGAGGAGTCTTGTTCCTTATATCTTTCAAAAGATTTTTCATATTTACATGCTGTTTTTAGCATCAAGTGAGTGGAGTTCCACCTAGTTGGAACATCTAGACAAAGACATGTTTAATATTGAATATCAAGCATATCAAAAATTTCATTAAATTTTCTCAATCTTGTAGGTGAGTTTCTAATATATCTAACATAATCTCTAACTTTCTTTATAGATGGTTTAACCTCTTTTAACCTATCTGAGATTACCAAATTCAGAATGTGAGCAATACACCTCATGTACAAATACTTACAGTTAGAGACACTTCCACCCTAATTAAGCAGTCTTTTCTGTAAAAAAGAAATAGTTGTATCATTAGAGCTTGCATTGTCAACAATTACTATGAAAAATATTGCTAAGGCCCCAATAAAGCAAACATATTTCAATGGCCTTACCAATATATTCACCCCTATTACTTGACAAATGAACAAAAGAAAGGATTTTTTTTTGAAGCTTCCACTCATCATCAATGAAATGGACAGTCAAAAACATGTAATTTATCCTTTGGATACTAGTTTAAATATCAATGGTAAGATTGACACTTTGAGAATAAGACTTAATAAAAGCTTTTAATTTTGTTCATTCAAAAACTTGTTAAATAGTCCCTAATTATAAATCTCCTAGATGGAATTTTAAACACAGGATAGGCAGTATTCATAAAGACCCTAAAAGCCTCCCCTTCTACAAACTTAAAAGAGAGTTCATCAACAATTATCATTTAAGTAAGAGCATTCTTAGTGGCATCTTGGGAAAATTTCCAAGTGCCTAAAGTACTATCACCTCCCAATTTTGGAGATATGATGGTCCTAGAACATGGGGAGACATAAGGTCACCCACGCCCATAGAACCCACTCATGCATATAATAACATTGCCTAGGATTGTACCCAAAATCACATGCATTAACTTAATTTGACCATTAATAAAGGAAAACCTTAATTTGCGGAAGAATAGTTTTAAAAAAAAATACTTTAAATACAATCCATAAGAAAAGAATATTTAAGACTCTAAATAATTGATTAATGAATAATGTCTCAAAAAGACACTTTCGAATAAGAACTCCTAGAGCATCTAAAGTGACTCTTCATAATACAGTATGATAATAAACTTGGAAAAGAAAATCCCCTAAGTAGAGTAGATTGCTTGAGGCATCACCTTGCCTCCTCATAATGCTCACTTGGAAACCACATAGGAAAAAGGGTGAGATAGATGATCTCAATGAGTAAATAACTGGCTTATACAATAACACATATCCCTTAGAAAGGGCTTATAGCTCATAACTTATAGTTCATGATTCATAGTTCATGGTTCATTATTTGCAATTTAGTAAGGTTGGCAGAAATCTCATTTATAACTCATAACACATAGAGTGAGGGTTGTTGGCATATTCACTCAAACACATAAAGCAGAGGTGGCATCATGCCAAATTCCAACTCTTATCACATAAGAAGCATGAAGCTGATCAAGCCCCATGGCTAGAACTACCCCTTTTAGCTGAGGTGGATACACTACCCTATCCATCGGGTTAAGACCATGTGCACAGGTTCTGATGATTACCCGCATCAACATGAGGATTTTTGCATAAAAGGGTTCGTTGGTACCATAGCTAGAGTTAATGGCAATCACTTATAACAATAGTATTGAAGAATGCAACCACATAATATAATAGCAATAGATGTTTAGCTTATTAAATAGAAGATAAACAATAGTGTGATTCCATAAAGAATGTAAGGCAAGGCAACAATCACAAAGGTTCTTTCTTATTATTGAATAAACAATAATAGTTTCGGACCAATTATTCTTTGGCAACCAAAGCTTATCAAAGAAATCATATAATTAGAATTGATAATAGAGGGTTTCAAGAATATCAAAGGTTCACATATCATGATAACTTGTACTTGTAACATAAATATAATATTTACTCACCTTGTAGTTCCTTAGCTCTTAATGTTCGTAGCCCTTGCACTTCTAACAATCCCCACGCACTAACATAACATTACAATTTAATACTTAGCATTGGCTTATCATCATGCTATCTTATCATATAACTACTCCATGCACATATAACATTCACATATTTTTAGAGTTGCACTTAGTAGTGCACTCATCACTTGTACATAATATGTTGACTTTTAAGTCTTGCATGCTTTGCCTTTTTGGCTCACATGAAATCATATAATAAATCATACCAAGGCTTTTCAAAAGCCAAACACAATAAATCATAATCTTAATATCAATTCAATTTAACTTCCAACTTGGCACGCTTAATACTTTCCATATACATCAACTTAACAAGTAAGCCTTGAAAGAGTCATACTTATCTCTTTTGACTGATTCATATAATCATTCTCATAGTTAATTTAAGATCATTAATTCACTATCAACACATCATAAAACCTAATTCACATGTCACTTAATCAAGTACACATATTAATCAATCATAACAATTAGGGTTTTGGAAACCCTAGGTAGACCAAAAATACTCTAGGTGTTTCCTTGAGCTACTCCTTCAACCAACATGTAATAAAATCATGTATCATTCATATACACATGCTAAAAATCATTAAAATGTATTGTACAAAAATTATAGGCCTTGGAATCAAAATCCTAAGGTAGGCCAAACCACATATTAAGGAAAAATCATGGATTTTCTTGCTTTTCACACTTTTCGATTATTACAATAATATGTAAACGCATGATTTAAACAAATATTTGTTTATGTAAACATAACAAAAATTAGTTTAGAAATCAAAGACACACAAATCACCCCCCTAGTATACATATACATGAAATTTCCAACTTTTAGGTTTTAGGGTTCACATTCCCATATGGATTACTCATGATTAGTTTCATAAAAATCAAATTGTAGCTTGAAAGAAGAGAAAAACTTATGAAGATGATCACAAAATTGCAAGGTTTAGAGGCATCTTATGAATTTCGGTTGAGAGAGAACTTTTAAGAGAATTTTTCTGTAAAAGTTATGATAAAAATAGAATGAAGGTTGCCACAAAGCAAGGGGGCTGAATTTTAGGTCATTATTAGGATTTTTGGAGCAAAATTACAAGTTTGCCATTAATGAACTAGGTTAGGAGTGTTTTGGTATATTGGGCCTTTAATCTATTTTATGGGATGATTATACATAATTAAAATGAAATATTTTGCTTCTTACTTTCATTAAAATGGCCCCAAAAATATTTAATTTAAAATATTTCAAAAATGCTCATAGAAATTGTTTTGTGCATAAAAATTATTTTGTGCATGAAAATTCACTTTATATGCATTTAAATTATTTGATACATATGCACTTCACATAAATCACCTATTTCATATTCAAAATTTATATTATGCATATTAGAACTAGTCTAACAAGCTACTTGCCCATAAATCACGTAGCACATGAAATTTCATGACAGCATACATTTTGTCATAATAGCTCTAAAATCAAGCAATTTTATCATGAAACTCTTCAAGTGGTATGGGTTGTTACAAGTACTTACTTCCTCAGGCCCCCTCTCAATCAAATTCACATAAGTAGGAGTAAAAGGTGAAAGGGTCAATGATTTTTGTCTAACATCTTTACTTGCATGATTTTTTTAAGCATTTCAACATATAATTTCTCAAACTAGAGGTGCCATTAGTTTTAGGATCATAGGCATAAGAATTAGTATAGTAGTTATATAAGGCATTTACCACCTTACCATAATTATTTTGTTTAGTAAAATGGTCCCAGATAGGAGACATGATCTCCATTTGTCTCCTTTTCTTAGTTGGTTGTGGTGTCAAAGTTGTTGCTTCTTGATTTGCTTCGGACTGGATACACTGGCATTGTTGCCAATGGATCCAGTCCCATTGCCCTCATTAGACATCTATAAAGAATAGGTCCAGGAATGATATTAGTGACTAATAATTATTAATATTAATATTTATCTCACAGCAAAGAGTCTAAATATAAATAGAACAATTCAAAATGAACTATACCTTAAGGAAAGCAATAGAGACACAATATCATAAGCAACAGTCCCATTAACCTTAAACCTTGAAACAAAAAATAAAATTTGAAAACAACATTAGTATAATAGTATTAGAGTTATGAAATCAAAGAATATACGTTAAACTAAATCAAATTAAACAATTAATTAATTACCTTTATGTTGAGTCTCTAAGTGAAATAGGAGACACAGGCCGCCCTTTGATAATTGATTTATAAGTTATAAATCAATTGATAATTCCAACAATATGTCACATCCTAACCTTAGAGATATGACGGTCCTAGAACATGGGGAGACATAAGGTCGCCCACGCCTATAGAACCCACTTATATATAAACAAATCATGCCTAGGATCTTACCGAACCTTCATCATTAACTCATTTAAACGATTTAGATAATTACCATAAATTGCGAAAGACTTAAAATGAATCATTACATGTAAAATCCATAAGGAAATTAATATAAATCTCGATAAGTATCAATCAACATTCTCGGAGCATCTAAAGACTAGACTTCATAAACATAGTATTATTGATAACTTGGACAAGGAATTCCCCAAGCGAAGTAGAATGCTTGAGCCATCACCTTACCTTCTCAATTTGCTCACCTAGAACCACACAAGGAAAAAGGGTGAGATAGATGATCTCAATGAGTAAACAATAGGGGTTGTACAATAACACATATCCCTTAGAAAGGGGGTCATAGCTCATAACTTATAGTTCATGATTCATAGTTTGCAGTTTGGAAAGGTTTGCAGAAATCACACTTATAACACATAGAGTGAAGGCTACTGCCATAATCACTCAAACACATAGAGTGAAGGCTATTGCCATAATCACTCGAACACATAGCCAATAATTACTCGCATCGGTACGAGGATCACATAGCCGATGATTACTCGCATCGGTACGAGTAGCACATAGCCGATGATTACTCGCATCGGTACAAGAAGCACATAGCTGATGATTACCCGCATCGGTACGAGAAGCACATAGCTGATGATTATTCGCATTGGTACGAGGATTTCTGCATAAAGGGTAAAAGGTACCATAGCTAGAGCTAATGGTAATCACAATTATCAATATCACATAAGGCATCAATAACATGTATTCCAATAACAATAGTGGTTTAACTTTCAAGCAAAAGATACAATGATAGTGTAGTTCCAGAAAGAATATAAGTTGGGGAGTTAATCACAAGAAGTTCTCATTAGATAAACAAAATGGTTTTGGACCAAGTGTCCTTTGGCAACCCAAGCTCGTCAAAGAAATCATATAATAATATTTAGAATAGAAAGAACTTAGGTTTCAATGATCACAAGGCTCACATGGCATGTTTTCACATTTGTAACATAACAAAATGTTACTTGCACTTATAACATGAACATAGTGTTTACTCACACTGGAAGTAGGAATATAAAGTTTACTCACATTTGAAGAATGAATACGAGGTTTACTCACATTGGGGTTCCTTTGCTCCTAGTACACGTAGTCCCTTTTGCACTTCTAAAGCTCCTCAACTCTAACATAATATTTGATTTAATACTTAGTATTTATTTACTTATGATGCTCCTATCCCATAACTACCCATGTACATATAACATACACATACACTTAGAGTCCACACATAGGTGTACTCATCACTTGCACATAGCTCGTTGACCTACTGGTCTTGCATACTTAGGCCTTATAGGCTCATATGAAAACACATTGCAATCATATCAATACCTTTTTAAGGTCATCACAATATCATTACCTCAATATCAATTCACTTATCAATTATCTTAGTTCACTTTACACTTCCATACATGTGAACTTAACAATTAATCCTTCAAACATCATGCTTAACTCTTATGATCCCTTTCACTTCATTAACTCATAACCATATATTAATCATCAAGTCATCATGACATGTAGTTCCAAATTCCTCAATCACATTTGCATTCTAATCACAATACAAGGTTAAGATACCTTAAGTATACCATAACGCACTTAAGCTCATCTAGGATCATACCTTCAATTAACATGCAATTTTATCATTTATTATACATACATACATGTCAACAATCATCAAAACACATCACATAAAATTTATAAACATTTGGACACAATTGTTCATGTAGGCCGAATGCATCATTAAGGTAAAAACCAAATTCTTCTCCTTTTCGTGCTTTCCGTCTATTTCAGAAATATGTAAAAACATGGTTTGAACCAAGATCTTTCATGTAATCATAACAAAAATCATTCTAGAATATAAATTCATAGGAATCAGCCACTATTGGTGTTATTAATATATAAAAATTCAATCGTTTGCATTAGAGTGCACAAAACCACAAGTTTTCTTGTTTTTGGTATTTTCTGGTCATTTTAGAAATATGCAAACAGGTTGTTTAAACCATTATTTTTCATTCAATCATTGAAATTATCAGTTTAAAACACATTCCTTCATGAATTGGCAGCCATAGGTAGGGTTTATACAAAAAAATTCTAAGTTCAAAGGCTTAGGTGAAAAATCATGAGTTTCCGCTTTTTCCGTGCATTTCATTTATTTCAGCGATAAACAGACACATGATTCAAATCATTATTTTTCATCTAAAAAAAACAAATATCACATTAGAACACCAGTTCATACAAATTGGCAGCCATATATTAGTGAAAGAATAAAATTTTCTAATTTCCAAGTCCTAACACGAAAACCTTGAATTCCTTTGTTTTTCGAAACTTTTCGGTCATCATAGAAATATGCAGAAATATTATTTCATGTAATATTTTTCATCAAAAAAAATCAAAAATCAGTTTAGAATATATCCATGCACAAATCGCCCCCTCTTATGATGTTTATGGAATAAAATTGTGATTTTAAGTTATAGAATTCACCTTTGGAGAAATCTTGTTGAAAGAATCGTGTTTTCGGTAGAAAATAAATTTTATCTCCCAAAAATTCACTCAAACAGAATTGAATCTGTAGAAATCAGTAATCAAACAGTCCAAAATAATTTTTTCATAATTTATTTCATAGAAATCAGTTTAGAAATTGAAAGAGAAGAAAAATTACGATTACGGTCAAGAAATCGCGAAACGGAAAGGTGTTTTCTTAATTTCGGTAGAGAGAAATATTTTGAGATAATTTTTCTGCCAAGATACAAAAGAAATAAGATGATGGCTGCTGGAACTTTGGTCTGGTCGAATTTTTGAATATATATTAGGGTTTGGGTGAAATTTCCACTAATACCCTTAATGAACTAGGTTAGGAGGATTTTTGTGTAGTGGGCTTTTGGGTATTTTGGCTTTTTATTTAAATTTAGGGCTGATTATAATTAAAATAAAAAGGTATGTTTTTCTTATTATTTCTGTAATATTTCCCCCAAAATATTTATTTTAAAATACTCATAAAATTATTTTATGCTTAAAAATCGCCTTTTTACATGAAAATTCATTTTATGAAAAATAAATTATTTCATGCTAATGCATTTTATTCAAATCATTTATTTCACAATAATAATTTATATTAGACATATTAAAATTAATTTAACATGCCCTAAACTCATACATCACATCACACATGAATTTTCATAAAATCTAATATTTTGTCACAATAACTCTAAATTCAAGCAATTTGTCATGAAAATTTCTAGGGTAGATGTGGGTTGTTACACAATAGAACACCTTAAGGATAAAAATAAACCATAAGTTAGATAAATAAATAAATAATAAATAATTAAATGAATAAATAAATAATTAAAACATAAATAAGTTACTAATTAAATAATTTAAAACAAATAAATTTATTATAAAACAAATAAGCATATGATTTACAGAAATAATAACACATAATATATTAAGTATGTAATAATTTAAATAAATATATATTTAAAATATAAGTATTATAGAATAGCTATTTAGTAAAAAAAAATATATTTTCTATATAAATAAATAAATTATCAGTTAATTATTTTTACAACTGTATCAAATCAGGGCCTAAATAATGAAAAAATTAAGAAAATAATTTATAAAGTTAAAAATAATTTCACAAAGCATATGTTTACGAAAACAAAATCACATATATTTACTAAAAAATTCATAGAAAATACAATAAAATATTAAAGAAGACAAAAAAAAAAAAAATTAAACTCAATAGTTAGCACTTGTTCTTAGACTCTGTTTCTCTAGAAATCCATAGATATATATTTTATAGGGCCAGATACTTACATGCAAAGAAGGAAAAGAAGAGATATGTTAAAAAAATAAGTAGTAACAATAAATGAAGATCACAAATTTTTTGCCTAAAGGTTAAATTTTTACCTTCTAAAGAGATTTAGAATTCAGAATCACTTTCTGAGAAAGAAACTACCACCATAAATGAGTCCCCAACTCTCAGTGACTTAAAGATATATACATAACTATATCTCAGAGTCTCACAGTCTCAGTAATTTAAGGATATTAGGATTACGTTATTTATTAACTGAAAAAGGAGAGACATTTGTTCATTAGACCGGTCTGAGAGAAAGGTGCTTCCGCTAACCACCACCACTTTAGGTTAGGGTTAGGGATAATGTAACCAAGTAAGGGGCTTCAACCACAAAAAGGTAAAGAACAAAGAGTATGGTGAAAGAGGGTATGAAAATGAGAAATGGTTAGGGTTAATGCCTAAGAGAAGAAGAGACTAGATTGGAGAAGACTGAAGAAAGAGGAGCGTTGTTAGACATCAGATGAGTGAGAGAGGAGAGAGGTGAGAGGATATAAAATTCTAAAGAAGCGGCATAAATGAAAAAGAGTGAGAGAGTAGGGGGTGAGCAAAACCGAACTAAACTGTTATAGCAAAAAAAATTGGTTATAACTAAATCGACCAAATTTTTTTAATATATATATATATATATATATATATATATATATATATATATATATATATATATATATATATATATATATAAAATACTAATTTATCTTTTCAAGAAAAAACTCAATTATATATATAATAAATTATATATATATATATATATATATATATATATATATATATATATATATATATATATATATATATATATATATATATATATATATATATATATATATATATATATATAAAATACTAATTTATCTTTTCAAGAAAAAACTCAATTATATATATAATAAATTATATATATATATATATATATATATATATATATATATATATATATATATATATAATAATTTATTTATTTTCCACTATATATATGTATATATTATTGGAAAATAAATAGGTTTAAATGCTTCATTGTATTTATTATTGGAAATTAAGCTTTTTTTTGAATAAAATAAAATAGTATTAATTATTTTTCATTTGTATTTTTATAACTCATTATGATTATCGAAGGAAATTGAGTTTTTTTTTTTTGAATAAAATGAATTATATATATGTGTGTGTGTGTGTATACACACACACACACACACACACACACACACACAGAGACACATATATATATGGAAATAAATAGACTTAAATGCTTTATTATTATTATTATAGGAAATTGAGCTTTTTGAATAAATTGGATTAGTATTAATCATTTTTTTATTTGTATTTTTATGATTCATTATCATTATCATTGGAAATTAAATTTTTTCAGAATAAAATGAATTAATATTAATTTTTTTTGACTTATATATAATAATAATAATAATAATAATAATAATAATAATAATAATAATAATAATAATAATAATAATAATAATAATAATAATAATAATAATAAAGCATTTAAGTGTGTGTGTATACACACACACACACACACACACACACACACACTTCCTTGTTAAATAGAAAACCAAAATTAACACTTAAAATTTATGTCATATTTATGAAAAAAAAAAGAGAAAAGTCCAACAGTCCAAAACCGACAAACTGAACCAAACCAAATTTTTTCAGTTTGGTTTGATTTGGTTTTTATATAATTATGGTTTGGTTTATAAAATTTTACAAATTCAGTATTCGATTTTTTTGGTTCAGTTTGATTTTGAACCTAATCGACCAATTATACACTCCTATGAGAGAAGTTAGGTTTAGGATGAATATATATAAGGGCGAAATGACCTAATATAGATATGGGGTGTTTAGGGTTACTATAATTTAGTTATTTTGGTCAGTTTGGTCCTCCATTTAGCATAACCAAATCAAAAATCAAAAATTGATTTTTTCTTAATCATGTAACTAAACTGCATCATATTTCAAATTTAACCAAACCAAAGCCATATTTTGTTTTAGTTCGGTCCGAAAAAATGGTTCGGACCAATTTTTGCCCACCCTTAGGTGTGAGGCTTAATCATTTGAAGGTATGATTTGTTAATGAGGATTGATCACTTAGTTTGTTTAAGGATAGTTTGGTCAACATCAGCTTTGCTAAGGCACTTGGGCTTTAAGGGATGATAGGTTGAACCTTTTGAAAGGTATTGGGGAGTTTGTATGATTTTGCTTTCATAGCATGATCAATGGAGAAGATAGGCACATCTATCTTATGTTTACAATTGAAGAGGCTCTTAGAATGATAGGAATTTTGGGGTGACACTGCACTGATTTGGATGATGACTCAAGAGACGTGTCTCTTTATGGATGACAAGATTCTTAGTAATGGATTGATAGATTGCTAAAAGATGGTATAGAGGACATGCCCTTAATGAGCCATGTGACTAGCTAACAAAAAACAATTTGGAATGTATGCCCCCAATGAGGGACCAACTAAAGGATTATGGCTTAGCAAGTTATGCCCTTAATATGGGATAAAGGCATAAAGGGATAGAATGATTCGACTAGGGTGACCCATTTTTTTCTTCTCTTTTTTTTTTTTCTCTTTTTTAGCTTCTTCTTATTTATGTATTTATTTAATTTTGTTTTTATATACATTTTTTGAGATGTAACTATGTTAGACCAAACAAGAAAGATGAGAAAAGAAAAGTGTATGAATAACATAAATATTTTATTACAAAAGGAGAAGATAGTACAAAATAGAAGAAGAAAACAAAAATAACATCCTAAGACTCAAATCTTAAACTTTGACTTTAAACTTAGACTTGGACTCGAATTTGGATTTGGACTTGGATTTGAATTTGGATTTGGAGTCAATCTTTGACAAGTTAGACTAGTTAGGCTTGATCTCTTTCATACCATACTACTTGGGGTTGAGGTGAGGTAAGGTTGAGGTATGTTAGTTGTTGGATTCAAATTCTTCATCATTTCAAGTTAGTGGTGGGGAACATTTTTTGAAATGATTCATTTTGGATGCATTCTTTAACCCCGATGCGACTAAAGCTTTGAAGGTGGGCATGTATTGAATTAGCAAATGGGTTGGTAAGCTGAAAGTATACAAGGAAGTCCATTTTTATTATTCGGTTGGATGATTTACATTTGAGCATCTTTAGCCCTCCACCTTAACATAGAGAAAGACTCATTTGGAAGCTATTTGGTGGTCTCTAAGTCACATCTAGTGGCATCCACTTTGATATTGTAATGATATTGCTTGAAAAAAGCATGACAAATATGATCCTATGTTCTCTTTTAGCTCTTATATAGTGAAAGAAACCATCTCATGGTATCATCAATTAGGGTTATTGGAACAACTAAGTAAAGGGCTCATTGCTAAGTCCTAAGGTTTCATTGCTCCCACATATACCTTCAAATTGGTCTTAGGGCAAGTGGTTTCATCAAATCCATCCAATTCAGGCATTTTAAATTTGGGAGGAAGCTTGGTATTAGGAAACATGGTTAAGCTATTCACATCATTTAAGTCACTATGATGCTTCAGGACTTGATGGTCTTCTCTATAGCTTCAAGTTTCTCCATGAGCTTTCTAGTGTCTAGATAAGAGAAAACTTCACACCTTTATTTAGATATGGGTCAATTTGGTTTGAATTAGGATTAGAGTTGTTTTGGTTAAAGCTAGTTTTGGGTTAGTTTGGTTAAGGTAAGCTTGGTGAGTGTTTGGATAGTAGTGAATGTTTGACTTTTCTTTGGTTCAAGGTGTAGTCTTAAACTCGAAATGAATGTATGTTTTTAGTACATTACTAATGCATTGGAAAAACATTTCAGGAATATGCAATCATGCAAGGACTTTATAGTGCATACAACCTAGGTCAAGTTCTAGGTTTATTAGATGAGAGGATAAATATGGCTTGGAAAGGGTAATGTCACACTAGTGCAATGATATACATAATCATATCTGAGTTAAGGAGCCTTACATGAGTCTAATAATATGTATTACTCGTTACACCTTTAAAAAGATCAAAGGATTCATCACAAGGTAGATAATTTTGCTATATGCAAATAGACCCAAGAAGGGATACCTACTTGATGCTACTCACTATCTATAGTTTTTCTAGAACTAGTCTTAGAGGCAAAGAGCCTATGTAAGTAATGTACGAAAATCACAACTATGTTAAAGGCTAAACTTTTTCACCAATTATTAGTTCTCTTATTTCTTTTTCCTTCTACTAAAAGGAAAGTTTGTCCTTAGTAGAGTGCCAACTATAAGACCTCACCCAAGTACCAGTCCAATATGCTAAAGGGAATCAAAATGCTCATTTGGAAAAAGACTCAAGCGAAGCCCTTTGGTTTTTAGATTGATTGATTTTGGAAATGTATTTTGGAGTTGCCACCTTAATTTTATTTAATTAGAGAAAAGTTAAGGAAAAAATCCATTTGACTCCAATTATCATCTTGAAGGAAAAATGTACTAGTCTCCGAACCAAAAGAGGATTCAATGACTAAGTTTTTGATTTATTTTAATAAAATTAGTTTCACATTTAATAAGTATTGACCTATTTATGTTTTTATAATTTCACAAAAATTATCTATCAATAGCAAGGCAATGGAGATACTATTTTATGCACTTAATGAAACTGAATTCAACCAAGATTTAGCATGTCAATATGTGAAAGAGATATGGGATACTCTAAGATTAACTAATGAAGGTACGTTTAAGTTAAAGAATCTAAATTGAATATGCTAACTACTAGTTTGAAAATTTCAACATGAAGAAAGATGAAACAATTTAAAAAATGTACAAGCATTATTCAACAATTGTAAATGAGCTAAGAGGACTTAATAAATCATTCCCACAAAAGGAGTTAATTTCAAAGCTTCTAAAGGTGCTTTCAGTGACCTATGATTCAAAAATAGATGCAATGGAAGAATTTAGAAGTATAAAAATGATGACAGTTGATGAAGTGGTAGGAAATCTTATCACTTATGAGCAGAAACTAAAAATAAGAATGGAAGGAAGAGAAAAGGAGAGCTCCATTAAGAAAGAAGAATCGATTTCTCTAAAAGCCTCAATTAAAGATGAGAAAGAATCATCAAATGAGGAAGATGAAGAAATTATGCTTCTTACTAAGAAGTTTAACAAATTCATTAGAAGAAAGTGTCCCTATATGAAGAACTTCAATAAAGAATGTTTAAGCAAAGGAAATCAAATGGAAGACAAGAGGAATGAAATCGTTTGCTATGAATGCAAGAAACTAAGACATATTACCCACTACTCAAGCAAAAGAAGAAGAAGGAAAAAAGAAAGAAAATTTTATAAGAAGAATAAGACATACACAACATGGAGCAGAAGTGATACATCAAGAGATGATGACTCATCCGATGATTAAGAAGAGAATATCAGTCTATACTTTATGGCACTTAAGGATGAAGAGGTAAGTCCTAACACCTATACCTTTGATGAATTGCAAGATGCATTTGATGACATGCTGGGAAATTTTTTGATTGTTGAAAAGGAAAATATCGACTTGAAAAGGAACTTGTATAATTTGAAAATTAAGCATGAAAAGATGATAGATAATTCTAAGAACAAAATGGATAATGCTTTAAAAGAAAAAAATTACTTGATTAATGAACTAAAATTATCTCTTGATAAATTTTCTATCAAGCATAATGAGATTAAGAATGAGATGATTATATAAAAAAAAAAATGCCTAAGGAAATTCTCTGTTGGAAGCAAAACACTTGATGAGATAATTGTTTCTCAAAGAGGAATTTTTAATGAAGCGAGTCTAGGATATAATGTTGAAATCAAAGAATAGAAATATTATAGCTTTTCAAAAAGAAATTGGATCCAAAAATATTAATCAAATACACCTATTGCCAATTTCATCATGTCAATAATAGATGTCCTATTAAGAATAGGAAACCTTATACTATTACAAGTGTTTGGATTCTAAAAGAATCAAAACCAACTAAAAGTGTTTGGATTCTTAAGATTACTAACATGAAAGGACCTAAAGAACAATTGGGTAACAATGAGAAGATGAAATTGAATTGTTTTATAGGAGCAAGCAAAGGACAAGAAAAAGAATAAATGGATTATTGATAGTGGTTGCTCTAAGAATACAATGGGAGATGAAAATCAATTCATTAAATTGAAGGGAAGAAATGGAAATGTAAGCTTTGCAGACAACTCTAAAGGAAAGGTTGTTGGAATTGGCATAATTGGTAACAATGACTTATCCATAACTAAAGTATTATTTGTTGATAATTTAAAACACAATTTTTTTAGTGTAAGTCAACTTTGTGATAAAGATTATAGAGTTATATTTGAATCATTATTTTGTGAAGTTATTGACATTAAGACAAATAGAATTGTTTTTATTGGTTATCATTAATGCAACATGTACATGGTGGACCTAAATAACCATGAAAATAGACCTTTGCTTATTTTCAAAAATTGAGGATACATCTTTATGGCATAGAATATTACGACATGCTCATATGGATGTAATCTCAAAGGTTTCTAGAAAAGATTTGGTTAAAGGATTGCCCAAACTAGTTTTCAAAAATGAAAGTATTTGTAAAGCTTCTACAAAAGAAAAACATGCTAGAAGTTTTTTTTAAATCCAAAAATGTTATTTCTACTTCTAGACCTTTACAATTACTTCGCATGGATTTATTTGGTCCAATAAGTACACCTAGCCTTGGTGGTAAACATTATTGTTTAGTTATTATTGATAATTTTCACATTTTATTTATTTCTTACATATAAGAATGATGCTTGATGCGTTCATACTATTTGCAAAGTCATTATAAAATAAAAAAGGTATTAATTTCTTGTATTAGGAGTGATCATGGCAAAGAATTTGAAAATTCTGATTTTGGAATGTATTGCAAAGAACATGGCATTGAGCATAATTTCTTTGCACTTAGGACTACCTAACAAAATGGTATTGTTGAAAGGAGAAATAGATCATCTGTAGAAATGGCTAAAACCATGCTTCATAAAAATGATTTGCTAAAATATTTTTGGGCAGAAGCTATCAATATATGATGCTACATCAATAATAAAACTATGATTAGGCCTATTCTCAATAAAACCCCTTATGAATTATGAAAGAGGAGAAAGCCTAATGTTGCATATTTTCGTCCCTTTGGTTGCAAATGTTTTTTTCTTAGTAATAGAAAAGACAACCTTGGTAATTTTGATGCTAAATCCAATGAAGGTATCTTCCTTGGCTACTCCACTCACTCAAGAGCTTATAAAATCTTCAATAAAAGAACATTTTTAGTTGAAGAATCCATTTATGTTATTTTTAATGAATTTCCTTCTAAGAATAGTGATAAGGATGAACATTAAAAAGTAATTGAAGACATGATGAAGGATTTGACTTTGAATGAATCTTAAGAACAAAGTGCACCAAAGATGAAAAATGAAGAAAATAAGGATCAATTGAGCATGCCTACTCAACAACAAGTTGAAACTCCATATCTTAGAGTGAGAAATGAGTTAAAGATACTCAAATTATTGGTGACTCAAATCAAGGTCTAAGAACTAGATCAAAAGTCTATATTACTTATGAATATGTTGCATTTATGGCACAAGTAGAGCCAAAGAACATCAAGGAAGCAATTCAGGATGATTAATGGATATTGACTATGCAAGAAGAGCTTAATCATTTGAAAGAAGCCAAGTTTGGATATTAGTATCGAGACTAAGTAACCATTCAATAATTGGCACCAAATGGGTGTTTTGAGATAAGCTTGATGAATCCAAAATAATGGTAAGCAATAAAGCAATGTTAGTAGCTCAAGGTTATTCTCAAGAAGAAGGTATTGATCATGATGAAAAATATGCTCCCATTACTAGATTAGAAGCAATTGGAATGCTACTTGCTTGTGCTTATTATAAGAATTTTAAACCTTTTCAAATGGAAGTCAAAAGTGCATTTTTAAATGGTTTTATCTAAGAGGAAGTATATGTTGAACAATCTCTGGGTTTTGAAAATGAATAAAATCATGTATTTAAATTAACAAAAGTTTTATTGGTTTGAAACAAGCTCTTAGAGCTTAGTATGAGAGGTTAAGCAACTTCTTACTAGAAAATGGTTTTTCAAAAGGAAAAGTTAATCTTACACTTTTCATTAAGCATCATAAGCAAGACATATTAATTGTACAAATATATGTTGATGATATTATATTTGGTGTTACTAATGATAAACTTTGCAAGGAATTTTCTAAGTTTATGCAAAGTGAAGTTAAAATGAGCATGATGAGTTAGCTAAATTTCTTCTTAGTTTTTCAAATTTAACAACTTGAGCATGGTACGTTGATCAACTAATCTAAGTAAACTAAGAAATTACTTAAGCAATTTAGGATGGAAAACACTGAGTCTCAACCTACACCAATGACAACCTCAATAAAGTTTGAACTAAATGAGAAAGGTAAGTCCATTGACTCTAAAATTTATAGAAGCATGATAGGATCTTTGTTGTACTTGACTACATTTAGACCCAATATTTTGTTTAGTGTATGCATGTGTGCTCAGCATCAATTGAACCCTAAAGTATGCCACATTGCTAGAGTCAAAAGATCATGAGACACCTTGTTGATACTCCAAATTTAGGTTTATGGTATCCTAAAGGTTCATCATTCTATTTGCATAGATATTCTGATGCGGATTATGGTGGTTGTAAGATTGATAGGAAAAGCATAAGTGGAATATGTCAATTTTTAGGAAGCATGTTAGTTTCATGGATTTCAAAGAAATAAAATTCAATTGCACTATCAACCACAAAAGCCAAGTGCATTGTAGTAGTAGGTTGTTATACTCAACTTCTATGGATGGGAACTCAATTAGAAGATTATGGTAATACATTTCATGGCACACCAATTAAATATAATAATACTAGTGCTATCAATTTTTCAAAGAATCCATTTAGCATTCTAGAACTAATCACATAGATATAAGGCATCATTTTCTTAGAGATCATACTAGCCAAAGCACTATTACACTTGAATTTATTGATACAAAAAAATAGTTGGTAGACATATTCACCAAACCTTTGGATAAGGAAGTATTTTTCTACATTCAAAGGGAACTTGGTATGATTGATATTGTTTAGGTATGATCCAACTAAATTTGACGTGTTCATTTTGTAGCTATGCTTGAATTATGAAATTTATGAATGTTTATCTTTTGTAATGAAAATAATTTTTTTCTTTGAAAATTGGTAATTAAGTCATTAAAATTTATTAATTTATATCACTTTAACTTCAATTTATATTAATATTTATGCCAAAAATGTTAAATCATATGCATAATATTCATATATGAAGAACCAAGCAAAAATAATTTCAAAAAACCTTCAACTTGCCTAAAAAAATCAATTTTTCAGCTGAACGTTTGTTCATATTATCTAAATGCTTGTTTATCTCTTACCCAATTCAAACTAGAGACACAGAGAGTAATTGAACGCTTGTTTATCTCTTAAATGCTCGTTTATATGTCTAGTAAAAATTGTATTAAGTTACAGCACCAAAATGAATGCACGTTCATATTACTTGAATGCTTGTTCATGTCATGAGCATAAATTTAAAATTCAGATAGCAAGTCTTTGAACGTATGTTCACCTTCTTGAATGTTCATTCACCTTGAAATTTTAAAAGCCTTAATTCACTATTTTGAGCCATTCTTTCTCATATCTCCTATATTTTTTCCCACATCCTCTCAATGCAAACCCTTTAAATCCTAAAATTAGCAAATCCACCATAAAACCCAAACAAAAACTTACCAAATCCTTTCAAAATGCATAGAACCAAAAGCATTGGTAAGAAACCTTTAAGGAAAGAGAAAGGGAAAAGTTCAAGAATTGAAGAGTGTGAAGAGTCTCCTCCTCACCACCTCAACTAGGGCCTCAAGCACACTTTAGGTTAAAGTTTACTACTCCAAAACTTAATGAAAGATAAGAAAAGTTTTGAAGTAAAAAAAGTAGTAAGTGATCGCCCTCTTACTTTGATGATTTAAGTAATTTGGCTTTGAAAGATGAAGTTAGTACTTTATGTCTATAATTTTTTGGTTCTTTAAGGTTTGCCAAGATTAGTGAAGATATTTGTTTGAATTTACTCTATGAATTTTTCACCATATTGGTGGTTGAAAAGAATGGTGATATGGTGTTTATGATGAAGAATAAGAGGAGAAAATTAACTATTGCTATAATTTCTGATTTACCTAATAATGGTCTTGTTAATATGCCTCAAAATTGGGATGCTAGTCCTTTATAGGAGTCTTTAATTGGAATTCAAAAATGGCATCACTATGGTAAATCTACTTAATTTAAGAGTGTAGCTATTTACATTTTCCATAGGTTGTTGACTTTCTTCTTTTTTTGCCAAAGGTGAAGTAGTGGGAATATTATTAAATAAGAACTATTTGCCTCAGGTCAATTGATTGCTAAAGAAAAATTTTATTATGCTAGAATGTTTATAGAATCCTTTAGGAAAAATTCTCTTAAGGCTTTTAGAAAATTAGTTATGGGCATGTATGTAATCGTTATTGCTCAATATCTAAGTTGTACTACTGATGCGGATGAAGTACATAAGTTGAGTCTAACTTCTAATGGTTACTTGCATATGAATGCCTTTAAAAAGATAAAAATAACCATAAAGGATGAAAGACTCATTTATGGAGAAAAACCACACCTATAGATCTTAACATTCGGAGTTGAGCCATATAAAGAAGATGACTATGATAAGGTTGAAGCAACCATTAATGCCCATAGGGATCAATATAGGGAGGAAACTAAACAACAAGGCGCTACACCCTCACCTAGGAAAAGGAATAGACAAGCCACTAGTGAAGAAGGAGGATTTTCTTGGGCCACTTTAAAGGACATTTTAATTCAGCTTATGGAGCACTTCCCCATTTTTTAGTGCAATGTGTATCCTAGGTTGGATAGTTTAGAGATAAAACAATGGGCTCTTTATTAAGCTATTGATGAGATTCATCCATGTTTCGGTGTTACTATTTCAGCCAAGGATTTCTTTGGACCTGACTCTTCTCACACCCACATCTTCCATCTCCTCTAGTAGCTTAGTTCATATCATGATCATGTTATATCTTTGCATTATGATATCATGTTGGCACGTTTCTTTTATCTTTTGACACATTGCTTTTAAGAAAATTTTTGTACCTTGGTTATTTTCCTTATGTTTGGTGTTTTATTATTGGTACCTTATTTTGAATATTAGTGTTTCACATTTTGATATTCTTGGATTTTTCATTGAATTTTTTTATGGATCTTTTACTTTATATATTCTTGATTTATATGATTGAATTGAGGTGACTATGAAGGAATGGTGGAGCCAAATGCAGTGGAAGAAAGGTGGTGAGGTGAAATTTCAAACAATTTAAAATTTCACATCACCCAATTTTGGTCCAAAATTCATTGAAGCAATCAATTAATTTGTTTGTAAAATACATATGCATATAAAGAAGAAGGAGGAGTAATCATATTACCTCATGTAGGTTCCTTCTTTCTTTATCAAAGAGCTTCCCAAGTGCGAAGCCTCTAGATCATCCACACCTAGCTCACTTCAAAGTCTCCTTTTAATTTCTTTGGTGTTCTTAAATCCTCTCTTAGATGCCTAATTTGATTCAAGATTTCCCTCAAAAATCTTTAGGAAGATTAAGGTTTCTCTTTGGCTTGTTTTGGACTAAACACATTTTTAATTTGCAAGCATTTGTTCTTTCACAAAGAACAAAGAAGAGAATTGAAGATCAAAAGAAGAATTGAAGAAACATTTTCTTCCTTTTCTTTCTCTCTCTCAACTTCTCTCTCTAAGATGCTCTAAATATTAAAATGATGATCACTCTATTTGCAACATAAAAACTTGAAGCTTTTATATTATTTGCAAGGTTTAACACTTAAATCTTCACAAAGACTTAAATATCCTTTTACATTCTTCTAACTCACCATTTAGTGAAGGGGCAAATTTGACTTTGCTTTTTCAAATGGTAAAATGACCATTATATCCTTTAAGGGTAAAATGGACATTTCCTTTAGCCAAAAGATGTAATTATAATTTTAACCTTAGTAGAAAATTCTCTAACCCCTAAATCCATCACATGGGCTCATGAATAGTGAATTTTCTCTAATCCCTAAATTGCCTCTTAACCATATCACATGTGGGCTTAGGCTACATCTCATGTGTTAGGGGTTTTTATTAAGCTTAAAATTAAGTCTTTGATTTAGTCCAAATCAATTTTCAATTTAATCTTTCTCATTTGCATCATATATAAATTAAGATTTAATGAATAGAAAACTTCATATATTAAATATCAGGACATGCTAGGGTCCTTGTAAATTTAATTATATGTTTTATCATTTTACCACAAATCAATTAATTAAATACTTTAATTAATTATTATGGTAAACCTTTTACACTTGGAAGGTGATCACTATTGGGTGTGTGACTTAAACATCACTATTGAATGTTTATAGTTAAAAACTTAAATGTCACTTGGACCATCGATCATAAATCATCAAGCACTAGAATCCCTTCATTAAGGATCCCAATCTCGGCTAGGGTAATGGTTTATGTCAAACCCTAATGTCCCTCGATTCTATATCCTTATCTCGGTTCTAATTCTTGATGAAATTAGATTCCTACTAGAAACTCTTTCTAGTGAATCTTACTGTTTTGGCTAGAAACTTAAGTATCAAGAACAACCATATAGCATAGGATCTTGAAAGTGAGGACACTCCTACTATCCTTTTATACATTAAGGACTCATCTTACGATGATACAACTCATTAAAGTTTTGCATACTTTGAAATTTTCTTAAGACTCTAAGCCTTTAGATTTATTCCATGATTATGTTTTCTTTTCTAGGGAAAGAAAACTAGTATTGACATCTATATGTCAAACTCATAATCATTATGCATTGCTATATCTTATATAGCTATAATGGAATCATCTTATAATTTGCTTCATTATGAATGTACAACTTTTATGCATTCATATAAAGCAAATTATATTTTTCTTAAGGTTAGATATTTTACTATATTAGATATTTTACTATCTCATGATTCACTTCATCATGAAGATACAACTATGGTGTATTCATATAAAGAAATCATATCTTATAGAAAAAGAAGATATTCTATTAAACGTTTAGCAGCTTATAATGATAAAACATTTAGTTAGTTTTAGACTTTTCATAGGGTTGATCAAATTTACTTTGATCATTTTATTGGATATTATTGGATGACATTCACCTAATTATTCTATCTTTATAAATATGTCACTTTCTTAAATAAACACTTTATCAAGAAATAACATCTTTGCTAATAACTCTTTGTTATAGAAAAGATAGAAATACTATCCTAAACCACCTTTAGGATATCCAACAAACCTTATCTTAATTAGAATTATCTTCCAATTGTCTAATTTCATCTTATCAAATAAGCTAGATATCTCATTTCAAATTATGAGTAAGAATTTTGATATCTATCCATATCATATCATATATGAATTAAGATTAGATAGACTTTGGAGAAAATTCTATTTAATAATATATAGCTATGAATTGTAAATTTCCATAAGAAAATAAACAAAAACTTTTATGGTTCATCATTTATTACAACATATCATATATGTTGTAATTTATTATTTTGAGTATACCATCACATATGGTTTTCCTAAAAGGAATTATGATTATATGCCAATTTTATATTTAGGAATTCCTTAAAAATTCATAATCGACTTCTCCCCACTTCGGTCAAATCAAAGGGTTATGATACTCTTTCCCTTTTGTATGAAATATCCTTAACATTTATTTTCCTTTTCATCTTGAATTTCTTGAACATTTCAAAAAATTGAAATGAACAAGTCATTTTATTCACCTTTTTCCGAATGGGTCAATATCATGTATATAGGTAAATACAACGAATTAGGAAAAACTCCCACTAACCATTTCACAAATGGTATTGATGCATCCATATGCATAAGTTCTAATACTTCTTTGATTTCTATCCTTTTGTCCAACAAAAGGTGATCTAGTTATTTTTGCATTAGATACTAGACTTCTAAGTAGAAACAAGTTCACACCCTAATAGCTAGTGACATATGTTATCCAACTAAATTGTCTTATCTTCAGCTAAACAAACTAATATAAGAAATCATAGTAGTTCTAGATTGGAGTTCTTTATGGCATTATCATAAAAGCACTTGGAGTTGTTTTGTTATTATTAACTTAATAATAGTACATCAAACATATAATTCATACTCTTAAGTTTATTATTATAATAAACCATGCAAACACTTTTCTAGTAACGGAATTTGTAATTCCTTGAAGTTACAGAATAATGTAGCTTAAGTATGAAAAACATACATGATTTACAAAACATGATTTCCTCAAATCATCATCAAGTACATATAAGACATACAAAATATGATTTCTTAAATCATCATGAAGTATTATAAAAGCTCTTTGGAAATAAACATTTTGCCCTTTAGATTTTGAAAATACTTCATTTAACTCTATGCTTCCATTATTTACTTTGATCATGCATATGACATAGAAGCACCCATATCATGAATCCAAGTAACAGATGAACTATATGAATCATTGCAATATAGTAACAAGAGATAAATTTTCCTTCACAAGGTTTACCCTTCTCTTTGTCCCTTAGTATTCATAATACTTGGAATAATTACTTTTCTAATATTCATAATATTGACAATAGAAATATTTTCTTTTGTCCACTATAGCATTTTCTATGGACTTGTCCCATGCAATTTTCCTTTTAGGATTTACAATAGAAACTTTTTCTATTACCTTAAAGCGTATTTTCCATCTAATGGAAATTTAGAGTGAATTTGAAGAATTAAACTATTTGAAAATTATTATTTATCAAAACATCTAGACTCTCTAGTTGTTTGATGAATTTAATCATCATATGAAAATAATTCCAAATTTAGTTTAATTAAAATTAATAAGAAATAAAATAGGCTTCTCATAATTCAAATTCTTTCATAAAGAATACTAGATAGAAAAATAGAAGAACAAGAAATTAAAGATGAAACATTTTCTTCTTTGATTTCTTTTCTCTAATTTCTTGTTCTTGTTGAATAGTAAGAATAAGAACAAGAATGAAAAATATGGAGAAGACAAAGAAAAATAAAGTTATAAAGATTAAGAAGAAACACTTTCTTCTTTTCTTCCTTTATAATTTCTTTTCCTTTCCTTTTTCTTTCTTTTCTTTTCCTTTTTCTTTCTTTATAATTTTCTTCATATTCAAACAAAATAACTGCCTTAATATCTCATATTAATTAGTGTATTTATGCTCATCATACAACTCTTGTAGACGATGCATAATTATTTAGAGTCTTGTTATGCTCATATGTTGTTTTTGTAACCCTTGACTTATAAAACAATCATATAGTATCATACTCATCTAATATTTTGTTTTCATTGCACTTAGAGGGATACGTTCCTTTAAAGTAGTATTTTCTCTAAAAGACTGAGAACAAATCAAGTTGAATACATACACTATGTACTCAAATGCAAGGACTATAGATTTAGGCCCTGTAAGCCTAAAAGAATCAAATTTATTCACAAGTGGAATTGTCAATTTCATATTATCAAAATGCAAAAAACAACAAGATTAATAACTTATGTAATTATGTAGCTACCATAATGATTTGGTCTTCAATTAAAATGGTAATCCTACTAATTTGGCAAATCCTATACTTCCAAATAGGAAACGAAAATCCCATTAGGTGGATTTCTAGTAGGTGATTGAATTCTTATTAGATTATCACAAATTCCTTAAATACACATTGTCGTTATTGGAATTTTGATATCTAACAAGTGAATAACACTTGTTTATCACAACTCTTTGTGAGGTTCAATTAATCCGGTTCCTAGTGTTTCCAACCTCAGATACACATTGTCATTATTGGTTTTTTACACTAGTCAAGTCAAACCCATTGGACCAACAAGTATAATGATTTAAACATTATATGTCTCAAATACTCATTGTCATTATTGAAATACAATGTATCATATACTTATAATATCACATGCTTTACAATAACTTTAAGAAAACATTTAAACCAAATATGTCATCGCTATGTAACCATAACCAATGACATAAGTGTTTAAATTTCTCTTAAACTATTACTCCAATGGAGAACCATGACTCGATATTTTCTTTGGAAGATTTTTGGGCTTTAATTATAAGTCTCACTTTGCATATTATCCATTTTAAACATAAATAACATGCATTCATATATATATCACATATATATTTCATAAAATGGATAACATACACATAGGTATGATCATGGATTCTATGGATCCACTTCCTAGCCACAAGGAATGGATATGGGATTTAGGTTATACAAATTAAAAACATGAAATTACAACTTTTGCATCTTCATGCTCCCACTGGGCATCTTTATGGGTTGAACCTCTTTTTGTTATTGCATCTCCATATCTTCTTATGTACATTAGTAACCTTGGCATTCCAAGGTGAGATTACAAAAACAAAAGAGTTATAGGCTCGACGGAATTAATTTATAACCTAAATGAGTAATTAACATTTAATTACATCCTATCAAATAATAAAATTAATTATTACATGTCCACATTAGAAATCATACATTATAGATTCTAAATCCATAATCAACAATTCATGCCTCTCAAACGACAATAGAATATATATATACAACAATTGCATTTATAGATATGTTATTTGTCATTGGAATATGTCTAAAATATCCATTTTGAATATCATATATTCAAGGTTTCTATAGCTCAAAATCACATTTTAAGTCATAAAAATTTATTTGATTGAAAAATTCATGTAAAACAATTTTGGAAAAAATTAAAATTGGGTGGAGACACACAGCAAATCACGACTCAAGTTTCGTGGGCACGAAATACTAGTTGTTGTCATGATTCTGTAAACCGACCTAAACAATGTTTGTTCTGATCCATTCATTTGTGGGTGTGACACCATTTTTGCGGTTGTGAGATGCTAATCGCAGTCACGATTTTTCATTCGTTGGTGCGAATTCTGTGTTTGACAGCACAACATTTGTGCACCAACTCATTTTCAACCAAATCAAAAACCTCTAAAACAACGTATACAAAAGTTTTACATAGAAATTAAGTGGCTCTGAGACCAATTGAAGGAATAGGGGAGCCAAACGCAGCGAAAAGAAAGTGGTGAGGTGAGATTTCAAACAAATTAAATTTTCACTTCACCCAATTTTGGTCCAAAATTCATTCAAGCAATCAATTAATTTTTGTGTAAAAGACATATACATATAAAGAAGAAGGAAGAGTAATCATATTACTTATTGTAGGTTCCTTCTTTCTTTATCAAAGAGCTTCCCAAGTGCGAAGCCTCTAGATCATCCACACCTAGCTTACCTCCAAGTCTCCTCTTGATTTCTTTGGTGTTCTTGAATCCTCTCTTGGATGCCTAATTTGATTGAAGATTTCCCTAAAAAATCTTTAGGAAGATTAAGGTTTCTCTTTGGTTTGTTTTGGACTAAACACATTTTTAATTTGGAAGCATTTGCTCTTTCATAAAGAACAAAGAAGAGAATTGAAGATTAAAAGAAAAATTGAAGAAACATTTTCTTCCTTTTTTTTTTTTTTTTTCCTCTCTCTCAACTTCTCTCTCTAGGATGCTCCAAATATTAAAATGATGTTCACTCTATTTGCAACATAAAAACTTGAAGCTTTTATATTGTTTGCAAGACTTAACACTTAAGTCTTCATAAAGACTTAAATATCCTTTTACATTCTTCTAGCTCACCATTTGGTGAAAGGGCAAATTTGACTTTGCTTCTTCAAATGGTGAAATGACCATTATATCTTTTAGGGGTAAATGGACATTTTCTTTAGCCAAAAGATATAATTATAATTTTAACCTTAGTAGAAAATTCTCTAACCCCCTAAGCCCATCACATGGGCTCTTGAATAGTGAATTTTCTTTAACCCTTAAATTGCCGCTTAACCATATCACATATGGGCTTAGGCCACATCTCATGTGTTGAGGGTTTTTATTAAGCTTAAAATTAAGTCCTTGATTTAGTCCAAATCAATTTTAAATTTAATTTTTCTCATTTGCATCATATACAAATTAAGATTTAATTGGATAGAAACCTTCATGGATTAAACATTAGGACATGCTAGGGTCATTATAAATTTAATTACATGTTTAATCAATTTACCACTAATTAATTAATTAAACACTTTAATTAATTATTATGGTAAACCATTTACACTTGGAAGGTGATCACTATTGGGTGTGTGACTTTCTAGGTTCATGTCTAATTAGCAATGGGAATGAGAAAACATTTTTCTCTACTAATGTGAAATTCCCACTTCACACTTAGTCCCATAAGTTGTGAGAGACAGCTAGCATTTCATGTCATGACTATCTAATTAAAAATTAATGTTTATGATTAAAAACTTAGACATCACATGGACCATCGATCATAAATCATCATACACTAGAATCCCTTCATTAAAGATCCCAATCTCGACTAGGGTAATGGTTTATGTCAAACCCTAATGTACCTCGATTTAAATGTCCTTATCTCGGTTCTAATTCTTGATGAAATTAGATTCATACTAGAAACGCTTTCTAGTGAATCTTACTGTTTTGGCCAGAAACTTAAGTATCATGAACAACCAGATAGTATAGGATCTTAACCTTATTTACTCAAGATAATGAATTCTATCTTGGCGATCACTTACCTCCATACATAACAAATTAGAACTATCACATGCTATATAGCCGTACATGAATAGTAAGCCTATGTAAGCAGTAATAAATCCTAACTTTCTATGTATGAGATATAGTATCCCTTAAGTTAAAGGATTATATGCACTATTATGACCTAGATGATAAATAATTAACAAGTAGTACAGTTTGACTATTCATCCTATGAATATCCACATGTTTGTATCGATATCATATGTCAAGCAGCATGAGACTTACTACCTTTATAATTACTTGTATCACATACTGATTATAGAAAATAAATAGAGGTGATGGTCTTCCGTAATTAATGATGCCCAGTCATTATTCCTATGACCATGAACATTTTTAAAATATTTGTATAAGAGCGATCTGTCTCCTATATTCTCAACACTCGAGAATTGATCCTCTTATGAATACTTAAGGACTATATTCAATAATATAAAACCCTTTTCACATTATGAATATATTATCTTGCCATTGGGAATTAATATCTACTATTACATAACTATTATATGGCTTCTAGGGCACATACTATGATCAGACTCTTGATACGAATGATAGTTGCTTGGATAAATTATTCCTATATGAACATTTTTTGACATACAAAGGGGAGTTAAGATTATTTATGTTTTAATATTAAAACTTATTGCATTAGTACCTTGTTAAATTGTTATTGCTTCTTTTGGTATGTATATTCTTAGGGGAAGCTTATTATTTTTGTTGTGTAACTTCAAAATTCCTATTAATATTAATTTCTTCTAGCTTTAATTGGTCTCTTCACATCTTTTTGATTATGCCAAAAAAGGGGAGAGATAGCCAAGGAGAAAATTGAATTGAAATTGGTAAGCAAATTGAGAGATTGGTTAATGGTATATCTTGATGGCTTTGACAATATTTTTATGCTAAATAATTTAATTTTCCTTAAGTTGTGTCATTATCGAAAAGGGAAGATTGTTGAGCTATTTATGTTTTGATAATTTCACAAAACATATAAAATTGATAAAAAATACTACACATGTTTTGAATAATGTTTATATATTACTTGAGATTAATTTGACACTTAACAAAACTTGTTGGAAGATGTTTTCTTGTGTTTTTCATGTATTTGAGGCTTGAATACATGTTTAAGAATATGAATGCACGTTCATTTTATATACAAGAAATAACCCTTGCATAGATGCAAAATGAATGAGTTTTCAAGAATCTGAAAGAGCCTTTAATGCATGTTTAAGAAAATTGAATGAACTTTCATCTCAAGTGTAGAAAATTCAAATTCAGATAGCAGGATATTAAAGAGGCATTCGACACCTTGAACACACATTCAAGAAAGATGAATGCATGTTCATCCTCAGAATTGGAAATTAATTTTTGGATAGAAAATAAATGAAGGGGCGTTTAATGCTTTTGAAGGGGTGTTCAACCCAATGAGGGGTGTTCAAAATCTTGAAAGGGCATTCAAACTGCCCAGAATTAAAAAAATATAGCTGTTAAAGAGGCAGAACATGTTTGAATTAATTTCAAAGCCTATATCTTGTATGATTAAGTGAGATTGAAAGTCTATATATACCAAAAGATATAATGGCATTAAACACCGAGAATACACATTAAAAACACTTTTCAAGCAAGAATCAAGCATCAAAGTTCACATCTTTCTTTGTTCATGTCTTAGAATGTCACATCCCATTTTTGGAGACATGATGGTCCTAGAATATAGGGAGACATAAGGTCACCCATGCCCATAGAACCCACTCATACATATGTAAAAATTGCCTAGGAACGTACCGAACCTCATATATTAACTTAATAAAACCTTTTATAAAGGAAAAACCTTAAGTTGCGGAAGCTAAAAATATACTTTAATACAATCCATAAGAAAATAATAATAAGACTTCAAATAAGGTCACCAAAATGATATTCTAAAATAAAATTTCTATAATAACTCCCAGAGTGTCTAAGGACTCATCATAGCATGGTATTATTATAATTTTGACAAGGGAATTTCCCAAGTGGAGTAGGTAGCTTGGGTGATCACCTTGCCACCTCATAATGCTCACTTGGAACCACACAAGGAAAAAGGAGTGAGATAGATGATCTCAATGAGTAAACAATATGACTTATACAATAACATATATTCCTTACAAGGTTTCATAGCTCATACTTCATAATTTAAGATTCACAGTTCATGGCTTGTGATTTAACCAGGTTTCTAGGAATTAGATCATAACTTATAACATATAGAGTGGAGGCTCTTGCCTTGTCTACTTATAATGTAATATAGAGTGAAGGCTACTGCCTTGTCCACTTGTAACATAATATAGAGTGAAGGTTGCTGCCTTGTCCACTCATAACAGAATATAGAGTGAAGGCTGCTACCTTATCCACCTATAACTTATAACAGGTAAAGTGAAGGCTGTTGCCATGTTCACACATAACTCATAACATAATTTATAACATATAAAGGTAATAGTAGCATTGTAGGTGTTTAACTTACCAAGCAAAAGACAAATAACAGTGTAGTTCCAGAAAGAAAATAAGATAGGGCAGTAATCACAAAGGTTCTTTATTATAGTTGAGTAATCAAAATGGTTTTGGACCAAATGTCATTTGGCAACCCAAGCTTACAAAAAAATCATTAAAATAGAAAGGAACTTAGGTTTCAAGATATCAAAGGTTCACACAACATGATAACTTGTACTTGTAACTTGAACATAATGTGTACTCACACTTGTAGCATGAATACAGTGTTTACTTACCTTGTGGTCCTTTGCTCCTAATACACGTAGGCCTTTTGAACCTCTAAAGCTCCTTAAGCTCTAACATAATATTTAATTTAATACTTAGTATTTATTTAATCATGATGCTATCCTATCCCATAGCTACCCCTTGCACATATGCATTCACATATACTTAGAGTTGCACATATAAATGTACCTCATTCATTTGCACATATCATGTTGACTTTAAAAGTCTTGCACGGCCCTTATAGGCCCAAATGAAAACATATTACAATCATGTTAATACCTTTCTAAGGTCATCATAATATCATTATCTTAATATCAATTCACTTTAACAATCATCTTAGTATACTTAACACATCCATACATGTCAATTTATCGATAGCCTTTCAAGTGTCATGCCTAACTCTTATGATCCATTCATTCGATCAATCTCTTCACTAATTCATTATCAAGTCATCATAACATCTATTTTCATATTTCCCAATCACATTTATATTCTAATCACAACATAAGATTAATATAGCTTAAGTATACCTTAAGTATACCAAAGTGCCTCTAGGCTAGTCTATAGTCATTCCTTCAACCAACATGCAATTTAACCATTTATCATACATATATGCATGTCAATAATCATCAAAATACATCACCTAAAAATTATAGACATTGGGATAAAAATATCAATGTAGGCCGAATGCCCTATTCAAAGAAAAACTTGAATTTTTTTATTCTTCGCACTTTCCATCTATTACAGTAATATGTAAAATATGGTTTGGACTAAGATTTTTCATGTAATCAAAACAAAAATTAGTTTAGAACATAGATTTTAGGAATTGGCCCATATATACTTTCATATGCATGAAAATTTCCAACTTTAAGTTTTAGGATGAAAAACCATGAGTTTTCTTGTTTTTGGTATTTTTCGGTCATTACAGCAATATGTAAACAGGTGCTTTAAACCATTACTTTTTATTCAATCACAACAATTATCAGTTTAGAACATCCATATGTATGAACCGGAAGCCATAGATCAATATCATGCATGAAAATTTCAAATTTAGGGTTTAGGAAGAAAGTCATGAGTTTTCAAGCTTTTCTACGGTTTCCCTTCATTACAGCGATAAGCAAACACATGATTTAAATCATTATTTCTCATCCAAACAAAACAAATATCAGATTAGAATCCATCCATATACAAATCAGCAGCCACATATATAAATAATCATAGAATTTTCCAACTTCTAAGTTCTAGCACAAAAATCTTGAATTCCTTTGTTTTCTGAAACTTTTTCGGTCATTATAGTAATATGTAGAAATATGATTTAATTTAATATTTTTCATCTAAACACATCAAAAATCAGTTTGGGATGCAATGATATAGAAATTTCCCCCCTTGGTATGGTTTATGCAAAAAAATTTCAAGTTTGAGTTATAGGATTCACCTTTGGAGAAATCACATAGAGAGGTTGGTACTTTCGGTAGAAAATTTGATTTTTCTCTCAAGAAATCACCTAGCCCAAATTTTATCAGTAAAAATCAGTAAATATTTAGTTCAAAATAATTTTTCCAAGATTAGTTTCATAAAAATCAAATAGCAAATTGAAAGAAAGAGAAAAACTTACGAAATGGTTGTGAAATCGCAAAGTTGAAAGTGTTTTTGAGAATTTCGGTAAAGAGAAATATTTTGAGAGAATTTTTCTATCAAAATATAGAAAAATAGAGTGATGGCTGCTGGAGCATTAGGGCTGGCCAAATTTTGCATTATTATATATAGGGTTTTGGGTAATTTCCACTAATACCTTTAATGCGTTAGGTTAGGAGAGTTTTAATGTAGTGGGCTTTTAGGTATTTAGGATTTTTATTTAATTTTGGGGCTGATTACAATTAATTAAAAATAAATATTTTTCTTATTATTTTCATTACAATTTCCCCCAAAATATTTATTTAAAAATAATTTAAAAATACTTATTAAATTACTTTATGCTTAAAAATCATTTTTTTACGTGAAAATTCATTTTACGAAAAATAAATTATTTTATGCTAATGCATTTTATTTAAATGATTTATTTCACAATAATAATTTATATTAGGCATATTAAAATTAATTTAACATGCTCCAAACTCATAAATCATGTCACACATGAATTTTCATATGGTCACACAATTTGTCATAATAACCCTAAATTCAAATAATTTATCATTAAAACTCCTAGAGTAGATGTGGGTTGTTACATAGAACACTAAAGCTCCATTTCTTATTTCATTGTGTGTTCATCTCATTCAAAACTAGAACATTATTTCTTATTCTTTGATTTTAGCATCTTTGTAAAAGTCATGAGTGACTGTAAGAACTTATCATCCATTGCTTGTAAAAAGGTTGTGTGTGAACCATAAAACACTTGGAAAGGTTAAAGTGTGGACCTTAAAACACTTGGTTTAAGGGTTTGAGTGTTAGCCATTGAAACACGTCTAAGGAAGTTTGAGTGTGAACCTAGAAACAATTAGGTTTGATCTTGCACCTGTAAAAGGATTGTTGATAGTGAAATTCTTAAGTGAAACTTAAAGGGTGGATGTAAGCAAAAAGTTGGCGGAACGACTATAAATCTTGTGTTTGAATCTCTCTTCCCTAACACTTTTATACTTATTGAGTAATTACTTAAAAATTATTTCATACATATGCATGTACAATTTATTTATATGCATGTCCATTCATTCCATCCATTCACAAAATAAATAAAAATGAAAGAAAATGAAAGTGGAAAATTTAAAATTAAAAATTTAACATTAAGATACTTTCTCTAGCCTTTATGGGTTATGGGGAAGTCATACATTCCCCAACTAAATCTAAAACAAACAAACAAGATAAAAGAAATCGTAACTAGGTGAAGGGGGAGTAATTGATTTATTTTAATTGGATTCGCTTCTTGAATCAAGCATGCCTATGTATTCCTTCAAATGAGAATCAGAACTGACACAATTCTCATTTCTTACAAAAGGGTTTGTTTAACCAAACCTCTTTATTATTTTTTGATTGATTTAGTTGATTGAGTTGATTTTATTGATTGATTAATTTAGGTGATTACTAGGCTAAATTAATTAATTTAGATTTTTTTAATTAACTAACATAAGTGAATCAATTAAGAGAGTTAGAAGTAAAAGAGAAAAGAATTAGGCAAGGAGTCCAAAGGGTGAGAAGAGAATCCCAATAAGGGAAAAATAAATAATGAAAAGGAAAAACCTTGCACTTTTATGACTTTGAGATGAAGGTGACTTACCTCAATCGGCGACAAACTTGTCTCAAATGGCGAAAAGCTTTTGACTTGATGGGTCAGCTTGGAAAGTCATGACCCAACTCACTTTGCAAAGTAAGGAGCAGTATCCAAATAAAAATAAAAATAAGATAAAATAAAACTTTAGACTAAGGAGCTCATTCCTTTATGGAATAAGCTAAAATATTGCTTATTTTGAGATTAGCATTGATTAAAGAAGTCAAGGTGTTTTTGAATGCCTCAAACTGAGCAAGGGATACTTGTATATATAGAGGAAGAGCTTGGGGATAAAAACACTAAAGTTTCAATGTGGGATTCAACAAAAAACACTAAAAATCTTGAAATTTTGACCTTAAAACCACACAGCAGCACTGTAAAACCATAGACGAGTTGTACAATTACAAAATAGAGATCATACAAGGGCTGTGTGATTTCGTATAGCCTTCGTGTGGTTGCTTCATGCATCAATTTTTCTTTTTTGGTCCATTTTGATTCGTTTTTGATATATTTTTTTATGATTCTAGTTGTATTGTGCTCTTTATTCAATCCCAAATTATTTAAGGATGGTTCAGAGGCTAGAGAGATGGTTCCTAGCTCTCATGGATCCATTTCTTAATTTTTTGATTTAAGCATTTTCGGCTTTTAAAGATCTACTTACCAAGACTAAGAGCTTCTAAGATTCAAATGCATACTAGTAGGTATAAAATTAAGGGTTCACAACAACACTTCAAAATGTATTATCAATGAAAATTAATGAAAGTGCCATTCTAACAAATTGCTATCTTTTAATACTTGCTCGTTCAAAGGGAAATTGCCAATATTAAAAAAAAAAAGAGCTATGGGGATAAGCTTGAAGGAGGAAAGTAGAGGCTGAATGTCAGAGGTGATGAGTACTCTAGCCAAAACCCTAAACAAGAGTCCTTATAAAGACAAGATAAACTCCTTAAAGAAGGAAGAAAGACTTGGTGAATCTAGGTAGAAAGACCTAGTGAACTCTAAGCAAAAGATTATAAGGCAATTCTCTACATAAGGGAGTGAAAGACATGGTGAATCCATGAAGAAAGACCTAGTGAACCCTAGGCGAAAGATCCTAAGGTAGCTCTCTATAGAAGAGAGTAAAGGACCTAGTGAATCTAAGCAAAAGACCTACTGAACTCTAAGCAAAAGACCGCGAAGTAACCCTCTTTAATGGGAAGTGAAAAAAGATTTAGTGAATCTAAGTAAACTACAAATATAAAATGAGCTCACTTAAATAAAAATAAGAACTCAAAGGAAAGCAAACTCGATTAAAGCATAGAACCAAAGCTTAATTTAGCGAAGCAGTAGAGCAATTAGTTAAAATAAAATAAAAAAAAGTAACATTTCCTAAAGGAAAAGTTCCCTCTTGTGGGGGGAGAAGGCTGATTACAACAGCTATAGAAGTTTATAAAAAATACAAGTATAAGAAGTTCAAGCTGTGTGCTTACAAACTATTTTAAGCAAAAAGATCTCAAAATGAATATTTACATTATACATAAAAAAAAAAAAAAGAGAAAAATTTCAAGAAGTTGAGGGTCTTGAATGCCTTCTGAGCTTAAGTCTGAAGTAAGAAGATCTCTAGTGGGCTCTAAAGTTAAAGCATGATGGTCTTTAGTGACCTTTCCATTTGAGCTCAGAATAGGAGAATCTTGAGTGGCTTTTAAATTCAATCTCGAAATAGGAGGCACTGTTGAGATAGTAAAAGTTAAACTTGTAAGATAAGAGGATGATAGAGACAAAGTAGATGAGGAAGGCTCATAAAATCTCTTTTGTACATAAACCAGATCCCCTGGATACTTAATAGTGTAGTCATCCATAACTTGATTATAATATGACATAGTTGTTTATACTGAATGGATGGCCAACCTCCTTTTGTACTCCTCAGATTGTAGAAAGTTTTAAATGGCCTTGTCTTTCTCCTCCTCTGCCTTTTGGTGAAGACACTCTGCTATAAAAACCTTGCTGCGAAGGTCCTCATTTTGCTTGTCTAGGATATTAAAGCTCTTCTATAAATTAGAATAATCCTTCATCCTCTTATATAGATCAGTTAACTTTGCAATATCCTTTGAATGTTTGAACTAAGAGCCTTAATTACCTTATAGTGCTGTGGGATGATCCTTTCCTTATCTTAGACAATTTGGTCTAGATTAGATATCTTCATGGCAAACTCAGTAGTAGCCTTCTTAAGCTTCTTGCTCTTATTGGTTAAGGGTCCTTGAGAAATGTCTCCCTCATTGAAAGGATGAACCACCTTTTGATGAAGATGGCTCATTTCCTCCTTAACTGCTTAGTTTCTTCTTTCCTTCTCCATAGGAGCCCTCAGTTAAGCAATGTTAGCTTTTTGTTTAACTACCTCCTTATACAAGGTAAAGGTTTTATCAACCTCAGCATTATAGTCATCAAAGCTACTTAGCTTCTCCTCTAGTTCTCTATTTATTCTTAAAGACTACATAAATAAATAATACATAAGAGAAGAATTAAGAAGAAGGAGATAAATACTGAGAAGTTAGAAGAAATTATAAAAAATTACCTCCTCTAAAAACTTCTTAGAGTTTGATAAGATATGGATGGGGAAGAAAGGTTCAAAAATAGAAGAAATCTATTTCCTTATTTGTTCTTCATTTGAGGCTTGACCTACTGCTACTTTAGTCGATGGTATCCACAGCTAGTCATTTTGAACCGAAGGAACTGTGAGGTCATTCTAGGACTCCACCTCATCTCCTTTAACTTCTTCCTCGTGCCTCTCCTCTGCTATTATTCTAGTGGTTTCTTAGCGATCCTCTAGGAGAGCCCTTTTTTTCCTTAGTCTCGAACTGGTGGAGGAAGTAGAAGCTATAAGATAATGGGGTCCTCCTTCACTAAAATAATGGGTTGCTCCTCTAAGAAAATAGTGGAAGGAATGAAGGAAGTAGCTTGCTCCATATTAGCCATAAAGTCCTTCATAATGAATCCCACCACTGGGAGGATTAGGAAAGTAGTTAATATATGATCAATAAGCTCTATAAAAAACATGATAGAAGTTAAAACAAAGCTTGGATGTAAAATGCTAATAGGATAAAGGTAAGAAGTAATGACTATATGATTGAAGTGATGATTGTGAACCCTTAATTTTGCACCCTTCAGTATACATTTGAATCTTATAAGCACTTAGACTTGGTAAACAAACCTCCAAAAATTGAAAACTCTCAAAATGGGAAAATAAAAAAAATCAAAATATGTCTTTTTAACATTTAACCTTTAAATCATCTAGAACTGAGTAATGAATAAAACACAACTGGAATCATGAAAAACGGATGAGAAACAAGCAAGAACGAGCAAAAATGGGCGAAATATGTGACAATGGGGCTAGTTGCTGCAAAACCCTCTGCGGAACCGTAGAGAGCTCCGCTGTGCTACATAGCCCTTTGCAGATACTCTAACAAAATTTCCTAATTTCACAATTCCACATTGGAATTTCAGTGTTTTCCTCCTCTAATCTTCTCCCTATATATAGAGGACCTCTCCATACTTCAAATGACTAACTTTAAGAGCTTGAAAAGCATTAACTTCAAGCAAACTACTTTGCATTTGCACCTTGCTTTGCAAAGTGAATTGGGGGGTTTCTCCTTGATTCCTACTCAACTAGTTAAAGGCTTTCTGCCCTCTATTCAAGACAAGTCTATTGCCTAAGGCTCATGTTAAGAGGCTTCTTCCTCATGTTAAGAGGCTTCTTCTTAATTCCTAGCTGACTAGTTAAAAGCTTTTTGCCTAACTGTTTGAGGCAAGTATATTGCCCAAGGCTCATGTTCACCATCCAAGGCTAGCCGTCACCTGCTACAACAACCCACACCCACTTTAGGAGTTTCGTGACAATTTACTTGAATTTAGAATTATTAGGATAAAGTGTGTGCTTTTATGAAAGTTTATATGCTATAGGATTGATGAGTATGTGGCATGTTAGATTAGTTCTAATAAGCATAATATGAATTTTAATGTGAAATAACTGATTTATGTGAAGTACATATGCATAAATTAATTTATTGCATATAAAATGAATTTTTATGTACAAAATGATTTTAAGCATAAAATAAATTTTTAAGAGTATTTTTAAAATATTTTCAATTAATTTTTTTGGGGGGATTTTAATGAAAATAAGGAGCAAAATATTTTATTTTTTAATCATTTATAATCATCCTATAAATTAAATTAAATGCCCAACTCACCAAATGCCTAACACACCAAAACACTCATAACCTAGCTCATTAATGAAAAATTTGTAATTTTGCCCTAAAACACTAATTTACACATAATATTCCACCTCCATTGTTTGTGGTAGCCTCCATTATATTATTCATCATACTTTTTATAGAAAATTCTCTTAAAAACTCTCTCTTAACTGAAATTCACAGGGTGTCTTTAAACCTTGCGATTTTGTGATAGTCTTCGTAAGTTTTTCTCTTTTTTCAAGCTACTATTTGATTTTATGAAAATAACCATGACAAATTCATATGAGGGTATGTATTTACTATTTTTCTTGATGTTTAATTCAGCCTAGGTGTTTTATTTGAAGGAGAAACCAATTTTGAACCATAAATACAACTCTTTCTTCGCAAATCCACCAAAGGTGAACCCTAAAACCTAAAAGTTGAAATTTTCATGCATTTGCATAAAGGGGATGCCAATTTATATGTTAATGTATTCTAAATTGATTTATGTTATGTTTAAATAAAAAATATTGGTTTAAATCATTTGTTTGCATATTACTGTAATGATCGGAAAGTGCAAAAAACAAGAAAATTTACAGTTTTTCCATGGTTATGTGATTCAGCCTATGGTGGGATTTTGATCCCAATGTCTATAATTTTTGTAATATATATTTTAATGATGGTTGACATGTGTATATGAATGATAAATGATTTAATTGCATGTTGGTTGAAGGAGTAACTCTAGACAAAGCCTAGAGAGGTTTGGCCTACACTAGGGTTTCCAAACCCTAACTACCATGTTTAATTAATATGTGTATATGATTAAGTGACATATGAATTAGGTTTTATGATGTGTTAATTGTGAATTAATGATCTTAAATTGACTATGAGAATGATTGTATGAATCAGTCAAAGGAGATAAGTAGGACTCTGTCAAGACTTACTTTTTAAATCGATGTATATGAAAAGTATTAAGTGTGACAAGTTGGAAGTGAAATTGAATTGATATTAAGATCATGATTTATTGTATTTGGCTTTAGAAAAGTCTTGGTTTGAGTTATTATGTGATTTCATATAAGCCTAAGATGGAAAAGTGTGCAAGACTTAAAAGTCAACATGTTATGTGTATGTGATGAGTGCACTCCTTAGTGTAACTCCAAGTATATATGAATAATGTATATGCATGGTGTAGTTATAGGATAGGATAGCATGATGTAATAAAATGCTAAGTATTGAATTGTAATGTATGTTAGAGCTTGAGGATTAATAGAAGTTCTAGGGCTACAAGCACTAGGAGCTAAGGAACCACAAGGTGAGTAAACATGATGTTCTTGTTACTACTACAAGTTATCATGATATGTAAACCTTTGAGATTCTTGAAACCCAAGTTCCTTTCTATTTTTGAATTATAATTATATGATTTCTTTGTTAAGTTTGGGTTATCGAAGGACAATTAGTCCAAAACCATTATTGTTTATTCAATGATAAGAAAGAACCTTTGTGATTGTGGCCTTACCATACTTTCTTTCAGAAACCACACTATTATTTATCTTTTGTTTAATAAGCTAAACATCTATTATTATTATGTTACATGTGATTGCATTCTTCAATGTTATTGTTATAAGTGATTGCCATTAGCTTTAGCTATGGTACATATAAACCCTTTTATGCAGAAATCCTCGTATTGATGTGCGAAATCATTGGAACTTATGCACAGGGTCTTAACCTGATGGATAAGGGTAGTGTATCCACCTCAGCTAGAAGGGGTAGTTCTAGCCATGGAGCTTAATTAGTTTCATGCTTTTCTATGTGATAGGAGTTGGAATTTGGTTTGATACCACCTCTGCTCTATATGTTCGAGTGAATATGATAATAGCCCTCACTCTCCATGTGTTATATGTGATTTCTGCGAACCTTGTTAAATTGCAAACTATCAATTATGAACTATGATTCATGAATTATGAATCATAGAGTTATTAGCTATGAGCCCTTTCTAAGGGATATGTGTTATTGTATAAACTATATTATTTACTTATTGAGATCATTTATCTCACCCCTTTTCTTTGTGTGGTTCTAGGTGAGCATTATGAGGAGGCAAGGTGATAACTTAAGCAATCTACTCTGCTCAGGGGATTTTCTTGTCCAAGACTTTTACCATACTATGATATGAAGAGTCACTCTTAGATGCTTAAGGAGTGTCTTTTTGAGGCATTATTCACTAATGAATTATTTGGAGTTTTAAATATTCTTTTCTTATGGATTGTATTTAAAGTATTTTTTTTAAACTATTCTTCCACAAATTAAGGTTTTCCTTTATTAATGGTCATATTAAGTTAAAGCATGTGATTTTGGGTAATATCTTAGGCAATGTTATTATATGCATGAGTGGGTTTTATGGGCAAGGGTTACCTTATGTCTCCCTATGTTCTAGGACCATCATATCTTTAAAATTAGGATGTGACACCTGCCGTCCGAGGCTCGTGTCCGCCATCTGAGACAAGTTGCCGTGCCATCCAAGACTAGTCATCGCCTGCCATATGAGGTAAGTTTCTTTCCCTTTTCTTTAATTTATTTATTGTTTCCCTCCTTAGGATTTGTGTTCTAAGTCAGTTTGCCTGATTCTTGATTCGCTAAGTTAGTTAATTAGAATCTGACTTAATTAACTTCACTTAGTAATCAATTGGTTAAATTAATCAATTAAACCATCTTTTAATTAATCAATCAAAACATGATAAAATGGCTAGGCTATACTAACCCCTTCGCAAGAAGGGAGAACTGTGGGTTTTGATTCCTATTCAAAGGGATACACATGCATGCTTGGTTCAAGCATCAAATCCAATTAAAATTAATCAATTCTCCCCCTTATCATGTTCTTCACTTGCTTTTATTTTCCTTTCCTTTACTTTGTTATTAGGTTTGGTTTGGGAAATGTGTGACTTCCCTAGAATCCATAAGGGGTAGAAGAGGTATTCCCTAAGTTTGGGATCTCATTGTAATATTAACTCTCTTTTATTTCGAATTCTAATTATGTATAAACTTTATGGACTGATTGTTCATGAATTTTAAACTGTTCAAGAAATATATTTTAAGTTACTTTTATATTATTTGGCCTAACATATTTTGTTAAACTTAAAACCTAGTCCCTGAATCCTCTTTGGTTTTGAGGCTAGTGATCTTTTTCCTTTGGGTAATAATTGGAGTAAAATGGGCTTTTTCCTTATATTTTTCCAAATAAAAATAAATTAAGGTGGAAACTCTAAGAAATAATTTTCAAATCTATAAGAGATAAACTTGAGGGCTTGTGAGTTCTTTCCCAAATGGGCATTTCGATTCCCTTGTTACATGATGGTCCTAGAACATGGGGAGACATACGGTCACCCATGCTTGTAGAACCCACTTATACTTATACAAATACTGCCTAGGATCATACCAAAACCTCTTTCATTAACTTAGATAAACCTTTTTTTTTTTTAAACCTTAAGCTGCGGAAGCATAGTTAAAATATACTTTAAACATAATCCATAAAGAAATAATATTTAGAATCTAATTAAAATCTCTAAAGACAACATCTCAAAATAAACATCTAAAATAAATATTCCCAGAGAATCTAACGACAACTCTTTATAGCTTAGTATTATTAAAGACTTGGACAAGGAGTTTCCCCAAGTGAAGTAGAGTGCTTGAGCTATCACCTTGCCTCCTCATATTGCTCACCTAGAACCACACAAGGAAAGAAAAAAAGGTGAGATAGATGATCTCAATGAGTAAAAAATATAACACATACATTAATATATCTTCCTTTAAAAGGAAACTTATAGCTTATACACATAGTTCATGATTTACAATTCATGAGTGAGGTTGCAATTTAGCAAGGGTTCAATTTAACAAAGTTGCAGAAATCACACTTATAACACATTGAGAGTGAAGGCTGTTGCTCTATCACTTGAACACATAAAGGAGAAGTGGCATTAAACCAAATTCCAACTCTTATCACTTTGAAAGCATGAAGCTGATCAGGCCCCATGGCTAGAACCACCCCTTTCTAGCTGAGGTGGATACACTACCCCTATCCATTGGGTTAAGAATGTGTGCAAAGGTTTTGATGATTACCCGCATTGGCACAAGGACTTCTGTATAAAGGTTTAAGGGTACCATAGCTAGAGCTATTGGTATTCACATATAATAATAACATTTAAGGCAACAATAACAAGTATCATGATAGTAATGGCAATTTAACTTTTGAACAAAAGATACAAGAATAGTGTAGTTCCAGAAGAATGTAAGTTAGGGCAATAATCATAAAGGTATTATCATTGGATAATCAAAAATGGTTTTGGATCAATTGTCATTTGGCAACCCAAACTTAAAAAGGAAATCATAGAGTTTCATTTTAGAATAAAAAGAACTTGGGTTTCAAGAATGTCAAAGGCTCACATAACATGATATCACATATTTGTTACAAAACATATTATTACTTACACTTGAAACATGAATATAGTGTTTACTCATCTTGTGGTTCCTTTGCTCCTATTTCATGTAGCCCTTTTTAATCTCTAAAGCTCTTCAAGATCTAGCATAATATTTAATTCAACACTTAATATTTATTTAATCATGATGCTATCCTATCCCATAGCTACCCTATGCACATATAACATTCACATATACTTGTAGTTGCACATATAAATGCACCTCATTCATTTGCACGTATCATGTTGATTTTAAAAGTCTTGCACATTTAGCCCTTATAGGCCCAAACAAAAACACATTACAATCATGTCAATACCTTTCTAAGGTAATCATAATATCATTATCTTAATATCAATTCACTTTAACAATTATCTTAGTACACTTAAAACATCCATACATGTCAACTTATCAATAGCCTTTTAAGTGTCATGCTTAACTCTTATGATCCATTTATTCAATCAATCTCTTCATCAATTCAAAACCATTAATTCATTATCAAATCATCATAACATTTATTTCCATATTTCCAAATCACATTCACATTCTAATCGCAACATAAGGTTAATATACCTTAAGTATACCAAAGTGCCTCTAGGATAGTCTATAGTCATTCCTTCAACCAACATGCAATTTAACCATTTATCATACATACATACATGTCACAAATTATTAAATTATATCACGCAAAAATTATGGACATTGGAATAAGAATCCCAATCTAGGCTAAATGCTCTTATTAAAGGAAAAATAGAATTTTCTTACTTTTTGCATTTTTCATCTATTACAGTAATATGTAAAAACATGGTTTGAATCAAGATTTTTCATGCAATAAAAAAAAACCATTTTAGAATATAATCATGTAGGAATTGGCTCACATATACATTCATCTACATGAAAATTTCCAACTTCAAGTTTTATGATGAAAAACCATGAGTTTTCTGGTTTTCGGTATTTTCCAGTCATTACAGCAATATATAAACAAGTTGGTTTAAACCATTATTTTTCATTCAATCATAGAAATTATCAGTTTAGAACATCCAAATGTATGAATCGGCAGCCATTGATCATAATTATGCATAAAAATTCCAAATTTAGGGTTTATGGTGAAAATCCTGAGTTTTCATGCTTTCCGCACTTTCTATTCATTACAGCGATATGCAAACACATGATCTAAATTGTTATTTTTCATCCAAAAAAAAAAACAAATATCATATTAGAATCCATCCATATACAAATCAGCAGTCACGTGTTTAAATAATAATAAAATTTTCTAACTTCTAAGTTCTAGCACAAAAATCTTGAATTGCTTTGTTTTCTGAAACTTTTGGGTCATTATAGTAATATGCAGAAATATGATTTAACTCAATATTTTTCATCTAAACACATAAAAAATCAGTTTAGAATGAAATGATATAGAAATCACCCCCCTTGGTATGGTCTATGCATAAAAATTTCAATTTTGAGTTACAGGATTCACCTTTGGAGAAATCGCGTAGAGAGGTTAGTGCTTTCGGTAGAAAAATTGATTTTTGTCTCAAGAAATCACCTAGCCTGAATTTTATCAGTGAAAATCAGTAAATATTTAGTTCAAAATAATTTTCCCAATATCAGTTTCATAAAAATCAAATAGCAAATTCAAAGGAAAAGGAAAACTTACGAAACAGTCGCGAAATCGCAAAGTTGAAAGTGTTTTTGAGAATTTTGGTAAAGAGAAATATTTTGAGAGAATTTTTCTATCAAAATAATGAAATAACAGAATGATGGCTGCTAGAATAAAGAGCTGGCCAAAATTTAGGTTAAACATTAGGGTTTTGGGTGAAATTTCCAAGATTACCCTTAATGAGCTAAGTTAGGAGTGTTTTAGTATAGTGGGCTTTTGGGCATTTGGGCTTTTTAATTAATTTAGGGCTGATTATAGGTAATTAAAAATAAAATATTTTCTTATTATTTTCTATAAAATTCTCCCCAAAATATTTATTTAAAAATTATTTTAAAATACTCATAAAATTATTTTTAATGCTTAAAAATCGTCTTTTTATATGAAAATTTATTTTACGAAAAATAAATTATTTCATGCTAATACATTTTATTCAAATTATTTATTTCATAATAATAATTCATATTAGGCATATTAAAATTAATTTAATATGCCCCAAACCCATAAATCACGTCACACGTAAATTTTCATATAGTCACACAATTTATCATAATAACCCTAAATTCAAATAATTTGTCAATAAAACTCCTAGGGTAGATGTGAGTTGTTACAGGTGAGGCCTCACAATCATCAACAAAAAAGGTGAACTCATAATTATCACAAGGAAGCCTCTTTCCTTAAAGTTGAGCTGAAGAAGATTAAACAACTTACTTGTGTTCTATAACCTCTTTGGTAAGTTGCAGAGAGATATCGGCAGCCTTGTGTTCCTATTGAGCAATGTTGGCATCTTTAGTTTGTATAGGTGCCTCTGATATGGTCCTCTTAGAGGATTAAGAAGGACCTCCATTATAAGTAGGAATGCTCCCCATTATAATAGAAGGCCTCCACATCTTTCATTAGCACGTGAAGCCCTTATAATTTTTATCTTTTTGCTAAGCTGCAAAACATAAATGAACAACAAGTTAGTTCATCACATTAATGAAGACATAGAAGATTAAAACCAAAATGAAGATCATACTCACCCCTAATCTCATTTATCACAAGATTAATGCCCTTACCTCGAGCATATTTTTTTTTGGAAGCCACATCTAAATGTCTCACATCATAGGAACCATCATCCTTGATGAGATTCTTAGTGGCAAATAGCTCTTTAGTAGTAGTGTGGAGGGATATTTGTTAAGCCATAGACAACAGGGACATGTAAGGTACCCTGAGTCAAAGCTAGGATCTTGGGGACCTTTGTCTCTTGTTGTCACCATAGTAGCAAACTCATCCCACCAATTTGCTACCTTATTGGATTTGTTGATGAAAAGGGTGTGCTTTAGCTTTAAAGAAGTACACCAGGATCATCTATTTGGAGTACGAATAAAGTTTAAGAAGCATTGGAACATCCTGCAGTAGGCACTAGTATGATATGGTTCTCTTAATGGATCAAGAAGGACCTCATTATAACGGAAGGCCTTTACATCTTTTGTTAGCTCATGGAGCCTTTATATTTATTGTCCTTTTGCCAAGATGTAAAACTTAGACTAACAACAAGTTAGTTCATCACATTAATGAAAACATAAAAGATTATAACAAAAAATAAAGAGCAAACTCACCTTTGATCTCATTTATCGCAATATTAATGCCCTTACCTCAAGCATTTGTTATTTTTGAAGCCATATCTAACTACCTCACATCATAGGAACAACCATCCTTAATGAGTTTCTTAACGGCAGATAGCTTTCTAATAGCAGTATGGAGGTATATTCAGTAAGCCATAGATAAGAGGGACTTACAAGGCACCCTGAGTCAAATGTAGGACCTGGGGGACCTTTGTCTCTTGTTATCACCGCTGTAGCAAACTTGTCCCACCAATTCACTACCTTGTTAGATTTGTTGATGAAAACATTGCACATTAGCTTTAAAGAAGTGCAATAGGATTGCCTTTTTAGAGTGTGAGTAAACTTGAAGAAGCATTAGAACAGCATGTAGCAGGACTAGTCTCAATGATTTTGTAGCTAAACTTGAGCTGACACATGTCCTGGATGGAATGGGGACAACATCATCAAGTTCATGTAGAAGTAGTTGAAGCACTCTACTAAAAAATGGAGATGGAGGGAATATCAAACCTGTTTTTAGTTAATGGTGGAAGAAGATGTAGTGCTCATTACCTTTTGGCATTTCTACAGTTAGGGGTACTTCACTCTACTTGTCTTTTTGTCCTCTGGTTTAGGGATGTCAACTATTAATCCATCCCTTTTATCTAGATTTTTAGAAAACCCAGTCAAATTTGTATGCTTGAGTATAGGAGCTACATCACACCATTTCTTCTCAAGGTCTTCTTTAATGGCTAAGTAAGTGTTCTCGTCCTTGTTTCTTGGTGCCACTGATAAAAATTTGAGGATTTGAGTAAAAATGGGCAAGGACAAAGGAAGAATGAAGAAAGCTTGAAGAGCAGAAAGCAATGAAAGTAAAGAAAATAAGCAGAAAGTTTAGATCTTAGAATGAGAAAGAAGATAGTTTTTATAGGGAAGTTAAACCTTAAAAATATGCATCTATAATCATTTCAAAAATTAAGAAATGGTAGTAGTAGTTTTGTCTCTCTAAATTCATGGCTGACATGGTAACATGTGGACACATTCCACAAAAAAACAGCTATATTATTAAATGTGGCATCCTGGCTGTCAAACATGTGAAGATATGCAGTAAACCTTTTAGCTTCTTCATGAAGTAAGGAATATCAAAATATGCTTAATATGCTTACTATAATAAAGATGAACCAAACTAGACATAAAAATTTCACTTTGACAAAGCACCCAATTCGTAAAAGGACAATTGTTTCTAGCAAGGTTCTTCTAATTATCACCTCGTTGAAACAAAGGGCCTCTAATGAGGGACAAAATATACCAGTTTGGACTAAGGTTAAAATAGGCCTGGCCTAATTAATAAAGCCTCCACATATAAGCACTAAAAGCCCATTATCAAGCTCGTTAGACGTAAGCTTGTCTTAGAAGCAAAAGTAGTTCATTTTCATCTATCAGAGAGGTAACCTTCCCTAATAAGTCAAGCATTAGCTGATAAGACTATTGCCAATGTTAGCATGCAAGTGGGATTTGCCATGTGACTTAAGTTGGTTAGCCCTTCTTAGTCATTCTCTCTCCACTCATAGTTCACTAGCTTCAAGACGACTAGATGCATAGAATGGTTGGATATATGGCTTACACCACCCCAAATACTGGCTAGAGCTTTAGTAACTACCTTATCAAACTCAGACAAAGTTTAGTTCGCCTTTGATACCCAAGCTTAACACTCACAAAGGTGCCATGTGTAAATAGCAGAAATGAATATTGTAACAAGTAGTTTGAACTCTACACTCTTTCATTTCCTTTCTCTCACTAAATATATTTTGCTAGTTAAGGAAATCTTCAGCTTTTCCAACCATAGTTTCATCTCAGAATTGACTTGGAGATCAGAATAGCATCCCCAACCACTAGTCCTGGCCTTTTTGACCCCGTCTGCTTGTCTTGCAAGCCCATTTCAATCCATACCCAATAAGAAAGATCCAGCATTGTTTAACTTATTTGATCTTGACGCAATCAATAACTTTTCCTTTCTTGTTGGATTTCACCTTTGATAGGCACTTCAAAATCGATAATGGTTGATGGATGCTTAAACAAAAAACTGAGAAATTATTTTGATAATTAATTATTTAAAATTTATCATTATATATATTTTTATAATTTTACATTTGAACTTTAAATTTAAATTTATAATCATTTCAAAGAATCATTTATCGAAATATACCATAACATTTTTTGGATAGTATTTATTTGTATTTTTATTTTTTGATAAAAAATAATTAGATTTCGAATGAGTTGTGGAAGACATATAGTTAGATGATATGAAATAATAAAAACATTTTTGTAAACTCGTAACAGAAGGGAAAAAGGCAAATGAAAAGGGAAAGACAAATTTGACAAAAGAATATAAAATAATTAATTTTCCTATGTTGCTTTTTTTTTTTTTTAATCTTTTAATGCTACGGAACAACCTAAATAATTCTGGATTGTAGACATATTGAATTGTTTATTGAATTAATTTTTAAATTGGATGAAATAGTTTTTTATTAATTCATTTAAAAATTAAAATTAGATAAAAAAATTGTTTTTGTTGTTAATTTATTCCAATCAAATAGGTTACATTTTAATCAAATAAATAACTTACATGGATTTAAATCATTTAAGTTTCATATAAATTTAGGTATATATTATTTTTAAACATTAGAGAGGGAAATCAAATATAAAAACATAAATTTATTGCCTAATATTTGTATATATTTATCACTAGATTATGAGTCAATTGCATTTGAAATAAGCCCTTGTACTATAATAAAATGTGCAATTAAGTCCTTCAAATTTTATTTTATTCAATTAGATACATACCCTTTATTTTTGAAACAAATCACTCATTGTATCAATAAAATATTAGATAAATTATTAATAAAGAAAAAAAAATGTTATAACTGTATTCCTAAATATCATATTCTCCGAATCTATTTTTATCAAAATATGAAGATAAAAAAGTAAATACTTTGAAAATTGCTATAATATTTTGTATTTTCATCTAATTTGATTATTCTCTTAATTTGATGAATGAGATACTAAAATAAAAATAGAGTAAATTTTTAATCAATAATTTTTTCTTTATTAAATGGGTTATTGAAGGAGTATTTTTTTTACACAAAATCACATTCATCCTCTCTCTTTTCAATGTCTAATCTAGGAGTTTTTTTTTTTTTTTTAAATGGAAAGAGATGTGATTTTTTTTTTAAATTTAATCTTTTTGTAAATTAATTTTAATTTAAGAATTTATTCAAATATTAAAAATATTAAAAAAATAGTAATATTTTTAAATTAACAATAACTTATACATTGTTTTATTATTAAGAATATGTAATTTATTTTAAAAATAAAAATTCTTGCGTAGGAGTTAGTTTAGCCTAGCCACTTTATCATGTTTTAATTGATTGGTTAAAAAAAGGTTGAGTTAATTAGTTAACTTAATTAACTACCGAGTTGATTAGCTAACAACCTAGATAAATCAATTTAATCAACTAACTAAAAGAAGCAATGAACTTTAAACCAAATAGAAAGGGAAAAGAAAATTATCTTGCACTTTTGCGGCTTGGGGACGTAGGGCGGATGGAGCGGGCGACGGAATTGCAATTCCACCTTCTCCACATAAGGGACACGAGTTGGGACACCAGAATGTAGTTCCACCTTTTGCACACGATGGACACAAGCCTTGGGCAACCGGAATGCAATCCCACATTCTCCATATGATGGACTAGAGCCTTGGAAAATGAACTTGCCTTGACTAGGCGGGCGGAAAGCCTTGAACTAGTCGGGTAGGAATCAAGAAGAAACCTCCCAACACAAGCCTTGGGCAATGAACTTGCCTCGAACAGGTAGGCAGAAAGCCTTAAACTAGTTGAGTAGGAATCAAAGAGAAACATCCCATCTTGCTTTACGAAGCAAGGAGCAAATGCAAAACAATTTACTTAAATTTAGTGCTTTTTAAGCCTCTAAATCTATGTCTTGAAGTGTAGAGAGGTCCTCTATTTATAGAGGGAAGATTGGAGCATAGAAAACACTGCAGCAAAGGGCTTTGAGGCAATATGCAGCACCTAGTGCTGATTTACTGGCTTTGCTCATTTTCGCCCGTTCTTGCTCATTTTTCATCCATTTTCTATGATTCTAATTGCGTTGCACTTGTCACTCAATCCTGGATGCTTTAAAGATGATTTAGAATTCCTTATTGATTCTTTTCCTAATTGAATGGTCTATAATTCTAAGAGGTATAGAATTAAGGGTTCACAACTCTGAGCTTTTCATTACAATGGTCTGTAATTCTGAGAGGTGTAGAATTAAGGATTCACAGCTTTGAGCTTTTCGTCACAACTCTGATTGAAGGCCTCTCACTCTACTAGTTTAATGAGCTTTTGTTAGAGCATGACAGTCTCTGAGTTATCTTATCCAATTCCTCCAAAAACTCTTAGGGATCTTCCCTTCCTTTAAATTCAGGAGGTTTCATCTTTTTAAAGTCATTCACTATAACTCCTTCCTCCAGCAGCATTTTTCTTCATACACAATGTGGTGCCCTTGGTGGAAGAGGAGGAATATTCTCAGCTCTAAGAATGGGTGGTGACACAGGTGGGGGAGGTGGTGGAGGCATGTCCCGACTTCATCTTAACTCTTCAAGTTATCGCCTTAGCTCTTGGTTCTCTTGCATCAATGTATCCATGTCTCCTGGCAGTTCTCCTTCTCTTATATCTATTGTGCATTGTCTTGGTTAGAATGACTCCCCATCACTATCCCTTACGAATGCAACATTAGACGCTGCATCTAGAGTGATACTCTCATCTTCTTGAGATCTTTGACTCTCTTATTCTATTTATTTGTAGTCACACTGACACTATTAAGTATCATCTTTCATTTTACGACATTTCTCATTCATAACCTCTAACAATTTCGTATAAACATATCATTCAACAATGTCTCATATCATTTAACCATTCATTTACACATATTATATACCAATTCATCATCTTATGGATACCTTTCATAATACAATTAAGCAAGCATACAATACAAGGATCCAATTCACCTTCTCAAAGGTCCTTTTATAAGAGCATGAGTGAAGAAATTCAAGGAAGTGCTTAATGGAATAATCTTATCATGATTTCTAGAATGCAAGAATAAATCATTCATTAAAATAGGGATTCAAGATGCACATCAATGTTTGATAATAATAATCCAAATGGAGGAAGGCCAAAACATGAAGTGTCAAACATGGTGACAAGTAGAAATTTCACAAGTTTTAAAAGTTGAATGCAGGCTCCAACATGGCCAAGAACATGCCCATGTTCATAGGCATGTTGGCATTTGTAAAATTCATTTTTTTATTTTTCGATTCTCATTACTTTCAATATTTTTGGGCCCTAAATCTATCACATTTAGTATCCGAACTCAATTATGAATAATTATTTATTTAGGAACCAATTTCTAATTAGAAAACTCCAATCCTTGTCTAAGAAAATTCCTTAATCCATTCTAAATTGGGGTTGAACTTCTTATTTAAACTCAACCAATCATATGTAAAAAAAGAGTGGAGTTTTGGTAAACTAAATTCAATTTTCTATCTTTCATTTAACAACTACACATCATATGCATACAAAAAGATTATAAACATTTCATTAGTTATCTTTCATATTAGACTATCCATTACATATACATACATGTCAACTATTTTACCAAAATCCTAACCAATATACATCCATTCTTCTCCCTATTTTTCTCAACTCCTTGAATTCCTTTCACTATTCTCAGCTTCAGTTTCTTGATGGCCTACATGTTTACAGCATGTGGACAATAATGAAGTGGATAGCACGCCTCCTAATAAGACATCTTTCCTCTAAATGATCCAATATACCACAAGCTACACATAGATGCTCAGGGAATTTTGACATAACATCTTAGAGGGGTGGGATTGGTTTTGCTCCTGGGTTTTCGTGCATATGCCTAATTTGGGCTAACTCTTATTTCATATTCCTCATCATCCTTCTCAAACTCCGCACTTCTTCCCTTAACATAAAAAGTTCCCTCATTGCTTCCTTATATTATGCTTTCATCTTTACTACCCAAACAGGGTCAAGATCCTTTTCTGGATCCGTCTCTTCAAGCTCAGGCGGAGTGACCAAAGCGGCATTTGATACTTCCCTTTCTCTAACAGGATTACAAATTTGTGGCATATACATCCACAATCAAGAAATATAATACAACAATACAATAACACAATAATGCATATATAAATCACAATGATGAAAGAGTAACTCAACATATATTATTAATGCAGATCTAACTAAACAATATAATTTGACAACAATATGAATTCCTATGCTCTATGGTTTAACCTATAGTTCATATAATTATTTAGCCTAAGTAAAACTTAAACCTGGCTCTAATACCAACTTTTTCATGACCCAATTTCTAAGCTGAGACAGTCCTAGAGTTAAGAGAGACATAAGGTCATATAAACACGTAGAACACCATTGATCCTATTATCATTTTACATATTCCATTTTGCAATCTTCCCTAAGATTGAAACCCCATTCATTCTTTATCCTTTCCTATTATCACTTTAACCATTCATTTATAACCATTTTACTTTAGTGCCATCTCATGACTATGAATAGAACATCATTCATAAATGTTAGCAAGTACTATCCATACATTCTTACTTACTATCATAGGTACATATACATAACAAAAATTATCATTTGTTTACATTACTCTTTAATACAACATACTTTAACACTAAGCCTTTAAATGCCATAGAGCTTTAGATTGATTATCCTCAGGATGACACAAGCAACACAAAACATAGCACTTTTAGTAAGTACCAAGGGAAGAAGTGTAGCTCAGAAATTTACGTTGCTAACAAATCACCTTGACTTGAAAAATTTTAAACAACTATGGAATGAGACAAGCTTAGTCAGTATATAATAATATAACATAACATAAAGGCAATATGAGAGGTCATCACTTGGAGTGATTTAAGGTAGCAATGGAGTGATGTTAATCAAAATTGATCATACTGAACTTTAGATTGCATTTTAGCAGAAATAATAATGTCTTTAAAGCAAAAAGCTTCCCACATATAAATATTAGAGTGGTGGTCTAAACCTTGCTCACTCACATCCATAATATTGTGTAAAACTGATAAGGTCTTGCAATTAGGCATTCCCCCCTAAAAGAGGTTGGGTACTCTCACCCTACTCATGGGCTTATACCAAGTGCAAAAGGTTTGATGTCTTTCCTCACATCAGAGAGGATTTTTGCTTATTCATGAGAATCAATGAAAGACATATCCAAGGTCTACAAAGGAATTCAATGCAAAATAATTTGGCATATTTATCATTCTCATCATTGAGCACAATATAGGATCAACGTAACCATATATCAAATGTCATTTCAAGTACATGTCAAAGGATGGTAATTCAAGCAATGGTTGCAAGCTTTGAGGCATGATTACATCATATTATTAAGAACTCACCTTAACTCCTTTGCTCTTATTGATTGTTTGTTCTTAATTAGTTTAATTTCCTTCATGGTCTTGAGTAATTTCCTTGCCTTTGCCTTGAAGTTCTACAACCATAACATTTCAATTACATAACAATTAGTAACTAATGGTGTTACTAATTATACCTTGTACTTATTTTATTACTTGAACTTATAATAGAGGTGTATCAATAGTGTCATACACATACTTATACTTATTCTTATTTCTGATCATTTCCAAGCTAAATTCCTTATTCAATTTCATGATTCCACGTCTAAATCTCAAAATTTCCAAATTGTTCCATAAACCCTAGAATTTGGGAACAACTATCAATTTCACTTTCAAACCTCAAATTAACTATAGATTCATCAAATTAACACTTAGGCAATTAATTCCCACTAATTAATTGGAGTTAATTCACTCTTATTCATATGAACTCTAACTTGTCCCACTTATGTCAAATTTGGGGAAAACTTATAATTCCTCATCAAATCTTCAAATTAGTTGTAGAAATATGAAATTAATATAACATATAACATATGTGATCACTTAATTATCACAATCTAATATTAGAACACCAAGTTCCTCTTTTAACTATGTTTATGCCTCTAAGATTTTCAAGTCTTGAATCAAGTTCTCAAAATTCATTCTAACACTTCTAAATCATTTTTTTTCATCTAAAATAACCATAGATATATTCAATTAGAATTTAGAACACATTTTTTATCATTTACTAATATTGGTTGAATCCTCCCTTTAGTGATACTTAGGTATATTTCACATTTTCTCATCCTATCATCCCATTAATCTTTTAATTCTCTAGCTAAATCTCCATATTTCATATAAAATCATTCAAAACTACATCTTATGTATACTCACACTAGGTTGGCTGAATTCTTCCTATGGTATAAAAGAGATTTTTAGGGAACCAAATTACTAAAATCAACCTTAAAACATAGAAAAGAAAAGATAAACATAATTCCTCACCTTGGTTAGCTTTGATTTGTTAAAGTTTTTATTGCAATTGGTGTAGAGAGAATCTCTTTGCTTATTATGAGACTTTGCTGTAGAGATAGGCTAAATGTTATTTCATAACATAATTTTGCTTATATATATATATATATATATATATATATATATATATATATATATATATATATATATATATATATATATATATATATATATATATATATTGGATAGTGAAGATTTGATCAAATTAAATCCAATGGTTAAGATTTAATCTTAATGATGGTTAAGATTAGATTGAGTTGGATGGCTAGGATTGTCTTTACAATGGTAATGTTCATCATGTGGTGTTGGAGAACTCAAAATGAATCTAGACTCATATGTAAAGAAGGCAAGAGTTCAATTTGATTTAGGATTTTGACTTAGTTAATTTTTGTTGCTAGATTGGTTAAATTTTGTAACTCTCTCTACAACACCATTTTTTTGTTTGGTTTTGGGCTAACTACTCTAACATATGAACTTGAGGTTACACTAATTATGGGCCTATGGGCTGGCCCACTATTGTTGGGTTTGGGCCTTTGATGACCAAAGGCCCAATATCAAGCCCATAGCTTATCAACAAGCCTATAGTCCATCAATAAGTCCCATGATAAAGTTTGAAACTTTCCTTTTAACTTTCTTTCAAATTTGTGTTCTTTAACTTCTTTGCATACATTGTTAATTATCATATGAACTCTATTTAATTCATTAGAGTATAATTAGTCATGATAAAATCATGAGCTAGGCAAACATTACATATTATGACACAAGATTCCTACGATATTCCTTATCATTTCTATACTATGCTAACATTCAAAGTTCTAGTCTTTTAACATCATTTGTAACTAGAATGAGTTATGAAATACTTAGGTATTACATATAAGAAGCAATAGTTGTACATACTCATTGATTTAGGGAGCACACATTATTTTTTAGATGTTTATTTAGCAAGAAGGATGGGATGCTACTTGCAACCTATCAAACCAATTACAATAACTATTGCTAATTGTGAAAAACTATCTTGTGCTTTTCAATGTGTCAATATTAATTCGTCAATACAAGATTCAAGTTTTTCTATAAATTTTTATGTTATGCCATTGGGAGGGTATGATGTGGTGTTAGGTATTCAATATCGAGCACAATGGTTACTATACATTAGAATTTCCAGTCCTTGACTATGGAATTTAATATAAAAGGCCAATAGTACTTGTTGATAGGACATAATGGGAGTAGGCCCATCCTATTTCATTTAAAAAATTTGCAAAAACAAGTTCTTGTTCCACATTCATAGTTATATCACTTACACATTCTACCTAACACTACACCTGAATTTACTTCTCAGTCCAATTACTACCTCTAGTGTCAACCTAAACCACAATTCCTATAGAAACCACTAACGCATAATCTGTAAGTGTACAGATTACATAAGTAATACAGTAGTGAGTGAGTTATCATTCTACTGGAGACTTTAGGTAAGTACCAGCTCAAATGTCTGCTAATGTCTAGTTATTCAAATTGGTGTTTGATAAGAATGATTATATTTATATTTAAACTAAACTAAAATCTAATTTAAGTAAAATAACAAGAAGGAAAAAGGAGATGAAATTAGGGATAAAGGCCCATTCAAGTATTGAATCCCCCTAGCCCCTAATTGTATATCATGAATTACACATCAATCAAATTCATTCCATAAGTTGAATTAGCGTTTCGCTGAATTAGATAAAAATCTCTCTCGAGTAATTAAATCGCTATTTCCCAAGAGGAATGCAAGGAATCTCTTCTCAAGCAAACTCAGTTAGGTCACGCATTAGATTTGGGAAACTATCTACCAAAAAAGTCTTGTAAGCCTATCTCTAGTGCCTCAATCAACCCTCAATCTCTATGAGTGATCAATTCACATAAAGCTATCTCTAGTCAATTATATGAAAATAATCCCTAATTAACAAGTATGCAATTGTCAATTGGTATTTAAGTAATAACAATCATAAAGATAAAACAACTCAAGGAATGATTTAATTGAATAAAAAGTAATTCAATATATACAAAAGGTTATAGGGTTCATCAATACCCAAATTAGAAAGAATTAGTTCATATCACACTTTGAAACCAAAGAAAGAATTAAAGAATTAAGAAATCCCAAAAAATTCATGAATAAAGTGCAGAGAAATCCTATTCTTTGATCATCAATCTTTAATGTCTTCTCTCCCTTCCTATCCTCTCTCTAATCTCTAGGCGACCCCATCCAAAATGCTGTCAGATCTAGTTTTATGTTTCTGAAAATTTTAATGCACACCACTAAACCCATGGCTGGGTTCCAGCTGTGGTAACAAAAAACCAAAAATGTGACTTCCCACAGGTGAAATCTTAGCCGTGCCTACACCCCATGGGAGGCTACTGGATAATTTGCCATTTTACTCTTTCACACGGCTGGAATCCCAGCCATGGCTCAACCCATGGCTGCTGATATTCTTTTAAAAATTAGCATTTTGGCTTAGATCTTCACCATCTTGGGTCACATTCGGATCATGGCATCCTTTGACACTGGATTAACTAAAAGAACTATGAAAGTACTAAAACAAATAGCTTAAACTCAATTGGAGGCATAAAATACATTAAGAACAAGGGCCAAAATATAGTGTTTTCAACACTTATTAACCACCCTAATTCAAATTATACACATCACCACCATTTACTACATAGCCTTATCAATGAATACTCAAACCTTTTTTCTAAACCCATAGGTTTACCCCCACATAGATGACATGACCATTGCATCCCTCTTAAACTAATACAAACCTATCATTCAACCTAGTGTTAGCTTATTTTCTTCCTCTATAGTGTTGGTGAAAAAGAAGGATGACACTTAGAGAATGTGTACAGACTACAATGAAGTTAATGGGAAGATAGTAAAAGATAAGTTCCCTATTCCCTTAATTGAAGAATTATTGGATGAAATGTATGGAGCTACTATTTTTTCTAAGATCGATTTGCAATATGGTTACCACTAGATTAGGATGTATCCACCAGATGTCCAATAAACTGCATTTAGACCTCATGATGATCACTATGAATTTTTGGTCATGCCATTTGGCTTGAAAATGCCCCATTTACATTCTGAAGATTGATGAATGACATATTCAGATAGCATTTGAGGAAATGTATACTTGTTTTCTTTAATGAAATACTTATATACAGTAGGGATATGAACTCTCATTTAGATCATGTCAAGTTAGTTTTTGGACTGTTGAGAGCTAACCGCTTATTGGCTAAGAGAAGTAAATGTGTTTTTGAGCTTATAAGGTAGATAATTTTGGTCACTTTATCTCTAAAGAAGGCATATCAACTAACCCCAAGAAAATTGAAGCTGTGGCTCAATGGCCTATTCCAAATCCTCTTAAGTAGCTTAGGGGTTTCCTTGACCTTATTGGGTATTATAGGCAATTCATTAAACTATAACAACCCACACCTACCCTAGGAGTTTTCATGACCATTTACTTGAATTTAGAGTTATTAAGACAAAATGTGTGTGATGTGTATTCTGCAAGTGTACAGATTGCACAAGCAATATAGTAGTGAATGAGTTATCATTCCACTGGGGACTTTAGGTAAGTACTAGCTCAAAATGTCTGCTAATGTCTAGTTAATCAAATTGGTGTTGAAGAAAATGATTATAATTGTATTCAAACTAAACTAAAATATAATTTAAATAAAATAACAAGAAGAAAAAAAAATGAAATCAAGAATAAAGACCCATTCAAGTATTGAATCCCCCTAGCCCCTAATTGTATATCATGAACTACACTCAATCAAATTCATTCCATAAGTTTGTGTTTCACTAAATTAGATAAAAATCTCTCTCGAGTTATTAAATCCCTATTTCCCAAAAGGAATGCAAGGAATCTCTTCTCAAGCAAACTCAATTAGGTCATACTTTAGATTCGAGAAACTATCTACCAAAGAAGTCTTGTAAGCCTATCTCTAGTGCCCCAATCAACCCTCAATCTCTATGAGTGATCAATTCACAAAAAGCTATCTTTAGTCAATTATATGAAAACAATCCCCAATTAATAAGCATGTAATTATTAACTGGTATTTAAGCAATAATAATCATAAAGATAAAACAACTCAATGAATGATTTAATTGAATAAAAAGTAATTCAATTTATACAAAAGGTTCTAGGGTTCATCAATACCCAAATTGGAAAGAATTAGTTCATATCACACATTGAAACCAAAGCAAGAATTAAAGAAGTAAGAAATCCCAAACAATTCATGAATTAAGTGTAGAGAAATCCTGTTCTTTTATTCATGATCTTCAATGTCTTCTTTCCCTTCCTATCCTCTCTCTAATCCCTAGGTGACTCTCCCAAAAATGCTGTCAGATCTAGTTTTATATTTCTGAAATTTCTAATGCGCACCACTGGACCCACAATTGGGGTTCCAGTCGTGGCAAAGGAAGAATCAAAGAAAACGTAACTTCCCACGGGTGAGACCCTAGTCGAGCCTCCACTCGTGGAAGGCTATTGGATAATTTTCTACTTGCTCTTACCACACAGCTGGAATTCCAACTGTGGCAGCCTATATACTTCCAAAAATCAGCATTTTGGCTTGGATCTTTTCACCATCCTGGGTCACATTCGGATCATGGCATCCTTTGACACTGGATTAACTCAAAGAACTGTGAAAGCACTAAAACAAATAGATTAAACTCAATTGGAGGCATAAAATACATTAAGAACAACGGCTAAAATATAGTGTTTTCAACACTTATTAGTGTGCTTTTATGAAAATTCATGTATTATGTGATTGATGAGTATGCGGCATATTAGATGAGTTCTAATATGCATAATATGAATTATTATTGTGGAATAAGTAATTTATATGAAGTGCATATGCATAAAATAATTTATTTCACATAAATTGAATTTTCATGCACAAAGTAATTTTAAGCATAAAATAATTTTTATGAGCATTTTAAAAATATTTTTAAATAAATATTTTGGGGGAAATTTTAATAAAAATAATAAGAAAAATATTTTATTTTTAATTACCTAAAATCAGCCCATAAATTAAATAAAAAGCCCAAATCCTTAAAAGCCCACTACACAAAAGCACTTATAACCTAGCTCATTAAGGGTAATCTTAGAAATTGCCCAAAACCCTACACATATAATAACAATTTCAGCTAGCCCTTGTTTTTAGTAGCCATAATTCTATTTTTCGTTATTTAGGCAGAAAAATTCTCTCAAAATTATTATCTCCACCGAAATTCACAAAATACCTTCAAACCTTACGATTTCTTGACCATATTCATAAGTTTTTCTCTCCTGTCAATTTGTTATTTGATTTCTATGAAACTAATTATGAGAAAATTATTTTGAACTGGGTATTTACTAATTTCTACTAATTTAATTCAGTTTAGGTGAATTTTTGAAAAAGAAATTAATTTCTCTATCGAAAACACCAATATTTCTACGCGAATCCTTCAAAAGTGAATTCTACAACTCAAAATTGAAATTTTCATGCATGAACATTACAAGGGGGGGCAATTTGTACATGTTTGTATTCTAAATAGATTTTTTTTGGTGTTTAGATGAAAAATATCGAATTAAATCATATTTCTACATATTACTATAATGACCAAAAAGTTTCAAAAAATAAGGAAATCCATAGTTTTCATCCTACAACTTAAAAGTTGGAAAATTTCATGTACATGCAAGTATGACTGCCAATTTATACATATTGGAATTCTAAATTGATTTTTGTTATGTTTGGATGAGAAATAATGGTTTAAATCTTGTGTTTACATATTATTGTAATGAACAGAAAGTGCAGAAAGCAATAAAACTCATGATTTCAAGCATGAGAAATGTCTATGGCTGCCGATTTGTGTGTATATGAATTCTAAACTAATATTTGTTATGATTGAATGAAAAATAATAGTTTAAATCACGTGTTTACATATTATGTAATGATTGGAAAATACCGAAAACAAGAAAACTCATGGTTTTTCATCCTAAAACCTAAAGTTGGAAATTTTCATGCATATGGATCTATATAGTGCCAATTCCTACATGATCATTTTCTAAAATGATTTTTGTTATATGACATGAAAAATCTTGGTTCAAATCATGCTTCTATATTTTACTATAATAGACCGAAAGTGTGAAAATTAAGAAAATTCAGGTTTTCTCTTTGATAATGTATTCGGCCTACATTAGGATTTTTATCCCAATATCTATAATTTTTATGTAATGTATTTTAATCATTTGACATGTATGTATGAATGATAAATGGTTAAATTGCATATTGGTTAAAGGAATGACTCTAGACAAGGCTAGAGGTAATTTGGTATACTTGAGCTATCTTAACTTTATGTTGTGATTAGAATGTGAATATGATAGGGTGATATGGAAATAGGATTTATGATGAGTTAATAATGAATTAATGATCTTGAATTGATGAAGAGATTGATTGAATGAATTAGTCATAAGAGATAGGCATGACACTTGAAAGGCTATTAATAAGTTGACATGTATGGAAGTGTTAAGTGTGCTAAGATAATTGGTTGCCAAAGGATATTTGGGTTGGGTTGCCAAAGGATAATTGGTCCATAACCATTTTTATTATCCAATGATAATACCTTTGTGATTATTGCCCTAACTTATAGTTTTTTGGAACTACACTGCTGTTCATTTTTTTGTTAAATAAGCTAAACTTCTATTGCTATTATATTACATATGATTGTATCCTTCAATGCTACTATTACCTTTATATGTTATGAATTATGTTATGAGTTATGTGTGAACATGGTAGCAGCCTTCACTTCATATGTTATGAGTTACATGTGAACATAGCAGTAACCTTCACTTTACATGTTATGAGTTATGTGTGAACATGGTAGCAGCCTTCACTCTACATGTTATGAGTTATGTGTGAATATGGCAGTAGCCTTCTTTATAAGTTATGGGTTATGAGTGGATATGGCAGCAGCCTTCACTCTATATGTTATGATTTATAAGTTGATTTTTGTAAACCCTGTTAAATCACAAGCCATGAACTTTGAATAATAAATTATGAACTATGAGCTATGAAACCTTCTAAGGGATATATGTTATTGTATAAGTTGTATTGTTTACTTATTAAGATCATCTATCTCACCTCTTTTCCTTGTGTGGTTCTAGGTGAGCTTTGTGAGGAGGCAAAGTGATCGCTCAAGCTACCTACTTCGCTTGGGAAATTTTCTTGTCAAAGTTATAATAATACCACACTATGATGAGTCCTTAAATGCTCCAGGAATTGTTATGGGAACTTTACTTTAAAATATTATGTTAGAGAATTTACTTAGAATCTTATTATTATTTTCTTATGAATTGTATTAAAGTATATTTTTAGCCTTCACAACTTAAGGTTTTTCCTTTATAAAAGGTTTAATTAAGTTAATGTATGAGATTTGGTATGATCCTAGGAAATTTTTGCATATGTATGAGTGGATTCTACGGGCGTGGGTGACCTTATGTCCCCCTATGTTCTAGGACCATCATGTCTCTAAAATTGGGATGTGACATAAACAATATGGCCTTATCAGTAAACCTAACAGATTTATTAAAGAAAGATTCTTTTCATTGGACATCTAAAGTTGACAGGCCTTTACAACTCTTAAAGCATCCTTTATGTCTACTCTAGTTCTTACTCTGCCATGTTCAATAAAGGAATTTGTCATTGAAACAAACTCTAGCACTTATAGAAATGGCATGGTGCTAATGCAAGAGGGGCATCCATTAGCTTATATTAGCAAAGTTCTCTCACCTAAGCATATGGGGCTATCTATCTATGAAAAAGAGTTGTTATCCATGGTGTATGCTATTAAAAAATTGGGATCATTATTTGTATGGACGGCATTTAAAGACTAATCGTCACAATCTCAAGTATCTACTAGATCAGAGAAATACAACTACTAACCAACAAAAGTATCTTGCTAAGTTATTTGTCTATGATTTTGATATTATAGATAAGAAGCGTAAAGAAAACATAGTTGTCGATGCACTTTCTAGGATTTCATCTTCTACGTCATTTACTCTTACTGTTGCTTCCGTGGAGTCAAGCCTTCTTGCATCTATTAAAACTTAATGGGAGCTGGATCCTTTTTTGCCAAATTTGATTTCACAACTACAATGGCAGCCATTAAAAGATGCTTTTTATTCCTGGTCTGATGGATTGCTTAGGAGGAAGGGCAAACTCATTATGGGACCTGATGTATCTCTCAAAACTCTACTTCTGCAAATTTTTCATTGCTCAGCTATTGGAGGACACTTTGGTATGCAGGCCACTAGCAAAAGACTTCAAGCTATGTTTTATTGGAAATGCCTAGAAAATCATGTCATGAATTTTTTAAGAAATAGTCTCACTTGCCAGACTTGTAAACCTAATCTAGCAGCTTCCCCTGGCTTGCTCCAACCACTTCCAATTTCTTAATAGCCTTGGTTTGATGTTAGTATGGACTTTATAAGGGGTTTACCTATTAGAATTAATTTATTTTGTTTAAATACAAATTAATTAATTTGTATCAGAGGTTACAACTTTGTTTAAAAAGTTATAACTTTTAAATTAATCGCATCAATAGTTACAATTTAAATTGAAAAGTTGTAACTTTTTATTTGTTAACCACCATTTGCATTATATATAGACATAAGAGAAGATAAAGAAAATAAGAAATAAAATTTTCACACATACAAGAAAGATCAAAACACAATTTCTATTATTCCTCATATATTTCTTTCACTATTTGCTTAGTGCAAGAAATTATCAAGGTTTGTTATATCCACTAAAACAATTTGCATATTCATCCTATAGCAAAACTCGAGAAGGGGTGGGGGCAAATTTCACTTTTAGGAAAGCGATTATTCATCGTATTTCAAGCCAATTTATTGTATTATTCCTACATAAATATTTCTAATTTTTCTTTTATTAAATTTTATCTTTGTTATTATTTTTGTAACATATAAGTAGAAATTTCCATTGTATTGTTGTTCTTTTTTCTTTCACTATTTTTCCAACAATCTAAATGATTTTTTTTCTTTAATCATCCCACAATGGACAACAACACAGTTATAATGATGAATCAAGACTTTGTTCATCTTGATCATTTTGATGGAACAGATGTCTTGTGATGAAAAGACAAGTTGATAATTGTGATTGATGTCATAGGAAGAGAAATGATAATTAGTAATGATCAGTAGGAGAACGAAATAAATTAGTTACATTATATATACATAAGTATATGGTAGGAAGTAAGTGAAATACATTAAGAAATTTGTCGCATAGACGCTACCATATAGACTAGAACAATAAGAGAGCTGGGGATTTCTCTATCACTTATGTAGATATCAAGTATAATCAGAGGAAAAACATTTATCTAATGTGATTTGAAGGAAGAAGGTATCATTCCCATTAGAATTTTTAGTGCAAGATGCTTGATTGATTCTAGTGCTATGCATTCATTTGTGTTTTGTTAAGAGTCTCGATAGAAATAAGGAATTAATTAATGAACCTTTTGTAGTTTTGACTCCTTTGGGAGAAATGATGGAAGTAAGGTATTATTTAAGGATTGTGAGGTAGACATTGATGGACAGAAAATACCTATGGAGTTATTAGAATTTGATGACCTAGAATTCGATGTGATCTTAGGAATGGATTGGCTATATGAGTGTGGAGCTTGTATTGATTGTAGAGGAAAGCAAGTAGAATTTTGAGCTAAAGATGGGAGAAATTTGTGTATCAAGAAAATATCTATGATTAAGGTCTACTAGTGTAATCATGGAATGGATGAGTATACTTAGGAAGTCGAGGAAGGGATGTGGCAGGAGTATCCCCTATTTTTCAAGAACATGTAATTAAGTATTGAAATTCGAGAACGAATTTCTTTAAGAGGGGGAGACATAAAAGGAACTTGTAATGATGATAAAAGGATAATTATGATGCTACTAGAAATTCTTTAGTGATGAGATTTCCTTTGAGGATATAGGTTGTGATCAGAGTATAAGGATTTGACCATTTATAAAGTAATAGATGTTAAGGCCATAGGAATTGTAAATTTGAGGATCCATGAGGACTTGATCTATGAGGATATAAAAGGATTTAATTCAAAATTTTATATGATTTAAGATAAAATGTTCTAGACTTGATTTGATTATGTACTTGGGTCCAGTGTGTTTGTATATATGCATTGAGTTTTATGTTACGGAATCATACATCATCAATCATACATCATGAACTGCATCAAGCATTATATTAACGTTGCATGTCACATACAATGATGAAAATGTTTTGATTCTTACAAATGATTCTAAGCAGTTTTGAAAATTTAATAGTTTTAAATATACTTGAAGGGGGTTTGAGTCCTCTGGATGAGAAATATTTTAATGTGTTAGATACAATAATGTTTAATTGAGGTTACTAGAAAATTTGGCAGTAACCTTTAGTATGGGAAGAATTTTAATTGAGATAACTTAGAATGGCATAGAGTTGGGAAGATATAAGAGTTACATAGAGATTTCATTGAATATCGATGGTATTAGAAGGTTTATTATTTTAATATAGATAAACTAAATGATTAGGAATGTGAAGTATAGCAAGATGGAAGTGGAAAATCTAAAGTGAGATGATATTATGAGCTAAATGTATAAAAATAATGAGGCATTAGATAATTAAGTCATGATACTGATGTATATATTATGCAAAAAGAGAGTAGGTCTAAAATAGTTGTGAGAAATTTATTTGGGATTGTAAATTAACAGATTGCAAGTTCATTTGGGATATGATATATATAGGAATGTTTGTTAAGTTTAAATATGTTTTAATTAATGAATGATGGGAGTGTAGAAATCGTATTGTTAGCAAGGTATTAAACACAAAAATATTTATTGAGGATATAATAGATTAAGTAATAATTATTAATATGGAAAGAGAATTATTGAATATCAATTGGAGTTATTAATTTGGAATTATCTGTTAGATTCTTATATGATTAATGTGATAAATAATGAATGGAAGTAGTGATTAAGGTGTTAGTATAGATGTTAACACTAATGGAGATATAAGGAAAAGAAATGCTTGGGAATATAGTTAATGGAAGGTGAAATTAAAGGTTCTATTACTTTTGTTTAAGGTTAAGAGATACAAAATTATTAAGGATTAGTTTAAGATTTGTTTGAACAAGAGATCAACATAAGTGTAGCTTAAGCTGAAGGTTTATTAGTGTGATTTTTGTTAGATTGTAAGTATGTGCTTTACGGTACTCAATATGTTAATTATAGTTAAATATTATGTTTGAGTGGGGCAGTGGAAGCGTGGCGAAAAAGTTAAACAGAGCATGCTATGTTGTAAGATTCAAAAATTCGAGGATGAATTTTTTTTAAGGGGGGAGAATGTAACAACCCACATTTACCATAGAAGTTTTAATGACAAATTATTTGAATTTAGGGTCATTGTGACAAATTGTGTAGCTATATAAAAATTTATGTGTGACGCGATTAATGGGTTTAGGGCATGTTAAATTATTTTTAATATGCCTAATATGAATTATTATTGTGAAATAAATGATTTGAATAAAATGTATTAGCATGAAATAATTTATTTTTCGTAAAATGAATTTTCATGTAAAAAGACGATTTTTAAGCAAAAAATAATTTTATGCATATTTTTAAAATAATTTTTAAATAAACATTTTGGGGGGAATTTTAATGAAAATAATAAAAAAAATATTTTAATCAGCCCTCAATTAATTAAAAAGCCTAAAAACCCAAAAGCCCACCACACTAAAACACTCCTAACCTAGCTCATTAAGGGTAATCTTGGAAATTATACCCAAAACCCTAATATTTAACCTAAATTTCATCCAGCCCTTCATTCCAGCAGCCACCATTCTATTATTTCACTATTTTTTCAGAAAAATTCTCTCAAAATATTTCTTTCTACTGAAATTCATAAAAATCCTTTTAAACTTGCGATTTCGCGACCGTTTTGTAAGTTTTTCTTTTCCTTTCAATTTGCTATTTGATTTTTATGAAACTAATCTTGGAAAAATTATTTTGAATTCAATGTTTACTATTTTTTACTAATAAAATTTGGGCTAGGTGATTTCTTGAGAGAAAAATTAAATTTTCTACCGAAAGCACCAACCTCTGTATGCGATTTCTCCAAAGATGAATCCTGTAACTCAAAATTGAAATTTTTATGCATAGACCATACTAGGGAGGCACGATTTATGCATCATTGATTTCTAAACTGATTTTTGATGTGTTTTGATGAAAAATATTGGATTAAATTATATTTCTGCATATTACTGTAATGACTAAAAAGTTTTCAGAAAATAAAGGAATTCAAGGTTTTTATGTTAAAACGTAGAAGTTGGAAAATTCTATGATTATTTACACATATGGCTGCCAATTTGTGATGTTTGATATTTTAATATGATATTTGTTTTGTTTGGATAAAATAATGATTTGAATTTTGTGTTTGCATATCACTATAATGAACAAAAAGCGCAGAAAACATGAAAACTCATGATTTTCACCCTAAGCATTAAACTTTGGAATTTTCATGCATAATTATTACCTATGCTACCGAATCATACATGAAGATGTTTTAAACTGATAATTTCTAAGATTAGATGAAAAATAAGGGTTTAAAACACCTGTTTACATATTTTTATAATGACCAAAAAATTCTGAAAATAAGAAAACTCATGGTTTTACATCTTAGAACACAAAATTGGAATTTTCATATATGAGAAATACCATATGCTGTTGATTCATGTAGATTAATATTCTAAAATGATTTTTGTTGTGTTTTCATAAAAAATCTTGATTCAAATCATGTTTTTACATATTACTGTAATAGACGAAAAGTAAGAAAAGTAAGAAAAATTCAGTTTTCCTTCGGATGATGTATTCGGCCTACTATGGGATTTTTTATCCCAATGTCTATAAATTTTATGTAATGTATTTTGATGATTATTGACATGTATGTATGAGTAATAAATGATAAAATTGCATGTTAGTTGAAAGTATGACCCTAGACAAGCCTAGAGACACTATGGTATACTTAAGGTATCTTAACCTTATATTGTAATTGGAATGTAAATGGAATTAGGAAATATGGAAATAGATGTTATGACGACTTGATAATGACTAAATGGTCTTGAGTTGATGAAGTGATTGATTGAATAAATGAATCATAAGAGTTAAGCATGACACTTGAGAAGTTAATGATAAATTAACATCTAGGAAAATATTAAGTGTGGTAAGTTGATTGTTAAAGTAAAATGATATTAAGATAATGATATTGGGTTGATCTTAGAAAGGTAAAGACATGAGTTATAATGTGCTTTCATGTGGGCCTATTAAGGCTAAGTGTATAAGACTTTTAAAGTCAACATATCATGTGCAAGTGATGAGGTGCATTATATGTGCAACTTTAAGTGTACGTGAATGATTATATATGCATGGGGTAGTTATGGGATAGGATAGCATCATGATTAAATAAATACTAAGTATTGAATTTAATATTATGATTGAGCTTGAGGAGTCTTAAAAGTCCAAAGGCTGTGTGAATTAGGAGCAAAGGAACCACAAGGTGAGTAAACACTATAATCTTAATTCAAGTGTAAGTAACATTATGTTATGTTATAAATATGTGATATCATGTTATGTAAGCCTTTGAGATCTTGAAACCAAGTTCATCCTATCCTCAAATATGATTAAGTGATTTCTTTGTAAAGCTTGGGTTTCCAAAGGACATTTAGTCCAAAACCATTTTGATTATTCGATGATAATGCCTTTATGATTATTACCTGAACTCATATTCTTTCTGAAACTACACTATTTTTTGTATCTTTTATTCAAAAGTTAAACCACTATTGTTATTGTAATATATGTGTTGTCACCTTAAATGTTATTATTATATATGAATACCATTGGCTTTAGCTATGGTACCTTTAACCCTTTATGCAGAAGTCCTCGTGCCAATATAGGTAATCATCGGAACCTGTGCATATGGTCTTAACTCGATGGATAGGGGTAGTGTATCCACCTCAGCTAGAAAAGGGTGGTTCTAGCCATGTGGCCTGATTAGCTTCACGCCTTCTAAGTGATAGGAGTTGGAATTTGGTTTAATGCCACCTCTCCTCTAAGTGTTCGAGTGATAGAGCAACAACCTTCACTCTCTAAGTGTTATAAGTGTGATTTCTGCAAACTTGTTAAATTGAACCTTTGCTAAATTGCAAACTATGAATCATGAACTATAAGTTATAAGCTATGAGCCTTTCCTAAAAGGTCTGTGTTATTGTATAAGCCCTATTGTTTACTCATTAAGATCATCTATCTCACCCCTTCTTCCTTGTGTGGTTCCAGGTGAGCAAATGTGAGGAGGCAAAGTGTTGGCTCAAGCATTCTACTTTGCTTGGGGATTCCTTGTCCAAGATAATCAGTTTAATATGTTATGAAGAGTTATCCTTAGATGCTCCGGGAATATTTATTTTTGGATGTTTATTTTGAAACGTTATCTTTCAAGGTTTTAATTGGATTCTAAATATTATTTCCTTATAGATTATGTTTAAAGTATAATTTAACTATGCTTCCACAACTTAAGGTTTTCTAAAAAAATAAAAAAAATAAAAGGGTTTATTTAAGTTAATGTAAGAGGTTTTGGTACGATCCTAGGCAGTATTTGTATAAGTATAAGTGGGTTCTACGGGCATGGGTGACCTTATGTCTCCCTATGTTCTAAGACCGTTATGTCTCTAAAGTTGAGATGTGACAGAAAGTATTTTATGTTTTAGATCCTAATCTTCCCCTTATTTCACCACCTACCAATAATGATTCTAAAACAATAATAGCCCTAAGAAAGAAAAGAGAAGAAGATGAAATTGTGTGTAGAGGCCACATTCTCAATGCATTGTTTGACTAGTTATATGATCTTTATATGAATGAAAAGTCTACCTTGGCAATTTGGAATGCATTGGATTTCAAGTACAAAGCCAAGGAGGTAGGTATGAAAAAGTTCCTCATCTCTAAGTATTTTGAATACAAGTTTAATGATGATATGCCTATCTTGTCATAAGTACATGAATTATAAGTACTAGTAAATCAATTGAAGACTATAGAAATTAAACTTATTGAATTTTTTCAAGTTGGTGCAATTATTGCAAAATAGCCTTCATCTTGGAAAGGTTATAGAAAAAAGCTTCTTCATGATACTAAGGATTATTCCTTAGACAAATTGCAAAAACATCTTTAAATCGAGGAGGAATCAAAGGTGAGAGATGAGAATGAAAATGCTTATGATAATAATAACAAAGCAAATGTAGTAAGTAAGCCTTTAAATAAACCAAATAAAGGCAAACAAAATCAAGGAAATTTTCTTGGTCTTAAAAGGGAATAAGAAAAGTTCAAGAAGCCCAAAAAAGGGGGGCTATTTTGTTTGTGGGAAATCTGGTCATTATACTAGAGAATGCAGGTTCAAGAAAACCCAATAACCGGAAGTCAATATTTTGAACCAAAATGATGACATTGTTACCATCATTAGTGAAGTTAATACGATTCAAGGCAAGATTTCTAGTTGGTGCTATGATACATGTGCAACAGTCCATGTTTACCATGATAAATCTCTCTTCAAGACCTATAAAGAAGTTGGTGATGGACAAGAAATTTTAATGGGAAATGAAAAGAGGTCCAAAGTGCATGGAATTGGAAATATTGATCTTGTATTTACTTCAGGTAAGAAAGTAATTCTTACTAATGTACTCCATGTTCCTAATATGAGTAGAAATCTTATTAGTGGAGATTATTGTGCAAACCAAGTATCAAATTGGTTTGTGAGTTGGGAAAGTTAATCTTATACTGAAATGGTGTATTTGTTGGAAAAGGCTATTCTTATGATAAAATGGTCAAGTTGTGTACTGTACTTGATAGTTCTTGTATTTCTAATAATAATAATAATAATAAGTGTGATGTTTCTGTCTACATGCTTGATTCAATTTCTTTATGGCATCAAAGATTAGGACATATTAATTTAAATTCTATAAAAAGAGTAGTTAAATGCGGTATGATATCTTATAATGTTAATGATTTCCAAAAACGTGAATTATGTATTAAATCAAAGATGACTAAAAAATCATTTAAAAGTGTTGAAAGATGCACTAATTTACTTAATTTAATCCATTTAGATATTTGTGAATTGAATGGGATGTTAATAAGAGGTGGAAATAGATATTTTATCACTTTCATTGATGATTATTCTAGATACACATATGTGTATTTGTTGAAACATAAGGATGAGGCTTTTAATGTATTTAAAAATTATAAAGCTGAAGTTGAAAATTAACTTAGTAAGAAAATTAAAATTTTAAGAAGTGATAGAGGTGGAGAATATTTTTCACATGAATTTAATACATTTTGTGAAGAAAATGGTATTATTCATCAAAGTTCAACACCTAGAACCCATGAACAAAATGGATTAGCAGAAAGGAAAAATAGAACTTATTTAAAAATGGTTAACGCTTTGTTGTTGCATGCTAAATTGCCTTTAAATTTATAGGAAGAAGCTCTTCTTGCTACATGTCATATTATGTATAGAATTCCTATGAAAAATCAAATTTCTCCATATGAATTATGGAAAGGAAGAAAATCGAATATAGGGTATTTCAAAGTGTGGGCGTGTCTTGCATATTATAAGAACAATGATCCAGAAAGGACCAAATTGGCTCCTAGAGGGATCAAGTGTGCTTTTGTTGGTTATGCCACAAACAACAAAGCATATAAACTTCTAAATTTAGAGTCTAATATTATTATAAATCTAGAGATGTAAAATTTTTTTAACACTTATTAGCCTTAGAAAATAGAATTCAAAATTCATCTAGTAAATAACACCGAGAAAGACATCTCAAAAAGTTAGAAAGCAACCTAGTTCACAAGAAATTGATGAAGAACCTAATGAAATCTAGAGAAGTACTAGAGTTCGAAAATAAAAAATTCTTAGACCAGATGAGATTGATTCTCAACATATTTCTTTTAACCTTGTTGAAGGTGATAGAAATTAGGTTGTAAGAACAATCTCATTCATTCTTCAAGTGGAAGATGACCCAAAAACTTACAAGAAAGTTATGGCTTCGAGAGACGCAAGTTTTTGGAAATATGCAATTCAAGATGAACTAGCTTCAAAAATGTTTAACTACACTTGGGAACTTGTTGATTTTCCTCTAGCTTACTTGTTAGAATTAATTTATTTTATTTAAATATAAATTAATTAATTTGTATCACAGGTTACAACTTTATTTGAAAAGTTATAACTTTTCATTGGATAATTACATAAATAGTTACAATTTAAATTGAAAAGTTGTAACTTTTCATTTGTTAATCATTATTTGCATTATATATAGACATAAGAGAAGATAGAGAAAATAAGAAATAAAATTTCCATACATATAAGAAAAATTAAAACACAATTTTCATTATCCCTAATAGATTTCTTTCACTATTTGCTAAGTGTAAGAAATTATCAAGGCTTGTCATATCTACTGAAGCAATTTGCATATTCATCGTATAGCAAAACTTGAGGAGTAGGGGCAAATTTTGCTTTTAGGAAAGTGATTACTTATCGTGTTTCAAGCCAATTTATTATGTTATTCCTATATAAATATTTCTAATTTTTCTTTTATTAAATTTTATCTTTGTTATTGTTTTTGTAACATAAAAGTAGAAATTTCCTTTGTGTTGTTCTTCTTTGTTTAACTATTTTTCCAACATTACCAAGTCTCAAGGTAAGTCAACTATTATGATAGTTGTTGATAGACTAACTAAATATGCTTATTTCGCTGCCTTAGCTCACCCTTGTACAGTTATTTCAATAGCTCATACCTTTATGGAATCCATTTTGAAGTTACATGGCCTTCCAAAAATATATAGTTACTGACAGAGATCCCATATTCTTGAGTTCTTTTTGGAATGAGCTTTTCAAGCTCCAAGGTACTGAACTTTTGAAATTTGTAACATACCACCCTTAAATTGATGGCCAAATTGAGGTGTAAATCGTTGCTTGGACACTTATCTGAGGTGTATGTGTACATATCATCCGCATAAATGGTTCTCTTGGCTTCCTTTTATAGAGTGTTGGTATAATACCAACCATGACATGGCTACCAACTATACACCATTTGTACTTCTATATGGTTTTCCTTTTCCCATTCACCTTCCCTATTTCTCAAGTGATTCATTTATAGCTATTGTTGATCAGTGTTTATTTGATAGAGAAGTGGCATTCAAAGTTCTCAAACATCATCTCCAACGAGCTCAAAACAAAATGAAGCAATAGGCAAACAAATATATGACTGATAGGTAATTTCAAATTGGAGACTTGATATTTGTTAAGCTTCAAGCTTATAAGCAATAGTCTTTAGCTAATAATTCTAATAAAAAACTTGCTCCCTTATTTTATGGCCCATATATAGTCCTTGACTGCATCGGTTCTGTTGCTTACAAACTTGACCTTTCCTTCTCTTATTCTATTCATCGTGTCTTTCATGTTTTCCAACTTAAATACTCTCCACCCTCTACCAAAATATCCTCTCAACCCCTCTTGCTTCTTCTCTACAATCTCAACCAGTTCCTTTTGCTATTTTAGACAGTCAATTGGTTAGATGTGACAGATAAGTAGCCACTAAGGTCTTGGTTCAATGGTCTAATTCTTATCCTAAAGATACAACCTAGGAGTTTCTATATGACTTGCAATTATGATTTCCTCACATTACCCTTGCAGACAAGGGCATTTCAAAGGGAAGGGAAATGATACAAGGGGAATAAACTCAAAACAGTTAGAAATAGAAGATTCTAGCTGAGGTCTCTCTTCAACTAACAAGGACACATGCATTAGCATCATTAGTTGATTAATTAGCTAATAAGAATGTCTAAGATAGTAGTATGTTGTAATCTAGCTATTGTAATCTAGCAAATATATACACAAGTGTCACATATAATTAATTGTTAATTGATCAATAAGAATTCAGTTACTTTCGATTCTTCCTCTTTCTTCTCTCTTTTTCTTAGCTACTAAACAAGGATACAAGTTACTTGTATCATTATGGAAGACCCAATTCCTGAACTCACTCTCAAATAAGAACAAAAACAAACAAGTACCCATTTTCTCTCTTTATAATTTAACAATTATCATATAGAAATTTATTTATTTGTTTGTGATTTTGATTCTTAATCAACAAAATCAACATATATAATAAGAGAATTAGGGGATCTTCCACCAGTTCTCTACTTATTTACGTTCGAAAACTTTTCCCAACTTTCTATTGCAAAAGTAGAAAATTATCAATCCAGTGATTTTAATGTTGGTTGATACAAATGGTAGGCTCTAATTTTCAATTTTTCCCCTTTAATAGGAATTTTTTTAATTAATTTTCAATTGCTTTTGTTTCCATTTTTGCGTTTTTGTTTAGGAGACTGTCTCTTTATCCTAATGGAAACAAGATAGTAAATGAAGATAATTTCATATCTCTGTATTTGGTACTTTCTGAATTAAATGCACTACCCTTACATAACGAGGTTAATGTGTGCTTTAAGTTGTTTGTTTATGATCAAATTCAGGATAAGTATTTGGCTGTTCAAGGTATTAGCTTGGTTTTTATGTACACTCTTAGTCAAAATTGAAACTTTTTTTGTCAATCAATTTACTAAATTGTTTTTATGCATTGATGTTTATTTGGGTAGATTGTAAGGTGAAGGTAAGGCATTTTCATGGGATGAAAATAGAATGGGTTTCGGTCAATTAATTTCACTTAATGTTTTCAGTGATGCCTCAAGTGGACACCTTGTTGATGGTTGTTGCATATTTAGAGCTAAGATTTTTGTTATTGAACATGCTGGCAAAGGCGAGTGTATGTCTATTGTAAAGGAGTTGGTTAATGACACCTACACTTATACTCTTGAAAATTTTTCAAAATGGAGCAGAAAATGCTATACTTCCAAGGTGTTTGTTATTGGTGGGCACAAACGGTATGTAAAGATGTATTTTTTGGCTTCAAGTTTAATGTAAAATAACTTCATTAGTGTTATAAGCCATAATTTGATATTTTTTCCATTTATTTAGGAGTTTAAGGCTCACTTCTGGGTTCTCCACAGAGAAAGGCAAAATCTTGCCTGTGAATTCATACTTGCAAGATTCAGGAACTCTTGATTCTGGTTGACAGCTCCTTACTGTATTCATCTTATGTGCAAGGGATCAACTTCTTAGAGAGCATCGTGAGCAAAAAGGTTAATGGCATTGAACTTTAACCTATATCAATGTTACTGTTCCTATGCAAGGAACATCTGACATGATTTCACGTTTGTTGCTGCATTGACATTACTCCATGATGAAAATACCTTTTTTTGTTTGGGAAAGTTTATTTTCTTTATTTTTTATGGGATAACTTAATGTTAGCTAATGTTTTGTAGGTGCTCGCAAATTCTGTTCTTCTAGCAACTGTTGGGGGTTTCCCAGATCTTATACCTCTCAGTAAACTCAAGGATGCATCAAAGGGATTTATGGTTGTGATACGGGTCAAATTTAATATCCTAGTCTCTAAGACTAAGTATAAAGCAAGTAGGGTGTCGTACACTGGGAATTTGGAGTAATTTTATATTAACTGAATAGATACTTAGATGGATAGGCAATTGATATAAAAGAAGATGTTGAAATATTTTAATTATCCTAAAATTACTAAAATTTATAAATTACTCTAATTAATCTAAATGTATGATTAACAAATTCATGCAATGTATATTAGAACTATAATTTAGAATTAATGAAGAACTATAAAGTTAACAAAAATACAAACACATGCAATGATTGGAGAAAATGACCAACATTCCTTAAAAGCAACTCTCATTGTCAATTAAGAGTATTTTCATTTAGAGTCTACAAGCATTCTCATGACATTGTAGAGATAAACAAAAACCATTAAATTCCATGCCAATTCTTAACCCCTTAAAGTGGATTTCTTGTCTCCAAGTATTTTCCTATCCTTTAAGTAATTTTAATTACAATTCCATCAAAATGCCCCAACTCTCATTGTGAATAATTTGATTAACAAGTTATATATGGTGATCAAGCATACATAACATATTCCAGCACTCAATTAAAATTAAATCATTCATGTATTATAAAGAGAAAAAAAATGCAGTTCATAAGATTAATTCATCATTGCAATTCTAATAAACAAGGACTTAGCGTAAATACATAGTATCTAGAACCAAATGACAACAAGATAGTATTTTAAACATCAAGCAACTAAGTAGAGAAAAGGAGAATAAAAAGATCTAACAAGTGTGTTGATAAACTCTTCTATGCTCTCCAGGAAGTCACTTGATATTGAATAGTCTCCTTGATGTCTTCCTTGAATTTCTTGAATATGTCTTTCACTTAAAACTTCAATTCCTTTTAACATTAAAAACTGAAAACTAAGTATTTCCTCCTTGTTATACAAAGCCAAGTGCATGTATTTATAGGCTTCTAAGCATCCCAGCTCATACCCCTTTCAAATAGATGTGATAGTGAAAAGGTGCAATGAAGAGTTGTGGAAACTACTCAGCACACCTGTGCCAACTCGGGTGGGACTCGACACCAGCAAGCTCTGTCACAAGACAACACGGATGGCATGACTCAGTACGTGAGGCTTCTGTCATAAGTCAGCACGAACGGCACGACTTGGCACATGCTTTCTTTTGGCTTCCTTGCACCACTCCTCATTCCATGCACGAATTACGCCTAAGGGAACCTTCAAAACACAAGACTAAGGTAAAAGCAACAAAGATAAGAATAATAATGCAATAATCAAATAATTATAAGCAAAATCTAAAGAAAATAACACATAACTATCCTAAATAACTATGCTATTTTGCATCTAACAAATTCCCCCATACTTAGACCTTGCTTGCCCTCAAGCAAGAAGAAAAGATGAAAGAGAAAAACAATGTACTTAACTTTTCCAAAATAAATGTAGTAATCTTACTAAGTTAACTTTGAGTCATACAAGGGGTATAGTACTAATGTATCAATGAAACAATTTTAAATGCCCAACAATGGTAAAGGTGACAAGTCTTATAGTATAAGCCTTATGTTTGTCTAATTATCTCATTCCTATCAAGAACAAAGTCATAATTATAGAGTCAAGGTGCTAACCGTACTTTTCTAGTCAAAACATCCATTCATTAAGTCAAGAAGTCTAAAGATATAAATAGCCTTTAGGACATAAGTTACACACAAAATATCTAGTCTCATGGCATTTTTGGACACTTTTTATTTTTACTACTACTTTTTTTTTTTTTTTACTAGTATTACCATGTATGTTTTTCGAATTGAATACAACTAAGGAGCATACTCATTTGCATACAATTTACTCAACATACATATATTCACTAGTGAAGATTGTTCATACCCTTTTTTTTTTTTTTATGTGTGTGTCCTCATCCATTATTGACTAGATGCATTACTCGTATTATGGCTATAGTTACCTTTAGGCAACTTTAAATCCCTAAAAATCAAAACTTAAGTCCTTATAATTTTAGCATTTAAGCATAGTTAGGAAGTTGACTAGATAATTTTTTAACTTTGAAATTAATAAAAGTTAGATAAAAAGACAAACTCAAAACAAATGCTACAAAAGACTTAAAAATTTTACCAATTTGGGCTTAAAATTATTCATTAAATTATTATAAAGTAACTCCTTAACAAAACTTAAAATGACTCTAAGTAAGATACTACTAAAGAATGTGGAGAAAAGTTAAGTTTGAAAGTTAAAATCTTAAAAATTTTGATGCAAAAGGCAAAGACTAAACTAAGAAAATAAATATGCAAAACAAACAAATATTTGATGCAAAGCAATAAAAAATCCTAATTCTATCCCTTTCCCATACTTAATCTTCACATTGCCCTCAATGTGAATCCCAAATATAAAGGAAAGGAAAGAAGCACTCCCTCAATCCGTTGATGGAGATGGAGGAGGCTAGATGTTATAGCTAGATTGGTCAAAGAATTGTTTCATCTTATACTCCATCTTATATTGGCAGCGATCAATTTGTCAGTTCCAAGTCTCCATATCATTCAATTGGCATTGCATTATCCTTTGATTCTTTAAAAGTTGCTCTAAAAGTTGTGTCTCCTTATTTGATGAGCTATTTGCACCACTTGGCTCATTCAAAGATGGAGGAAGATCGTGAGCAAGTTGCTCCTCATGGTGAGGTTCTTCTTCACTAGATTGCTCCTCCCTAACATTTGCTTCATCTAATTGGTCATTTTCATCTTGTGCCAACCCTCTCCAACATGATTGAGACCTTGCCAGAATCAAGTTAAAAGAAGCATCCACTACTTCACCTCTTACAAAAGCTTGCTTAGTAAAATGAGAATACTTAACAGCATAGTGAAAATCATCAAGGTTAACATTGAGAGATTTGGCAATGATTGTAACAACATGACCATGAGTGAGTGGAGCATCTTTATGGGCTACACAAGTTAAAAGTTAATTAAAAGTCCAATAAGTCTAACACACTTGCTTTTTAGTATGAATACACCACATTAGAAACAATTCTTGTGCAGAAACTCTATTAAATTCAGACTTATGGAAAGCAACACAAGTAAGAATTTTGTGCAATAACCAATATTTTAAATCTTTAATAACATCGCCTTACCCTTCTTTGGTTGAAAAGGGGACTACAAATTAGTCAAAAAGGTCCAAAATTCATTCATACTAAAAGACTTAGGAGGATCACACATACCATCTTTCTTAAAGCCAAAAACCTTATGCATGAAAGAATATGTAAGTTGGTGTTTCTTCCTTAACAACCGAAATTCAAGTATATGAGAATCATTTGGGTTCACTTCCAAAGAAGTATAGAATTCTGTAATAACTCAACATAAGTATGTGCTTGCATAGAAACAAATTCTTAAGCCCATAATTAGTTAATAATTGATTCAAAGAGTCATGCATATCTACATTTAACGAGAGATGAAGGAATATACTTATAGCCAATGATGCCCCTAATCTTAATGATGCCCCTAATCTTAATAATTGTGAATCTATCACCTTCTTCAAGTGAAAGGATAGGGAACTTAGCTTTGTAAATGGTGGCCATATTTTCCTCCTCTTGCTCCCCATTTTGTGGTCTTGAAGAAGTAGAACCTTTTGACTTACCCATGGTAGAGAAAAATATTTGGTTTGAATGTGTAGAGAGACTTTTGTGTATGAGGAAGAAGAGATTGCTTGAAAAGAAAGAAGAAGATAGTAGGGAGAGTTAAAAAAAAAATGAAGTGTTGGGAGTTAAAAGAAAAGAAGGTAACATGTGGGAGTTTAGAAGAGAAGAAATTGTAAAAGATGAAAAGACATGAGATGTATTAGGAAAGGATATAACTTTTCAGTTTTTTGAAAATTGAAATTATGAATTGAAAAGTATAAGCATGTGAAAGTGAAAAGAGAGGGAAAGGAGAAAAAATAATAAAAAAATAAAAAAAATAAAATCTAAAGTAAAAGAAATATTTAATTAAAAACTAGGGTTAGGGTTAAAAAATTAAAAAAATAAAAATGGAAAAGTTGGTGGGAGGAAGAGGGAGCACGAGTCAGCACCATCGGGATGAGTCAGCACCTTCTGGTTCTGTCACGACTCGGCACCATTGGTGACGACTCGGCACAACCTAATTTTGTTTTTTTTTTTTGGATATTGAAAGAAAATGTATTATAGATGATTTAAATTAAATTATAAATTATGAAAATATAAGAAAGAAAATACTACGAATACTATAATGGAGTGAAAACAAATCCAAAAGAAATGAAATAACATAAAATAAAATAAAAGAAAAATACCAACGATAAATAAAAATTAAAAAAATGTAAATAATACCTTGCTACATTTAATAGTCTATAGCTTGACTTAGCCTTTTCCAAATTAAGGTGTAGATAGGGAAATTGAACTCCTTTGTTCAAATACTTCACAAATCTAATATAGCTTGAGACGATGGCCATTAACCTTGAAGATTTCTCCCTTGTCGTTGACAATTTCAATTGCTCCATAAGGATGAACCTTTACAACTTTAAAAGGACCCGACCATCTTGACTTTAACTTTCTGGGAAACAATTTTAATCTTGAATTGTAAAGTAGAACAAGTTCTCCCTAATGAAATTCCTTTTAAGCCAAATGCTTATCATGCCATAACTTAGTACAATCCTTATACAACCTTGCATTTTTATAAGCGTTATTTCTTAATTCCTCTAATTCATTGAGTTGCAGTAGCCTCTTCTTTCCTGCCTTTTTCAAGTCAAAGTTCAAAGCTCTTATTGCCTAATAAGCCTTGTGTTCAAGTTCTAATGGTAAGTGATAAGACTTACCATAGATTAATTGATATGGTGTAAGACTAATCGGCGTCTTAAAGGCCGTCCAATATGCCCATAAGGCATCATCCAATTTTAATGCCCAATCTTTCCTTGAAGAAGAAACTGTCTTTTCTAAAATCCATTTGATCTCTCTATTGCTCACCTCGACTTGCCCACTTGTTTGTGGGTGGTATGGAGTAGCAACTTTATGAGTCACTCCATACTCCTTTAAAAGACTTTCTATAACTTGGTTGTAAAAGTGAGCACCTCCATCAGTTATTAATGCTTTTGGGGTACCAAACCTTGGAAATATTATCTTTTTAAGCATTTTCTTAACCTCCTTTGCATCATTGATGATGGTGGGGATAGCTTTAACCCATTTGGATACATAGTCTACCATTACCAAAATGTCCTTATAACCCAAGGAACTAGGGAATGGACCCATGAAATCCATTCCCCATACATCAAATAGTTCCACCTCAAGGATACCATTTAAAGGCATCTCATTCCTCCTAGAGATGTTGCCCATTCGTTGGCATTTATCACATGTAAGCATAAAGTCTCTAGCATCTTTGAATAGTGTAGGCCACCAAAAACCACATTGAAGTACCTTGGATGCTATTTTAGAAGTACCAAAGTGTCCTACATCCAAGGAATGGCAATGCCTTAAAACATCTTGGGTCTCATATTAGGGAATACATCTTTTAATCAAGCCATCAGCACATCTTCTATAGAGCAAAGGTTCCTCCCAATAATAAAACCTGCTATCATGTAAAAATTTCTTCTTTTGTCTATAGTCCATCCCATAAGGTAGTATACCACTTACCAAATAATTTGCCATATCTGCAAACCATGGAAGTTCCTTAGAAGCAAGACTCAACAAGTGTTCCCCATGGAATGTCTCATTAATTGGCACACCATCATCATTCTTTTTCAGTCCGTCTTGATCTAGCTTAGATAGATGGTCTGCCACAAGGTTCTGACTTCCTTTTTTGTCTCTTACCTCCCAATCAACTCTTGTAACATAAGAATCCACCTTAGGAGTCTTGGCTTTGCATCTTTCTTGCTTAGAAGGTACTTTAAAGTAGCATGATCTGAATATACTATCACTTTTTGCCCAATTAAATATGCTCTAAATTTATCAAATGCATAAGCTATAGCAAATAGTTCTTTTTTCGTAACGGTGTAATTAATTTGTGCATCATCAAGCAACTAACTTGCATAGTAGATCACATAAGGCTTACCCTCTCTTCTTTGTCCAAGCACAGCCCCTACTGCAAAGTGGCTAGCATCGCACATTATTTTGAATGGTTGCTCCTAATTTGGTGGTTGTAAAATAGGTGTTGATGTGAGAGCCTTTTTCAAGGTATCAAAAGCTTCTTGGCATGTACTATCAAATTCAAAGACCGCCTCGTTGGCTAACAACTTACACAGTGGCTTTGCTATCTAGAGAAGTCTTTAATAAATCTTCTATAGAAACTGGCATGACCAAGAAAACTCCTTATATCTTTGACACATTTTGGTGGGGGTAGATTTGCAATTACTTCAATCTTGGCCCTATCAACCTCAATGCCCTTTTTTGATACTAAGTGGCCAAGTATTATTCCTTCTTGTACCATGAAATGGCATTTCTCCTAATTAAGTGCAAGCCCATGCTCCTTACACCTGTTAAGCACTTTAGAAAGATTCTCTAGGCAATTTTCAAAGTTATTGGCATAAACACTAAAGTCATCCATTAAAACCTCAACACATTCATCAATAAGATCACTGAATATGGAAAACATGCATCTTTGAAAAGTAACCGGAGCATTGCATAGGCCAAAAGGCATACGCCTAAAAGCAAAAGTACCATATGGGCATGTGAATGTAGTTTTAGATTAGTCTTCAGGATATATAGGGATTTGGTAAAAACCACTAAGACCATCTAAGTAACAAAAATATGAAAAATTGGCTAATTTTTCAAGCACTTGGTCAATAAAAGGCAAAGGAAAGTGGTCCTTCTTAGTTGCTTTATTGAGTTTCCTATAGCCTATACACATATGCCATCCCGTGATAGTTCTTGTGGGTATTAGATCATTTGATTTATTTTTCACAACCATTAAACCACCCTTTTTAGGGACAACTTATACAGGGCTTACCTAATTACTATCACTAATGGAATATATGATTCCACTGTCAAGCAATTCAGTGACTTCTTTTCTTACTACCTCTTTAAGTGTAGGATTGAGTCATCTTTAACTTTCAATGGAGGGTTTAGCATTTTCCTCCAAGTTTATTCTATGCATGCATACTTTGGGACTAATTCCTTTCAAATCATTTAAAGAATATCCAATAACTTCCTTGTGACTAAGCAACATTTTACCCAAAATAGCGATATTAGCACTAGATAATGATGAATTTACAATAAAAGGATATTTAAAATTAGAATCAAGAAATGCATATCTTAAGCTTGATGGTAATGGCTTGAGTTCTAATTTTACTTCTTCATTAGGTGAAGAAGGCCTAGGATCATCATCTCTTTTTAATGATTCAAACCTTGAAGGTCTTGGATGATGATATGGAATAGTTTCCAAATGGTTTACACTTGCTTCTACTTCTTGGTATGGTATAATAGGATCTTGACTTATGCATTCATGTTTTACTTCATCAATACATTCATCAATTATGTGAAATGAGTTAATCCTACTTACTACTTCCATTGGTGTAGATTTCATCATTTTAAAAACATCAAATTCTAAAATTTCATTATTTACCTCAAAAGTAATCTTACCTTTCTTCATGTCTATGATTGCACCAACTGTTATCAAGAATAGCCTCCCAAATAAGATAGGAATTTTGGGATCTTCTTCCATTTCTAAAACAATGAAATCAGTAAGCACAATAAACTCAACCCACTTTTGTTGGTACATTCTCAAGAATGCCAAGTGGATACTTAATAGATTTGTTCACCATTAAAAGACACATTTTGGTGGGCTTTAGTTCACCCAAATCAAGCCTTTGGTAAATTGAATAAGACATTAAACTAACACTAGCACCAATATCACATAATGCTTTTTTGAAATACACACCTCCAATTATGCAAGGAACAGTGAAGCATCCCAGATCTTTTTGTTTAGGTGGAAAATTAGAGTACATGGCTTTTGATTCCTCAACTAAAGAAACTAGACCATATTCTTCAATTTTACTTTTGTGATTAATGATATCTTTTAAGAATTTACCCCATGCAGACATATCTCTTATGGCATCCATGAATGGAATGGTAATGGTGATATCTTTGAGGTAATTAAGGAATTTTCCAAAAATTGTTTATCTAAATTTCTTCTAATGAACCTTTATGGAAAAGGGAGTGTCTTAAGATCAATGGTAGGTTCATCATTTTTGGGTGGTATGATCTTTTCATTATTAACATTACCTCTACCCTATCTTTAATTTCCTTACTCTTATTAGTATTATTTTCAATCATTTTTCCACTCCTTAGGGTAATTGCTTGGCAAGTCTCCCTTTGGGTAAACTCCGGTTGGCTAGGCAATTTTTCTAAAGGCTTGGAGTTAAAGGAAGAGGCTTCTTAGGCAATTTGGGTTTCTAAGATTTGGTTGTGAGTAGCAAGTTGTTCGAGTTTAGAATTAAGATTTTTAAATTGCTCCTCACTTCGCCTATTGATGGAAATTTGGGTTCCAATAAATTGCTCCATAAGAGTTTCTAAGTGAGATTTAAGTTGGGTAGGGCTAAAAGCTTGTTGTTTCATGGGAAATCCTAGTGGGTTTTGTGGTTTGGTGTTTGGGTTAAATGGGTGGTTTAATTGTGAGGAGGGATTTGACCATGAAAATCTAAGATGATTTCTCCATTGAGGGTTATAAAAGTTTGAGTTCAATCCCATTTTTTGGTCATAAGCTCCTTACACATAACTCACATCCTCATTAGAACTTGTATTACACTGAGAATATGAGTGAGATCCTCCATATAACTCACAAACAACATTAGTACTTTATACAAAATTAATTTGAGCTTTACTTACCAATTTAGTGAGAGCATATACCTTTGCACTCAATAGGTTGATGGTATCAAGTTCCAAAATTCCTTTTGCTTTTGCCATTGTTGTCTCCTCTCCCATATATCCTTGAGATGCAAGTTCTTTAAGAAGAGTAATTGCTTCCCTGGCTGTGTTATCCATCCATTTCCCACTAGAGGCTGCATTGACAATATTCTTATTCTCATCCGTCAACCTGTTATAGAATATTTGAGGGATCATCCAATCTGGCAAACCATAGTGTGGGCATTGCCTTTGGAGTTCCTTGAATCTCTCCCAAGATGCATAAATTGTCTCATTTCCATTTTGCTTGAAAGTAGTTATCTCATTTCGAAACTTGCCAGTCTTATGTGGTGGAAAATATTTATGAAGAAATGCTTGCTTTAATTGGTCCCATGTTGTGATTGATTCACTAGGCAAACTAGCAAGCCAAAGTTGTGCCTTATCCTTAACTAAAAATGGGAAAAGCCTAAGCCTTATTGCATCAACAGTCACCCTATTGATCTTGAAGGTTGCACACACATTGAGGAAAGTCGATATGTGAGCATATGGATTCTCTCCTTGTAAACCTCCAAACTAATTGTTTTGCACCATTTCAATGATGATTGGCTTGATTTCAAAATTATTGTTTGCAACGGCTGGAGCCATAATTCCTCCAAAACCACTTGTTATATAGGGCATGGCAAAATCGCCTAATGTTCTTCTCTCCGGATCATCCATTTTATTCAAATTTTGTTGATTCACTCTTCTTTGCCTTTGTTCCCTACACAAAGTACGTAAGGTTAATTCAATTTTAGGATCAAAATGTAGAATGTTATCACTAGCACTTCTAGTGAGTGTCATCAAGGGTAAAATCACGAATCAATAATTATAAAACTACAAAAACAAATATAAAGTTAAGGCCTAAAACAATCATTCTCTATTCTGAATTAATAAAAATTTTAAACAAATTCCCCGGCAATGGTGCCAAAATTTGATGCGGGTCAAATTTAATACCCGAGTCTCTAAGACTAAGTATAGAGCAAGTCGGGTGTCGTACACTAGGAATTTGGAGCAATTTTATATTAACTGAATAGATACTTAGATGGATAGGCAATTGATATAAAAGAAGATATTGAAATATTTTAATTATCCTAAAATTACTAAAATTTACAAATTACTCTAATTAATCTAAATGTATTATTAACAAATTCATGCAATGTATATTAGAACTACAATTTAGAACTAATCAAGAACTATAAAATTAACAAAAATACAAACACATGCAATGATTGGAGAAAATGACGAACATTCCTTAAAAGCAACTCTCATTGTCAATTAAGAGTATTTTCATTTAGAGTCTATAAGCATTCTCATGACATTGTAGAGATAAACAAAAACCATTAAGTTCCATGCCAATTCTTAACCCCTTAAAGTGGATTTCTTATCTCCAAGTACGTTCTTATCCTTTAAGTAATTTTAATTACAATTCTGATAAGTGTTTAATTAACTACATTTTATCTCTTGTTCTTAATGTATTTTATCCTTAAATTGAGTTTGATTTATTTATTTAGTGTCTTTCCAGAGTTCTTTTATGTTTTTGGGGGCCATGGATCAATTTATGAAAAAGTTATGAAGCCAACGAGTGAAAATGGAAGAAAATGGCCAAAGGATTGAAACTCATCTTTATAACACGGCTAGTGACACGGCCGTGTCCCTGCCCGTGTCATTAAGGGCCAATTCCAATATTTCCAATAGCTTGAGACATGACCGTGGTGCATAGCTATAGCGTCGAAACGCCTAGAGACACGGCCGTGTCACTAGTCATGTCCTGAACCCAGAATCATACCTATATAAAGAAACTGATGCAGAAAACTAGAGGAGAGCCACCACAGAGCAAAAAAATGAAGATTTAAGGGTCGGCTAAGCCCTAGAGTTATAGGAGAGGCTTGAAGGCTAGAGATATTAATGATTTAATCAAATCAAAGACCAAAATCCAAGTGGATGTGGAAGATTGAAGAGAAGATTTCAAAAAAAAAACATCTTCAAGATCTATTTGAGATTTCTTTTTCCTTTATTTTTTGCATCTTTGTTCTTCAAGTTTAATATGAACTAATTTTATTTGTAATGAACCCTAGTTTTGATTGTATAGATTGAAGGATTTAAACTTTAATCAATTCATCTTTGGTTGTTTTATTTTCATGAAAAATCTTATTATTCCAATTGGCAATTGGTAGCTTGTTGATTGGATATTATTTCTATATTGGATGAGTAGAGATACCCTAATATGGATAGATCACTTATGGGAATAGAGAGTTGATTGGGGTGCTAGAGATAGACCTACAAAACTTTTTTGGATGTTAATCTCTTGAACTTAATGCTGCTCCTATTTAATTATAGGTTGAGAAGAGATTCCCCTATAATACTTAGGAAGTTAGGGATTTAATCACTTGAGAAAGGTTTTTATCTAATTTAGTGAGAGTCCAATTCAATCCATTATTTGATATGCATAAGAAACTAGGGGGATTTATATTTAGATTAGCTTTGCCTAGATTATTTCCATCAATATCATTTACTTGCTTTCTTAGGTTAGCTTAGTTAATTTAGCTTAGTTTAATTAATCTTCATCTTCATTATTCACTAGACAATAGTTGAAGTTTGCATTAGTATTTATATACTATCCTCGTGGAGACAATACTCATACTCACTGCTTTATTACTTGATAATGACCTGTGCACTTGCAGTTTGTTAGTGTGTGTTTCGGCACATCAAATTCCACCAAAATGTCCAAACTCTCATTGTGAATAATTTGATTAACAAGTTATATATGGTCATCAAGCATACATAACATATTCCAGAACTCAATTAAAATTAAATCATCCATATATTATAAAGAGAATAAAAATATACTTCATAAGATTAATTCATCCTTGCAATTCTAATAAACAAGGACTTAGCCTAAATACATAGTATCTAGAACCAAATGACAACAAGATAGTATTTTAAACATCCAGCAACTAAGTGGAGAAAAGGAGAATAAAAAGATATAACAAGTGTGTTGATAAACCCTTCTATGCTCTCCAGGAAGTTACTTGATATTGAATAGTCTCCTTGACGTCTTCCTTGAATTTCTTGAATATGTCTTTCACTTAAAACTTCAATTCTTTTTAACAATAAAAACTAAAAACTAAGTATTTCCTCCTTATTAAACAAAGCTAAGTGCATGTATTTATAGGCTTCTAAGCATCTTAACTTGTGCCCCTTTCAAATGGATATGATAGTGAAAAGGTGTAATAAAGAGTTGTGGAAACTACTCCGCACACCTATGCCGACTCGGGTGGGACTCAGCATAGACGGCACGACTCGGCATAAACAACATGACTTGACACATGCTTTCTTTTGGCTTCCTTGCACCACTCCTCATTCCATGCAAAAATTATGCCTAAGGGAACCTTCAAAACACAAGACTAAGGTAAAACAACAAAGATAAGAATAATAATGCAATAATCAAATAATTATAAGCAAAACCTAAAGAAAATAACATATAACTATCCTAAATAACTATGCTATTTTGCATCTAATAGGTTGATAATAAAGTGATTTTAGAAGTCAAAATTCCTTTGATGACTGTGGCAAGGAGTTCTCTTAAAGTATAATGGTACCAGCTCTATAACTTATGAAGCATAACAAAACTATAACAATGTGATTGGAAGTAAAAATTATTAGTTGTGCTTGAATCGGCATCTATCATCCTAGTATGTGAGATCATATGCTTTATAATAGAACTTTGAGTTGATCTTGTTTGATAAATACAATAGTACAAAGAACACTTATTCGCCTAGTAGAAAAATCTCTTATTGCAGAAAGGGAAGTGATCTTTAACTAAGGTAGAATTATATGTAAAATGTTGTCTTTCCTTTGACTCGTCATTTCTTGCAATGCTTTTTAAGTTGCTTTTTCAATAGGAATGATCATTTTCATAGATGTTGAGGATGATACAAATCCCTCCTAATGAGCTCTTGTGACTCATTAGGCAAAAAACAAGTCCAACAAGAATTGTAGCTTAAAAAGGTAGTTCCAGAAATCCAATCAGCTAACTTATTACATTGTTTATAAATAAAATTAAAAGAATAAGAAACAAATATGCTAGCAAGAATTTGTATATCCTCAACAAGAGGTTTTATCTCTCATAGAGTCTCTTGATTGTGATCTTTCAAGTAAGAAATGACCATTGAGAAGTCAGACTCATATACCACCCTTTATAACTATTGGTTGTTTATGCACCTGACTGCATCCCGCAGAGCTGTTGCTTCTGCTACCAATGGAAAAGTACAATAAATTTTTCTTCTACTATCAGCAACAAAAAATCCTTCATGGTCCTTGCAAAAAAAAAAAAAAAAAAGCAATGGAAGCTTCTCCCTTGTTTTTATCATAAGGGGCATCAGAATTTAGTTTAACAAAATTAAGAGGAGGGGGCAGCCACTGGGCTCCAGAATGAAAAGGACAATTGAGATAAGCATCCCTTTTCCTTAAATTTCAGCTCCTCCTGTACAACCCCTTTATGAGCTTGCCAATATTTCATAGTATTTGAAAGAATTTGTTGTGGAGCAATATCATTAGTAATGAACACTAGCTCATTTCTTGCTTTCCATAAAGCCCAACATATATGAGCAATAAGAACCATCATGTCCTCTTTGCCTTAACTCTTTATTGACATGTGAAGTTGCTACCAAAGAGTGCTGAAATAAGATGGATTATCATTAAAAGGAAATCCAAAAGATGAGAGCAACCAAGTAGCCCTGGCCTTAGAACAATAAAGAAAAGCATGGATTGACTCAATTGCTTGACCACAAAAATGAGACATAATAGAGGCGCTGCAATTTCTTCTATTTAAATTTTGAAGCACTGGTCTTGCATTTTTGCAGTATTTCCATAGGAAAGAGTTAATTTTGGGAGGTACTTTTAGTGACCAAAAGATTATTCCAAAACTCAACTAAATGATTAAGGTGAAGAAGAGGAAGAAAACTATTGTTGATACTCTTACTCTAACAAAACTTTATATCCCTTCACTGTTATTTCCATGAAAGCTGTGAAAATATCAAAGAGTCTTCTTCCAGTAGCTAAAGGTATTTATTAGATAGTTAGTTTTTCTATTTCGGAGTTTGTTAAAGAAATTGCATAGCTTTAGATTTAGTTAGAGAAATTGTATAGCTCAGCTTTTCCGTTACTCCATTATGTATAAATACCTGTAACTTCTTTCTTTAAGAGAAGAAATTTAGTTTTTCCATTCTCACGTTTTTCATAAGATGGTATTAGAGCAATGAGCTTAGTCTAATTTTCTCTCATATTTCTTCATCTTCATTTTCTTATCTCTTTTCTTCTTTTATCCAAGCTACATCAATGGCGGCTCCATTAAATCTAATTGAAGATCCTTCTTCTCCTTATTTCTTACACCACTCTAAGAATCATAGCTCAGTGATAATTACTCTAGAGCTCACAACAAACAATTTTTCATCATGGAAATGCTCCTTTCTTTTAGCAGTATCCATCAGAAACAAGCAAGGATTCGTAGATGGAACTATCACCAAAACGCCTCCTGAGAGCTCTTTGTTTCAGCCATGGTCTTGATGTAATAATTTGATTGTGGCTTGGTTGCTCATATCAATTTCTCCTTCAATTGCATCAACTGTATTTTACATGGAAGATGTAAGTCAGATCTGGAACAAATTGAACCAGAGATTTTCTCAACCAGATGACTATAGGATATGTTATTTGCAACATCTCCTCTGCACAATTACTCAAGGTACTCAGTTAGTTGATTCTTATTTGAATGAGTTAAATGGAATTTGGGAGGAATTAAGAAGTTTTCTTCCTTTTCCTTATTGTTCTTGTGATAAATGCAATGATAATTGTTTTCAAGTCTACACAGAGGCTGCTTTAAAGGATTATGTTTTTAAGTTTCTTAATGGATTAAATGAATCATTTCAAGCTATTAGGTCTTAGATTATAGCTATGAAACCACTTCCAAATTTAGATTAGGTATACAACATGGTCTTAAGAGAGGAAACTTAGAGAAGTATAGCCTTATAGTCTCCAATCATTTCAGAAATGTCTGCTATGGCAGTAAAGAAGAAATCTGAAATGAAATGTGCTCATTGTGGAAAGCTTGGGCACCTTAGGGAATATGGTTTTAAGATTGTAGGTTATCCACAATCTGACAAGAAATGTTCATATTGTGGTAAGCTTGGACATCTCAAAAACAATTGCTACAAAATCATAGGGTTTCCACTTGATTTTAAATTCACAAGGTCAAAGAATAATGATCAGAGCACTCATGTAGCTACTGTAAGCTCAATATCTGATTCCACTACTGTCCAATCAGACTTTATGCATTTGAATCTTTTAAAGGATCAAATTCAAAAATTGATGGCTATTCTTAATGATCAAAATGGAAGTTCTTCTACCTCGACTAATTCACCTCATTTTACTAATTTTGCAGGTACGACACACTCTATTTTCTCTGCTGTTCATGCAATAACTTTTCATAAATTTTTAAACTCAGCCAAATCGACTTTCAATTCACCTTGGATTGTGGACACTAGTGCAATAGACCACATTATCTCTTCTATTGAATTTTCAATTCTTATATCTTGGTTACTAATGTTTTTGTTCAACTTCCTAATGGCATGAGGGCTATGGTTACTCATATAGGCACAGTAAAACTCAACTCTTATATTCAACTTCAGAATGTACTGCTAGTTCCTTCATTCATTTTTAACCTCATCTCCATCAGTAAATTAACATCTAATTCATATATCTCTCATTCTTCTTGCCAACCTTTGTTTTGTTCAGGCCCTATCATCATGGATGACGATTGGACTGGCTAAAATGAAGGATGGTCTCTTTTATTTTCAACAAGACTTTCAGCCTATGGATTCAAATGTCAATAAAGTGTCTTTTACTTCTTATGTTTGTAATTCTTCTGTCTATTCCAATTCAATAAAATGTAACTCCTATGATTCCTTTTCTATTTGGCATCATAGGTTAGGTCATCCCTCTATTGATAAACTAAAATTGTTAATACCCAATGTAATTCTTGATCCAAACACTGTTTGTTTGACTTGTCCTAAAGCTAAACAAAAAAGACTTCCTTTTCCATCTCATAATGACAAAATAGAAAATCCTTTTGATTTGATGCACATTGATGTCTGGGGTCCTTACTCACAAGCTGATCTCTATGGTAATCACTATTTTTTAACCATAGTTGATGAATTTACCAAGTGTATATGGGTTTTTTTTATGAAAGACAAATCAAATGTTTCACATCTTTTGCCTCAATTTTATCAGTTCATTTTTAATCAGTTCCATAAGTCAATCAAAATTATGAGGACTGATAATGGATTAGAATTTGCCCTTAGTACATTCTAGACTTCCACAGGAATCATACATCAGACTTCATGTTCTTATACTCCACAATAAAATGGAGTTGTGGAACATAGACATCAACATATTCTTAATGTTGCTCAAGCTCTTTTGTTTCATGCTTCTTTACCCAATCAGTTTTGGGGTGATGCTGTGTTAATAGCTGTTTACTTAATCAATAGAACCCCTACATCATTGTTGCATAATCTTACACCTTCTGAATCTTTATTTCATAAGCCACCTGATTATTCACATCTAAGGTCCTTTGGTAGTTTATATTTTGCTACCTCTCTCACCCCACATAAAAAGGAATTTGACAGCAGAGCCAAACAATGTATATTCATTGGTTATCCAGCTCATACCAAAGGATATAAACTTTTTGATTTGGCCACTAAGTCAATTTTGATCTCCAGAGATGTTCAATTTCATGAAACCTTATTTCCTTATCATCCTTCATTTTCCAAAAACTCATTTCCACCTTTATTTGCTGACTCTTGCTCTTAGTCCAACATTGTTCTACCAGAGTTGCCTTCATATTCTACTGATTCTTTGTTCGTTCCTGTGTCTCAAAACACTATTGATCATTTGGCTCCTCTTAGTTCAGAGTCTTCTCATCCTTCTACTTCTTCCTTTAATAATAACTCTTCCTCTTCTGAATATATTACTAAGTCTTTTACTGTGCCTGTTGAAGTTAATTAACCTATTGTTACTGATATACCCATGCCTTCTACTTCTTTACCTGTTACTCATCAATCTGAACCTTTAAGGAAAAGTGCTAGACAAACAAAACCTCCAAGTTATCTTCAAGATTATCATGTTAATCTTCCCAAAATTCTACAAATACTGTTTACTCTACATCTCACCCTATTCAAAATTTTATTTCTTATAATCAGCTTTCACCACAACATCATTCCTTTATTTTATCAATCTCCTCTATGTCTGATCCTACTACCTATACCCAAGCTTGTCATTTTGATCATTGGAAGACAGCTATGAATGATGAATTGGTTGCTTTGGAACAAAACAAGACTTGGACAGTGGTTCCTCTTCCTTTTGATAAACAGCCTATAGGCTGCAAATGGGTTTATAAAACTAAATACAAGTTAGATGGTTCTATAGATAGACATAAGGCTCGTTTAGTAGCCAAGGGATATAACTAAAAGGAGGGATTTGACTACCAAGAAACCTTTAGTCCTGCAGCCAAACAAACTACAGTCAGACTATTTTTTGCTTTAACTGCAATTAAGGGGTGGCATCTTTCTCAATTAGATGTCAACAATGCCTTGTTGAATGGGGACCTTACTGAGGAAGTTTATATGGAGTTACCACTTGGATACCATATTCAAGGGGAGTATGTATGTGAATCTGGTTCATGTGTTTTGAATTCTGGTGATAGTATGTCTAATGGTAGCAAACATAATCAAAGAAGATTGGTCTGCAAGCTTCAAAAGTCCTTATATGGTTTAAAGCAAGCGTCAAGATAGTGGAATGCCAAGTTCACATATTGCTTATTGAATAATGGTGGTTTCAAGCAATCAAAGGCAGATTATTCTTTGTTCACTAAAGAAAATGAATCTGGTTTTGTTGCCTTACTTGTGCATGTAGATGACATCATAATTGGTAGTGATATATCCTTTGCTTATTGAAGAATTAAAAGACATACTACATTCTCATTTCAAGATAAAAGATTTGGGAAAAGTTAATTATTTCCTTGGGTTAGAGATCGCAAGGTCAAAATCTGGTATTTCAATCTGTCAAAGGAAGTTTACTTTGGAATTGTTAGAAGAATTTGGTCAACTTGGATCCAAACCAAGTCAAATACCAGTTGAAGTGAATCATAGAATAGTACATACAGAAGACGAACAGTTGAAGGATCCAACTCAATATAGATAGTTGTTGGTAAATTGATGTATTTGACACTCACAAGACCAGATATAAGCTATGCAGCACATGTACTCACACAATTCATGGACAAGCCTACAAGAATTCATTTACAAGCAGCATATAAAGTATTAAGATACTTGAAAATGGCACCTGGACAGGGAATTCTCATGTCAGCAACATAAAGTCTTAAGCTGAAAGCATTTAGTGATAGTGATTGGGCAGGTTGTAATGAAACCAGAAAGTTATTGACAGGATTTTGTGTATTTCTTGGAGAATCTTTGGTTAGCTGGAAATCAAAGAAACAAAATACAATTTCAAGGAGTTCAGCGGAAGCTAAATATAGATCAGTGGCAACAGCAACTTGTGAAATAATGTGGCTTGTTTACCTATTAAAAGATCTTGGTGTTGAACAGCAAGAACCAGTAGAGCTGCATTGTGATAATGTGTCAGCTATTCATATAGCCAAAAACCCAGTTTTTCATGAAAGGCCAAAACACATAGAAATAGATTGTCATTTTATCAGAGAAAAAGTTTTTTCTGGAGTTATAAAGCGACTGTATTTGAAAACCACAGAGCAGGTTGCAGACATCTTTAAAAAGGCTCTTCATCCTTCTCAATTCAAACACTTACTTAGCAAGATGAACATACATAATATGTATGCTTATCTTGAGGAGGAGTGTGAAAATATCAAAGAGTCTTCTTCCAGCAGCTAAAGATATTTATTAGATAGTTTTTTCTGTTTCAGAGTTTGTTAAAGAAATTGTACAGCTTTAGAATTAGTTAGAGAAATTGTACCCTCAGCTTTTCCGTTACTCCATTGTATATAAATACCTGTAACTTCTTTCTTTAAGAGAAGAAATTTAGTTTTGCCATTCTTACGTTTTTCATAAGAAAAGCTTTTATGCCAAACTATAGAATCCCGTTGCTGCCTGGATCCCACTGTAATAGATTTTATCTGTTTTTTTTTATCATCTTCATTAAAAGGTTCAGCAAGCTCAGCAGACGCCATTCCTTTCGTTCTAAATTAATAAGAGCTGATACCATATGATCCGTCGGTGCTGTAAGGGTTGATGAGCTAACCATATACTGACCTATAAAAGGATGCCATTCATCCTCCCAAATGCTAATGAAACTCCCATTCGCCGCATTCCATCGATAGTCTGCTTCAATAACATCCCTACCTTTTAATATTGCTGTGCTTGTTTTGCTTTCATTATTATTTGTTGATGCTTAGCAAGTATTCAAGCACAAAAATAAAAATAAAAATAAATTCCATTTACTCCTTACGGCAGGTCATCATCTAGCTATGTCTCTTGTATATCAGAAATTATCAAATCAATAAAAACTTAAAAAGCTGTGCAACTGAAATAATTTTCATTTCCAATTGGAGTAGGCACTAATCTAAGATGGAACATGTTAAAAGCAACAACTGAGTAAAAGACATCTGCTAAAAATAAACACAAATAGGGATTTTTTTTTTTTAATCTCTATTTAAAAAAATTAAAAACCCATAAAAAGAAAATTAAAAATTAATAAAAATCAATATGTCATGCGCCTATTGATGAAGGTCCGTGACTTAGATGGTCAAAATGTTGATTGATTCACATTATATAATTAATGTGATTTATGGCCCAAAGTATTTGTTCACATTAATTTGCCTAACGCAATTTTAAGGTCTCATAAGCTTTGATTAATTTAGGTGGGTCATCAGCTTGCTGGGATCTCTACTTGATGTTTAACCTATTATGCTTATTAAGCATAAAACAGCCACATCCAATGAATGAATAGGTTCACGCAATCAATCACTTCCAAGTTCCAATTACCATGGGCACCATATATGTGTTTAGATATTTCATGAAGTAATATCACATGTTAATTTTTAAAAGTAGTACTGAATCACTATATGTGTGTTTATAATACTTATTAAGTAAAAATAATGATCATCAATAATTAATCAAGATTTCAAAATTAAAATTTTAATTAATAAAATGAAAAATAAATTCATTTATATATTACCTAATTTAAATGTAAATGTGAAAAATTATTGAGCAAAATAGAAAAATACTAATTCTATTGTCTTTTGTTAGTAGTCTATTTCGGCCCATAAGACTTTTATTATAAAAAATATATATGCTAACTTATGCTTATTGAAATAGGTCTCATTATATAAAAGACAAATTATTCAATGCACCGTACGTAATATATTTTCATGAACTCTCAAGTCCTACGCTTTGTTAACTTGAGTAGAATTATATATTAGTGCACCGATATACTCAACAATTTCTGAATACGGAAGCAAATTATTCATTGCATTTTATCATTTGAGTTGGAGAGAATACCTATTTCTACATAGCCAAAAATAGCAACATGTGATGGTATCTATTAAGGGGCATGCACCTATCATTTTTAATAACTTTTTTTTTCTTAAGTATAGAAAAGGGATTATATTAATTAATGAAACAAAGAAGGACAAAATTCCAAACATAAATACAAGAATAAGGATATTTCCTAGACTTGAACAAAAATTTGACCATAAACTATGAACTTTCTTCTTCCCCTTTTGATTACTATTCTATATAATGATCATAACCCAAATTTCATTTCTATCACAAGTTTATAAATTATAATTAGTTTTGGGATTTTTGCAACATACAATTCTAGTAGAAGAGTATCAACATGGGAATACACCATAATCCAGTGTATGAATCCATAGATGAAGAAAAAGAAGAAGAAGATGCTTTCTATCAAGAGATCAGAAGGCAAATTTTAGTCTTGACAGAAGATGATGATGATTTCTTTGAGAGCAGACATAGAACCTCCGTAACTGCTGCTTTTAGACAAAAAGGCTTAAAGAGATCAACACTTTTTGAAACACAATTAGCAGGAAGAAGCTACAGTGATAATGGGGGTTTAGTCCCAACTTGCCTTGTAAATTTGTGGAGAAATGGAAATAGAGGAACTGGAGTTTTTATTCCTCATATTGTCAATTCTAGAAGAAGACACAGTTCAGGTGTGTGATTATTCCTTTGTTTTTTAATGAATTATACAAAATTATTATTTGTAATAGGATTTATGAACTTTAATTATTTTTTATTTGCACAAAGATTTATGAACTTTAATTAATCAATTCATTAATTTACCAATTAATTTGTGAATTCTTTCTTGATTGGTTTATAGGAAAGAAGAATAGCGGCAACAGGAAAATATGCAAGCAAGTTGACGAGGACAAATAATCTTAAAAACATCACTCCCCTTAGGGCTTGAGGCTTGCAAATTGTAGAATTACGACAATACTCTTTATTGGTTTGTGATTGTAATAATGGGGCTTCCTCAGTCCCTTTCGCATTTGTCAATGCTAATTCTTTCTTATCCCAATAAGTTTAAAGTTACTCATACACGTTATATCAAAATAAATAAAGATAACCGGATTAATTGTTGAGTTTTGAACAAAAGTGTAATCGAATTGACTGGGTTCAATATAGCATTGATCTTGAATTTTAAGACTTCAAACCCGACTTTAGTTTCATCGAGGTTTTGTTTTATAAATTTGACATTGACTCGAACGAATGTTGAAAATACTAAAGTTTTGCTTAATTTTGAATAAGCTCAAATTTGAAAATTAAAATAAGTTTGAATGGTTTTAAATTTGATCAGAACTTGATTAAATAAGATAATTAGAGTTGAATCTCTTATGTTGGACTTGGATACTAAGAGCCTACAAAGATAGAAACAATGGTCAGGAGGACCAAGTTTTATGCCTGGCAAAGAGTCTCCGACTCTCAAGTTAGTAAAGAGCTTTGTTGGTTGTTGGAGAAGGAGATTTTCCTTCTCCAACCAGATAGCTTGAGAGCTTTTTAATTAGAGAAAGAAAATAAGAGAGATGCAGAGTTCAACCTACCTGAATCAAGTATGGATTCTTCCTTTTTGTAGCTTTTTCATGGTAAGGGCACGTGATAGTGGTCACTAAAGAGAGAGAATGTTTCTTGACATCCTTTGCCTCTGATTGGTATGGTAGGTACATAAGTTATGTGGAGCAGGGTATATGGACATGTCCTTTGTCATGTAGCAAGTTGGTTGGTGTGTCGTTAAGGGATAAAGGCGCACTACTTGATAGTTCTTCTTTCTTTGACCTAGATGAGTTGATGTTGTACTTTATGACATCAGCTACAATTGAGTAGCTTATTGGGCAAACTATTGGTTGTGTGAATAGAGGGCAAAGCACTTTGGAAGGGGCGAAGCGAAGGCTTTTTCTCCCTTGAATACTAAGGTCTTTTTCTTTGGGCTTGCCCTTAGTAGGCCTTCTTTTGGGCCTTAGTTCTTCTGGAGTCATTGAGAAACTTGGTCAAGCTGGGCCTTCACTGCTTCTAGGCCATTATATCTTTGATCTATGTTTGTGCCTCATCATATGTCCCTTTATTTTGTTGAGGCAAAGACAAAAAATCGAGCCTCAGATGAAACACTTGTTCTTTTATTCAGCTTCACCGAAGGGCATAACTTCATCTTTTGGCTGTTGGATTCACATGGGTGAAGTGGTATAGTTGACAGAGTGACTTTGCCTAGTCGAAGCAATTGGATTGGTTGGCTAGCTTCACCTTAAAGTCCCATGTAGGGTAAGTAAACCATCGCAGACACATCTAGTGTATGATATTATTGATGGAGCCATACATTTGATGCACATCTTTTCATGGGCAGGCATGGCCATGTGGCTCTAACTCGTGCAATTTTTAAGGAAAATGGTAATTGATTTTTTGTTTTCCCTCATTGTTGTTTGACAACAATTGAAGGGTTTATCTCTCTTTATATATACTGATATGATGCAAATTGGTATAACTAAACTAATGAAATAAAAATTTGTTTTATGTGTGCATGCATTCATTTCATTATAAATTGGTGCATTTAACTTTTTTTTTAAGTTTTGAAGTGTTTCTTAGCAAATATCAAGTTTGAAGGGTGAAATGCTTAAAGAAGGAGGCTTTTTACAAGGCTAAGACAAAGAGACAGAGTGTGCTAACTCATGACCCATTGTGCCGACTCGTAACAGTAGTATTTTGTGCCGACTTGTGCCCCTCTGTGCTGACTAGTGATAGTGATCTTCTGTGCCGAGTCATGCTTCCTCTGTGCCGAGTAGTTATAGCACCCTTTCATGACATCTCTTCACAAACACTACTTTTTGTAAAAGGCATCATTTGGGACACCTTGAGGCTTATAAATACATGTGTTTGGCCTCAATTTCGGGGATGTGAAGTTAGTATTTGATAGTTTTTAATTACAAATACTTAGTGCAAATTCAAGTGATATAATTAGTCTAAGATTGAAGAATTTTCAAGAGGTTCAAGGAAGCATTCAAAGGTTACTTTCTACAAAGTAATTTTTTGAAGAAGGAGTGAAGAAAACATCATCAAGTTTCCTTTCCCTTGTCTTTTGACTTGTTCCTTTGATGTTCTACTTGTCTTCTTGTCACTATTTTGTCATTAACACTATGGAACTACACTAAGTTTAAGTTATTTGAATTGCAATGAAGTTTTGATTTTAGCTACTTTATTTTCTATATGCATTGAAAGATTTAATTTCAATTGAATGCTTAATTATGTTGTGTATGCTTGATCACCATATATAACTTGTTAATCAATTTATTTACAATGAGAGTTAGGGTAACTTAGTGGAAAAGCAATTGAAGTTACTTAGGGGTTAAGATAGCACTTGGAGACAAGCAATCCACTCTGAGGGGATAAAAGAAAATGGCATAAAATTTAATGGTTTTGTTCTATCTCTATAATGACATGAGAATGCTTATAGACTCTAGATCAAAATACTTTTAATTAACAATGAGAATTGCTTTTAAAAACTTTAGGTCATGTTCTCAATCTTTGCATGCATATAACTCTTATAACTAAAATCAATCCGGATTTATAATTCTAGTAACTAACATTCTTTATTCATAATTTAGGATAATGATAATAGAATTTAGTTTAGATATAAATCTCTTTTTAATATTGTGTGCCTATCCATCTTAGTATCTATTTGGTTAATATAAGATTCATCAAATTCCTTGAGTTTGACACCCTACTTACTCTATATTTAATCTTTAGGATTAGGGTTATAATTTGACCCACATCAAATTTTGGCACCGTTTTTGGGGAATTTGATTACAATTTTTATTTTCTATTTTTTTATATATATATATTTTTTATTGTTTAATTTAGCCATTATGAGGCATTGTAGAAGTACTAATGATATTTTGCCATGTGTGAAAGCCTTGAAACATTGAACAAGGCTCTTATATCAGCACCTATTTTGCAACTGCCAAATTGGGAGCAACCATGTGAGATTATATATGATGCAAGTCACTTTGCGGTAGGGGCTGTTTTAGGGCAAAGGAAAGAAGGTAAGCCTTATGTGATCTACTATCCTAGCAAATTACTTGATGATGCTCAAATCAACTATACCACCACGGAGAAAGAGTTACTTGCTATTGTTTATGCATTTGACAAATTTAGAACATATATTGTGGGGCAAAAAGTAATTGTTTATTCAGACCATACTGCTCTCAAATATCTTCTAAGTAAGAAGAATGCAAAACCTAGGCTCCTAAAGTGGATTTTAGTACTTCAAGAGTTTGATTAGGAGGTGAAGGATAAGAAAGGAAATGAGAACCTTATTGCGGATCATCTATCAAGACTTGATAAAAAGGAATTAAGAATGAATGCTTATGAGAATGCAAGGTTGTATAAGGATCGTACGAAGCTATAGCATGAGAAGAACATTGTTAATAGAGACTTTCATAAAGGTGAACTCGTCTTACTATACAACTCAAGATTAAGGTTATTTCCGAGCAAATTAAAGGTCTGGTCCTTTTAAAATTGTCAAGGTTCATCCTTATGGAACCATCAAAATTGTCAATGATAAAGGAGAAATCTTCAAGGTTAATGGCCATCGTCTCAAGCCATATTTGATTGGTGAAGTATTTGAACAAAGGAGTTCAATTCCCCTATCTATACCTTAATTTGGAAAAGGTTAGGTCAAGCTATAGACCATTAAATGTAGCAAGGTATTGTTTAAATATTTTTAATATTTACCTTTGGCATTTTTCTTTAATTTAATTTTATATTATTTCATTTCTTTTCACCTCATTATAGTATTTGTAGCATTTTCTTTCTTATATTTTCATAATTTATAATTTAATCTTCCATAATACATTTTTATTAATACACATACACAAAAAAAAAAAAAAAAAAAAAAGCACAGAACTGGGTTGTGCTGAGTCAGCACCGGAGGTGCCGAGTTGTGATAAAACTAGGAGGTGTTGACTCATCCCAATGGTGCCGAGTCGTGCTCGCTCTTCCTTCCACTAATTTTTCTATTTTTATTTATTTATTTATTTTTTTAACCCTAACCCTAGTTTTTAATTAATATTTCTTTTACTTCATATTCTATTTTCCTTTCCCTCTCTTATATCTTTCATATGATTCTACTTTTCAATTCATAATTTCAATTTCCAAAACCTGAAAAGTTACATCCTTTCCAAATACATGTCATGTCTTTTCATCTCTTACACCTTCTTCTCTTCTAAAACCCCACACGTTACCTTCTCATCATTTAACACCCAACACTTCATTTTCTTTTAAACTCTCCCTACTATCTTCTTCTTTCCTTTCTAGTCATCTCCCCTTCTTCATCCATGAAATTCTCTTCTCCCATTCAAACTGAATACTTTCTCTATTATGGGTAAGTCCAAAGCTTCTACATCTTCAAGACAACATAATGAGGAGCAAGAGGAGGAAAATCTGGCCACCATTTACAAAGATAAGTTCCCTATCCTTTCTCATGAAGAAGGTGATAGATTCACAATCCTTAAGATTAAGGGCATCAATGGTTGTAAGTATATTCCTTCATCTCTCCTTAATGATATAGATATGCATGACTCTTTGAATCAATTATTAACTAATTGTGGGCTTAAGAAATTTGTTTCTATACAAGCACATACCTATGTTGAGTTAATTACAGAATTCTATAAATCTTTGGAAGTGAACCCAAATGATTCTCATATACTTTAATTTTGGTTGTTAGGGAAGAAACACCAACTTACATATTCTTTCATGCATAAAGTTTTTGGATTTAAGAAAGATGGTATGTGTGATCCTCCAAAGTCTTTTAATGTGAATGAATTTTGGACCTTTTTGACTAATTTGCAGTCCCCTTTTCAACCAAAGAAGGTAAGGCAATGTTTATTAAAGATTTAAAATTTTGGTTATTGCACAAAATTCTTACTTTTGTTGTTTTTCATAAGTTTGAATTTAATAGGATTTCTGCACAAGAATTGTTTCTAATGTAGTGTATTCATACTAAAAAGCAAGTGTGTTAGACTTATTGGATTTTTAATCAACTTTTAACTTGTGTAGCTTGTAAAGATGCTCCACTCACTCATGGTCATGTTGTTACAATCATTGCTAAATCTCTCAATATTAACCTTGACGATTTTCACCGTGTTGTTAAGTGTTCTTATTTTACTAAGTAAGCTTTTGTAAAAGGTGAAGTAGTCGATGCTTCTTTTAACCTAATTCTAGCAAGGTCTCGATCATGTTGGAGAGGGTTGGCACAAAATGAAAATGACCAATTAGATGAAGCAAATGTCAAAGAGGAGCAATCTAGTGAAGAAGAACCTCATCATGAGGAGCAACCTGCTCATGATCTTCCTCCATCTTTGAATGAGCCAAGTGGTGCAAGTAGCTCATCAAATAGGGAGACACAACTTTTAGAGCAACTTTTGGAGAATCAACGGATAATGCAATGCCAATTGAATGATATGGAGACTTGGAACCGACAAATTGATCACTGCCAATATAAGATGGAGTATAAGATGAAATAATTCTTTGACCAATTCGGCTATAACATCCAGTCTCCTCCATCTTCATTCGCAGATTGAGGGAGTGCTTCTTTCCTTTACTTTATATTTGGGATTCACATTTAGGGAAATGTGAAGTTTAAGTATGGAGGGGGGGGGGGATACAATTAGGATTTTGTTTTTATTGCTTTGCATCCAATGTTTGTCTGTTTTGCATGTTTTTGTATGTTTGTCTTGTTAGTCTATTTTTTACCATTTGCATCAAAGTTCCAAATTTTTAAAACTTTAATGGTCATTACTTAGTTTCTCCATATTTTACTCATTTATATCTTGATCAGGTTTTCTTTTAAGTTTTGGAGTTACTCTATTTTAAAAAATTTTTAATGATTGATTTTGAAATTGCCCAATTGGTAAAATCTTTAAGTCTTTTGTAGCATTTGTCATGTTTTTGTCTTTTTATCTCAATCTTATTACTTTTAAGGTTTCTAATTGCCTAGTCAACTTTCTAGTTATGCTTAAATGTCAAAATTGAGATAAGTTAGGTCATTGAATTCTATTGGGTTGAATTGCCTAAAGGAAACTTTAGCCATAATATGAGTGATGCATTTAGTCAATAATGGGTGAGGACACTAGAAGAAATATATATATATATATATATATATATATATATATATATATATATATATATATATATATATATATATATATATAAGAGAAGAGAATTCTTTGCTTAAGTACTATGCATATTAAATAAGTTGGGTGCGGATGAGTTTGCTTCTTAGTCGCATTCAATTCAAAAGATGTACATGATTTCACTAGTATAAAATAATAATAATAAGAATAGCAAAATATGTGTCTTAAAATGCCATGAGACTAGTTGCATTTGTGCGTGTGCTTACTTATGTCCCAAGGATTGTTTGAATCTATAGAATTCTTAACTTAATGCATGGATGTTTTAACTAGAAAAGCATGATTAGGACCTCGACTAGATAATTAATAACTTTGTTCTTGATAGGAATGAGATAAATAAACAAACTCAAGGCTTATACTATAAGACTTGTTACCTTTTACCATTGTTGGGCATTAAAAATTGTTTCATCAACACATTAGCTCTATACTCCTTGAACAACTTAAAGTTAACTTAGTCAAGATTGCTACATTTTGCTTTGAAGAAACTAAATACTTTCTCTATTTCTCTTTTCCCTTTTGTTCTTGCTTAAGGGTAAGCAAGGTTTAAGTATGGGGGAATTTGATATGATGCAAATTGGTATAACTAAACTAATGAAATAATAATTTGTTTCGTATGTGCATGCATTCATTTCATTATAAATTGGTGCATTTAACTTTGTTTTTAAGTTTTGAAGTGTTTCTTAGCAAATATCAAGTTTGAAGGGTGTAATGCTTAAAGAAGGAGGCTTTTTGCAAGGCTAAGACAAAGAGACAGAGTGTGCCAACCTATGACCCACTGTGCTGACTCATGGCAGAAGTATTTTGTGTTGACTCGTGCCCCTCTGTGCTGACTAGTGACAGTGATCTTCTATGCCGAGTCATGCTTCCCCTGTGCCAAGTAGTTACAACACCCTTTCATGACATCCCTTTATAAACACTCGTTTGTGTAAAAGGCATCATTTGGGGCACCTTAAGGCTTATAAATACATGTGTTTGGCCTCACTTTAGGGGATGTTAAGTTAGTATTTGATTGCTTTTAATTACAAATACTTAGTGCAAATTCAAGTGATATTATTAGTCTAAGATCGAAGAATTTTCAAGAGGTTCAAAGAAGGATTCAAAGGTTACTTTCTACAAAGTAATTTTTTGAGGAAGGAGTGAAGAAAACATCATCAAGTTTCCTTTCCCTTGTCTTTTTGACTTGTTCCTTTGATGTTCTACTTGTCTTCTAGTCAATACATTGTCATTAACACTATAGAATTACACTAAGTTTAAGTTATTTGAATTGCAATGAAGTTTTGATTTTAACTACTTTATTTTATATATGCATTGAAAGATTTAATTTCAATTGAGTGCTTAATTATGTTGTGTATGCTTGATCACCATATATAACTTGTTAATCAATTTATTCACAACGAGAGTTGGGGTAACTTGGTGGAAAAGCAATTGAAGGTACTTAGGGGTTAAGATAGTACTTGGAGACAAGCAATCCACTCTGAGGGGATAAAAGAAAATGGCATAAAATTTAATGGTTTTGTTCTATCTCTATAATGACATGAGAATGCTTATAGACTCTAGATCAAAATACTTTTAATTGACAATGAGAATTGCTTTTAAAAACTTTAGGTCATGTTCTCAATCTTTGCATACATATAACTCTTATAACTAAAATCAATCTAGATTTATAATTCTAATAACTAACATTCTTTATTCATAATTTAGGATAATAATAATAGAATTTAGTTTAGATATAAATCTCTTTTTAAAATTGTGTGCCTATCCATCTTAGTATCTATTTGGTTAATATAAGATTCCTCAAATTCCCTGAGTTCGACACCCTACTTACTCTATATTTAATCCTGAGGATTAGGGTTATAATTTGACCCACATCATTTACCCTTTCATCATTCAGTTTAGAGCTCCTATTTGTATTCTTCAAAGTTTCTATCTCTTTTTGCTCTTCTCAACTCTTTAAGGCTCCTTTTGTTCTCATCTTTCTTTTTCTCTCAATCTTTGCAACTTTTCTTCCTTTCTTGTTCATTAGCATCCAAGAAATATATATATATATATATAACACAATATTAGCAAATTCTCAACAAAGTGTAGGGAGTTATTGAGCCTATTAGCAGAACAAATGAGTTCAGCCTTCAGCAAAAACCTGGATACTAACAACCAATTTGTGTTTCGCCTGGCTCATACTCATGAAAGGATCTATTTAGGTGATCCAAATGTAGCCTTTCCAAAAGCAACCTATAATACATCATCTTTTATCATTAACTAAAGGGTGGTCTCCTCTTTTCTACAACTCTATTAATGGTTGAGTGATTCAATCACTTCAAGGTGAACCCCATGATACTGACTCCCATCTCTATAAGGGACTTTCACTACTTGGAAGTCATGTGCTTCGCCTATAGCATCCATCCTACTGACAGGCTTTTCCAGTGCTTCTTTAGAATTTGCAGTGCCTAGAGGTCTCCAAGTGTGTACATGACCTCCATAAAGCCTTTTTGCAGCCTTTAAGCAAAAATAAGAAGGTGAAGGATTGGAAGAAGAAATTTAGCCTTATTAAGATCACTAACAGTAGAGATCAAAGATCGGAGGGTTTTAGCTTCCTCGACCACTTTCCACTACCAGCCAAAGGCTTTAGGGATTGGCCTAAGAGGCTAACAGATGACGAGAAGTAAGATTTAAGGATTCTTATTCATGAGAGGTATGTGTATGATGCGAAAAAGATGGGGTCCATTATTTTGAGGCCTCACTCGAGCACCGGTCCAATCCGCTAAGTGGCAATCGAAATGCTCATTTGGGTTTGAACTCACGATGGAACCCACAGGTTCAGATTGGTTGATTTTTGAAAAGAGTCGCTTCCTTAATTTTATTTTATTTGGAAAAGATTAAGGGAAAAACCCAATTTGACTCCAATTAATATCCCAAAAGAAAAAGATCACTAGCCTTGAAAACAAGAAGAGGATTTGAGGACTAGATTTTTGGTTTATTTAAAAAAATGATTAGTTTGGCAAATTTAATACAAGATGACTTAAAATAAATTTCATGAATAGTTTACATAATGCATGAACAATTATATAATGCATGAATAAACAAATAAATAAATAGTCATCCAAAGTGATAAAGTAATAAAGTAAATGAATTAACTTTACAGTTCAAAACTAAAATAGGGGATACTTCCTCTAGCCCTAATGGGTTCTAAGAAAGTCACGCATTCTCCAAAATAATTCTACAGCAATTACTAAAGAAAAATACTGCAAAAGAGAAACAAAGTTAATATTATAATAAAGAAAATAAACTAGAAGTAAATATCGCAAAGAAAATAAATAATTCATAAAGTAACACATAAGAAAAGGATTGTTGTTTATTTAAATTGGATTTTATGCTTTAAACGAGCATGCATACGTATCCCTTTGAATAAGAATCAAAATTCACGTAGTTCGCCCTTCTTGCGGAAGGGTTAGTTTAGCCTAGCCATTTATCATGTTTCAGTTCATTGATTGAAAGGTGGATTGATTGATTAAATCATATTGATTGATTACCAAGTTGTTAATTAAGTCAGATTTTAATTAACAAGTCAATGCAACAATTCAAATCGTTTACCTAGTTGACTAAATCATATTCTAATCAACATATCTCAAAATATTGAAAGAAAACAATAAAACATGCTAAGCAAAGAAATAATAAATGAAAATAATAAACTAAGCAATCCTAAGAAAATAAAACAAAACAAAGAAAAATAACAAAAGAAGAAAATAAATACCTTATGAGGATGAGGCTTGGGACGTGGGGCGGATGAAACGGACGACTAGATCGTAATTCCACCTTTTCAGCTCAGCGGAACGACAACCTTCGAACAGCAACTCAGACGGCGTATTCGGGACCTCCTCGGACTGATTTGAGAAGAGCTACCTCGAAATGACCACCCAAATAAAAATTAAACTAAAAGTTCATTCCTTTTGGACTAAACTTATGGAGATGGTTCGCTTAATGCAAAGGCTAATCAAGCAAACCAAGAGGTTAAGAGGTCATTGCTTTGAAATCAATTAATTTGATTAAGAAATTCTGAGTGTGGAAATGAGGTAAGGGGATGTTACTTTTATAGGGAAAGATTTGGGAGGCAAAATAATGAAGTTTCGATGTGGGATTCGCTTCCCAAGACATAAAACCACATAGGACACTTCGAGAACTACACACGGAGGCTTCAAAACCACACGGAAGGCATGCAAGCATAGCGTAATCACATAGGACCTATGCGGTTTTGCAAAGAGCCTATGCAATTTTGCACAGCCTCTGTGCAGTTTCGTACAGGGTCTGTACTATCACCACTACTTTGTGCAGTCACCACGAGATTATCCGTCATTTTTTACTCCATTCTCGTCCGTTTCAGCTCCGATTTAAGCCTGGTTTAATTTTATGGATTCATAATTGGGTGTCGATTGTCTAGAGGTGCAAATTTGAGGGTTCAGAACTATCCATGTGAGAGATGCCAGCGGAAACCCCATACGTAAGATCTGCTTGATGAGCATCTAAAGTAAGTTTTCATCCATAAGGCTTTGCTTATACACCTTTGGGTTGAAGCTGTTGACCTTCGTATCTCATTATTGTTGTTTTTACTATGAAAGGGTAAAACCTTGAACATTATCAGGATGTTCTAAGGGAGACCTTTAAAGTGTCTCACAGGGCTTACATACTTATTGTTGAACTTCCTGTGTTAGACCCTCACATAGGGAGGCTGAAGTTGTGAGTCAAAACTGACTTTGGTCCTTTGCCTACTAAAGGCTCGAACAAATAAATGAACCGGACTTGAAAGAGCAACCTTGTTTAGAGGTTGTTCAGTTAATGGAGGCTTCAAGAGAGAGGAGGAGACTTGTCAAAACCTCTGATTTCGTCATTCCTATAGTGATGAGGACTGCTTCCTCAAGTCTTCCTTTAGCACAATATATAATATAGGCTAAGGGGGCTGCTCCTCATCTTGTTGCATAAGGAGGAATCTCTATTCCTAGAGGAAATGTTTCATCTCCTTTCCCTTATTTAGCTATTAGTAAAGGGAAAAGAGTGGTGAAGCTTGTTCCAAAAGAGCCAAAAAAGAAAGGCCCCCCACTAACAACGTACTTGATGCTTTCACCCCTAATTCCAAAGCTTCTAAAAAGTGAGAGGACTTGAAGAAGTAGTTAGGAGATACAACTAATGATTTAGAGTTTAATGCCAGATGGCCTTTGCTAGTCAAAAATTATAACATGCCAGGACTTATATTAGAGACAGGTATGAATTATCCTGCTTTTTCATCTCCCCTACCTTTAAACCCTGCTCATTGGATAAGGCCTGGGAGTGCTAATATAAGTTGGTCAAAGAGTGTTAAAGCTAAGAGGCCTCCCACAGCTTCAAAAGAGGTTGCTTAGGAGGAGCTTATGGCAAAGAGGGTGTTTTTGCTTGACTTGGCCATGCTCTGAGCATTGTACACTTCTCCTATCAAGATTTAGATTAGGGGAAGACTTATGTTTGTTAAAGGAAATTTACTTTTGCCAGTTACTTTGGTGAATCATTTTTTTGCTTTTTAAGCCTGACTATTTCTCATTTGTTTTTCAGGTCCTGCTGAGATTATCATCACCTTGACTCCTACAAAGCCTTCGACTATATAGCTTCCTATAGCTTTTGCTTCTTAGAAGCCCTATAATGTATAGGTTTTAATCATTTCAGAGTAAGCACTTGTACCTCCCTTTGCCATAGAATCTGTGGTGGAAATAATGTTATTTTCTAATTTTGATGTCGAGGCTCAAACTGCAGCAACAAAGACTACTCCTTCGTCAACCTGGCTATGTAGGAAGGCATTGATAATAGAGAAATTTATGGAGAAGAGGAAGAAGAGGTCAGCTTATCTAGATGAAGATGAGGTTAGCTTCTCCACTTTCATCTTCATCTTCATAAAGTGCTGCTATGGCAAAGGGTTCAGTTATTCCTTTATCGACTTAGGTGGCAGTTTTTATTCTTGTGACATGTGCTCCATTAGCAAAGAGACAGAGGGTCAGAGACCAAACTCAAGTTATTAGGGAGATTGACGTCATAGAGGAGAGTCTTTTTATGAGTAAGGGGATAGAAGTTCAACTTGGAATGATTTTCCCCATGTTAAAGAGACAAAAACATCTCCTACCACTCTGTTAATTGTCCAAGCAACACCTCTGACTTTCTTTATCCTACTCCTATGCCTTTTTAGTGATTGTTGCAAAGATCCTAGAGAAGCAGGAAAGGACGCTTTAAGAGGTTAGTTCTTCGATCTTCTATTCTTTAGTTGCATGTTCTATCTCCCATATTGATTAAGCTTTTTCTCTTTCTCTCTCTCTTTCTCTTTCTTTTTTACAATATGGGTAGCCTTTCACTCTAATAAGCTACTTAACTAAGCCTGCAATCACTATAATGTTACAAGAAAGGTAAGAAAGAAGAGGCAAGAGCTTTACTTGAAGTTGGAGGTAGAGTTATAGGCTGCTAGATTAGCTTTGAAAGAAGAGAGACAGAGGAGTACTTCACTAGAGAAGTTAGAGGGAGAAAAGGCTGGGGTAGAGCTCTTATTAAAGATAAATAATGAGGCTCATACTAAAAGCTAAAGTGGAAGCTAGGAATCTTATGCTGTATTGGCTAACATGGTTTGGTTTTGGCTAACAAAGATAAGATTATCACTAAGAAAGACAAGTCTACCACCAAACTTAGAGTTAAGCTAGAAGAGCTAAGGAAGAATAATGAAGAGCTCACTAAGGATGCGGAAGGGATCCCTTTAAGAACTTGAGAAGGTTCAATGAGTCTCTAAATTTGGTTATAAACAACCTTGAGATAGGGCCAGTGTTATAGAGTAATGACGTAAGTAGGCTGAAGAGGCCAGGAAAAGAGCCATCCAAACCTTCAAAAGTTAAAAAGTTTTAACAATATCATCACCTACCATACCTACAAGACTACCGCTCAGTATTATAATAATGCCTTGCATGATGCAATAACTTTTTTCCTAGCATCTTGTAAAAGGTGGTTGAGATGGAAGCTGGTGAGGTGCCTCTTATTCTTGATTTTTTTTGAATGTGCTTGGTCCTAAAGACTTCCCTACTTAGGAGAAGGAAGCATATTCTCCTATCTTAAAGTTGAGTAAAGATGGCAAAACCAATGGTGATGGTAAAGGTGGTGGGTAAAGTTGGCAATGACGGCTAAGCCCAAATGATTGACCTTCTCTTTGTCGTTCCTCTTATTGATCCTTCTAATAATCTACTAGCTAATCTTTCTTTGACTTAAGGTGAATATAGAGCCTCGATAGTCATTGTTCCCTTTGGCAATGATCCTCCTATAGATCTTCCCACTAGATAGCCATTTTCTTTTTTGGAAATTCCTCTTTCTTTTTTCTTTTTTTTTAATGCATGTAAATGACAACAATTTTTGTAATCCTTTTGGATATAAATGAATTTGCAATGGTTTTATTTTCTCCTTATTGTTTGTTTATGCTTGCACTTGAATGGATGTTTTTCTTCTACTAGATTTCACTCTTTTATTGTTTGCAATTTGCAATTAGATAGTCACTTTTATATGTTCTTCCCATCCCCAATGAAGAGGAAAAGTTCTTTCCTTACACCATTTATACTGACTTTATAAAAGTCTTTTCTCGATTTGTGTCTTGTATTATTCACCATTAGTTCTATTTCAATTAGACTTCATCACCCCCTTTGTTTAAGCGTTTTGTCATTTAGGTGAAGTAATAAAGCTTTATTCATTGTCTTGCAGACTTTCACCTAGAGTTCACTAGGTCTTTCTGCCTAGATTCACTAGGGCTTTTATTCATTTTGTAGGAAGCCCATCTTATGATTTGCAAGGCGTGTTCTGCCTAAAATCTCGCTATGTCTTCTCACCTAGGCAGGGCTTTTACTTTCCTCTATAGGAAGCTCATCTTGTGATTTGCAAGATATATGTTACCTGTGGATGTATGCCTAGACTGTATCATCATTTGGGCTAGAGCCTAGGCTTTTGTCATATAACCATACTCATATAGTGCTTTGCTCTTAAGTAAAGCTTCATTGGTTGGGACAAAGCCTAGAGTACTCATCATAATTGGCCTGTTGCCTCTATTTTCCTCTTTTGAGCTTGTCCCAATGACTTCTTCATTTTATTGGGTTGAGATTCACTCGTTTGGGGCTTTACAATTGTCATGTACACATTCATTCATACATTCAATTGAGAAGAGTAACTTGCAATGTTAGCCTTTTTTACTAATTTTCATTAGTAGTACATCTTTAAGTGTTGAATGTTCCAAGTGTAAGGAACTTCATTGCCTTCCATTGTTATAAGTTTATATGTGCTTCGACCTATGACTTTCTACACTTTGAAGGGTCCTTCCTAGGTTGATGCTAACTTACCTATACCTTTGCGCTCCTTAGTGGCTTCAAGAAACCTCATGACCAAGTTTTCTTCATTAAACACCCAACTTTTGACTTTCCTATTAAAATAATTGATGACTTGTTGTTTATAAGCTGTCAATCAAATGTTAGCCAGGACTTTGAGCTCTTCAATAAGGTCTAGATCTATTCTCCTTCCTTGCCATTTTCTTTATCTCTATGGTAATTGACTTTGTTATTAGGTAGGCTTATGTCAACTAGGATCATTGCTTTTCTGCTACAGGTTAAGATAAAATATGTTTCTCCAGCTAGTTGTCTTAGAGTTGTTATGTATACCCACAAGATGTGGTATAGTTCATCTTCCTAGCTTTGACAATATCCATCCAATCTTCACTTTAGCCCTTATAGTATTATTTGATTTGTCACTTCTATCTCGACATTTGTTTGAGGATGGGCCAAAGATAAGAAGTTTTGCATGATGATGTCCTAAGTGAAAGGCTCATATTTTAGCATTGTCAAACTATTTTCCATCATAGTTGATGAGCTGGTATGAAATGTCAAACCCGCATACAATATTTCTCTATAATAAGTTAATAATTTTGTTAGCAGTAAAATAGCTAGCACCTCTGTTTTAACCTTTTCGGTACCAAGAGAAAATTTCTTTGCTCTAGAGCCATAGGAAAAAGTTTAACTAATCTTCCTTTACTTTACAAAGGGCATGGCTAGAGATGGGCATTTGCTTTATTTCCAGGACATGCTTGCCATTGTCAAATTTGTAGCATGAGGGGCATTTCCTAATGAAGGCTGTGGCTTTGCTTTTCATTCTAGGCTAGAAGTATCCCTGTTTGATCACCTTAGCTGCTAGCATCTTTCCCTTTATGTGCATTCCACATGAGTTTTCATGGATCTCCTTTTGGACATACTCAGCTTCACTTGGTTTGAGACGTCTTAACTAAGGAAATAGAGTAGTCCTATTTGTATAGGATTTTGTTGTGAAAAAAAAAGTGCGTGCTTCTGTACTTGATCTTCTTCCCTTCTTTCACATATTCAGGTAGTTTACCCTTCTCCATATATGCCTTAATTGGATCTAGCCAGTAGGGCTCTTCATCAATCTCCATTACTTCATCTTTTCATGAGTTGGGAAAGCCAAGGTTCTTATAAATATTCTCTAAGGAAGCTTAACTAGATGAGTGGCTATGAGTTGCTAAGGCTGTTAGCTCTATAATTTTCTCCCCCTGTCCTTTATTTTTTGAATAATGGCCTTCATCTTTTGTAAATATTAGCCACATTCACACCTTTGGCTTCAAACTCTCTTTCTATCTATCCCACTACTAGCTTGGAATCACTACATATCTTTAGCTCTTTTAGAGCAAAGGCAATATGCAAAGAGCAAGCCTTGGATCATTACCTCATACTCTACAATATCATTCGTAGCTTTAAAACCTGTTCTCAAGGCATACTCTAGCATGAACCCTTAGGAACTTCTTAGTACGAGGCCTATACCATTACCTTCCTTATTGCTTGCCCCATCCACTAATAATTCCTAGCTAATTTCAAATATTGATGGTGGTTGATTTGCTTGACATATTTTCTCAAGATATTCTTCTTCAATTTTTTGCTCTGGGTTGAAGAAACACTCAAAAATGAAATTTGCTAATATTTAGGCGTTGATAGCTAATCTTGGTCTATATTGTAACCCATACTACTTAAGCTTTAAATACAAACATAACATCCTTCAAAATGTCTCTAATCTACACGACACCTTATGCAATGGTTTGTCTGTAATCCCTTGGTGAGCTTGCAGGTACACTTTATACTTTTTAGTACAGAGGAGTAGGGCATATCCTAACTTCTCTATTAGTAGATAGTTTAGCTTCACCCCCCTAGAGGACTTTACTGAGATAATATATAAGCTTCTAAACCAACCCTTCTTCCCTGATTAGCACTGAGCAAATGGCATGATTTGAAATAGATAAGTAGATCAAAATTTCTTCACCTAACAAAGGTTTACTCAAGATCTAACTTAAACCTAAAAAAGCTTTCAATTCTTTACAGCCTAACATTGTTTTTTCCATTCGAAGGTTTGGAATTTTTGAGCTTTTTGAAGAAAGGAAGATATTTCTCAGCTGACTTGGACATGAACATGTTTAATGCAAATATCTGCCCTGTTAATCTCTGCACTTCTTCAATATTTCTTAAGGTTGCCATGTCTAAGATAGCCTTCACTTTGTTTGGGTTGGGCTATTTCGGTTGGGCTCTATTCCTTTCTTACCCACCTCACAACTAAGGAACTTGCCTCCTCGTATAAAGAAAGCACACTTCTCAGGATTAAGTTTCATCCTATACTCATTTATTACCCTTAATACTTTAACCAAATCTTGGAAGTGGTCTTTCAAGCTTTTGTTCTTCACTATCATATCATTTATATACACCTCAAGGTTTTTACCCAATTAATCTTTAAACATCTTGTTCAGTAGGCATTGATATATAATTATAGCGTTCTTAAGCTGAAAGGCTTTGATACATAATAGTAAATACCTTTTGTTATGAATGAGGCTTTCTCCTCATCATTTGGATGTATTTCTTCTCATAGATAAGTACCCATACTTAGTTATTGAATCTACTATTTTGTCTATCATAGGCAAAAGGAAGAAATCTTTAGGACATGCCTTGTTCAAGTATGTAATGTCCACACACATTCTATAAGTTCTATTCGCTTTTTTAGCTAGCACCATATTTGCCAGCCATTCTGGGTGCTAGACTTATCTAATGAACCCTACCTTCATTAGCTTATCTACCTCTTACTCAATCATTGCTTGTTGTTATGGGGCAAAGCATCTCTTTTGCTATTTGATTAGTCTATAGGCAAGATCTATTTTCAATTAGCGCATTGTAACTTTAAGGCATACCCCCACTACACCGTAAATGGCCTATAACAAAACATAATGAAAATGTTACTCAAAACATATTGCCTTAGATAGGATTGATTTTTGTCTAATGTAACATTATATGTAAAATGTTACATTAGACCTTGTAAAAAGTGGAAAATAAAAAACTAATGCAACAATTTATTAGAAGTATTTATCAGATTGGATCTAATGCAACACTTTAATAGAAATGTTGCATTATTCTGGCTAATGCAATACTTATAAAGTGTTGCACTCTAGTAAAATTGAAAAAAAAAAACAAATACAATACTTTTATTGTGTTTGCACTATTAAAAATAACAAAAAAGAAAGTAATGCAATACTTTCAAATAAAAATAACACTATATAGTTAAAAGTAAATTACAAAAATCAACAATTTTTCTCCTGTAATTTATTTGGCTTTTTAGTCTCTTTTAATGACATATTGATCTTCTTTGGAAAAAAAAAATAAAAAAAGAATTAAGTGCTTATTACTCTTTATCTAAACCAGTTTTTTTTTTTTTTTTAAATGGTTGACTAATTAATGTTTTGTTTTATGTAATTGTAACTTTCCCTTGTAAAGTTCAGCAATATAAGTGTTGTACACAATATATTTTGTCTAATATACTTTTATTATATTTTTAATATATATACAATTTTCAAAAAATATAAAAATTTATTTTCTAAATTTAAATTTCTCAAATATTTTTAGTTCTCAAGAAAAAGCAAAAACAATTCAAAAATATTTCATTGAATTATAATTAATTTAAAAAAAAAATCTCAGCCAAAACCTAACACTCAATCCTTCTTACAATCTTCTCCAAAAAAAACCCTCACCATCTCTGATTCTAAAAATCCTCACCTTCTCTCTTAACCATAGCCAGCGCCTCCTTAAGCTCTTTCTAAAAATCCAATCCAAAACTCATCACCATCATAGTTCTCTCAAAAAAAAAAACCCATACCCACTGTCTCTTATAAACCCAATGATTCGCCTCACCATCCACCATCGCCAACTCTTCTTTATTTTTCATAAAACCCATTCACTTCTCTCTATTCCTTGCTATAACTGAGCCATCTCATCACTAATTTCCCTACTCTCCCTCTATCTCTCCTCATTAACTCATGCTCGAATTGGTTGGTGTTGAATAGTTTGGTTTTGATTTAGGTTTGGTTATCTCAATTTGTTGGTTAAACCATCTCTTTTCTTAGTGATAATTTTCATTCACCAATTCACACATAATCGACTTTGGTGTTTGGAAAAGGTAAAACAGGTACGGCCTTGTAAATCCTAAATTCTGCACCTTCTAGAATTACAGACCATTCATTTAGGAAAAGAATCAATCAAGACCCTTAAATCATCATCAAATCATCTGGGACTCAGCAACAAGTACAATGCAATTGGAATCATGGAAACATATGAGAAACGAGTGAAAATAGGCAAAAATGGGCAGAATGAGCAAAGCAGCATAGGTCGTAGCACAATGCTGCAGAGGCTCTTGCAGTGCTATAAAGCCTTTTGTGCACTACCGCAGAGACCTCTGCAGTGCCGCAGAGGCTTGTGCAGTAATCGTATCATGTTTTCTCTTCCCATATTGGAAATTTCAACCACTATGCTTCAGTCTTCTCACTATATATAGATGGTCTCTCTACTCTTCAAGACACACAGACTTGGAGGCTTAAAAAGCACTAACTTCAAGTAAATTGCTTTGCTTTTGCTCATTACTTTGCAAAGGAAGTTAGGTAGTTTCTCCTTGATTCCCATTTAACTAGTTTAAGGCTTTCCACAGATGGTCTCTCTACTATTCAAGACACACAGACTTGGAGGCTTAAAAAGCACTAACTTCAAGTAAATTGCTTTGCTTTTGCTCATCACTTTGCAAAGGAAGTTGGGTAGTTTCTCTTTGATTCCCACTCGACTAGTTTAAGGCTTTCCGCCTGCCTATTCGAGGCATGCTCATTGCCCAAGGCTCATGTCCATCATGTGGAAAAGGTGAAGCTGCATTTCAGTGGTCTAAGGCTTGTGCCTCTTACGTAGAGAAGGTGGAATTGCAATCTGGTAGTCCGCTCCATCCGTCCTACATCTCCAAGCCATGAAAGTATAAGGTAATCTTTTTTTCCTTTCCATTTGGTTATTGTCTCTTTTAGTTAGTTAATTAAATTGATTCATCTAGGTTGCTAGCTAATCAACTCGGCAATTAATTAAATTAATTAATTAACTGAACTCTCTTTTAATCAATTAATCAAAACATGATAAATTGGCTAGGCTAAACTAACCCCTTCATAAGAAGGGAGAACTGCGTGGGTTCTGATTTCTATTCAAAGGGATATGTAGGCATGCTTGGTTCAAGTATCGAATCCAATTAAAATTAATCAACTATTTGCCTATCACCTTCTTCACTTACTTTTGTGTTTGCTTTATTATTAGGATTAGTTTGGGGAATGTGTGACTTCCCTAAAACCCATAAGGGCCAGAGGAGGTATCCCATATGTTTGGGATTTTATTTTTAATGTTAACTTTATTTTTGGACTATTACTTGTATTTATTATTAGAATCAATGGTCATACATAATATAAATTGTCCATGCATCTTGAATTATTTATGAAATATATTTTAAGTTGCTTTTATATTACTTGGCCAAACATGCTTTGTTAAACTAAAAACCTAGTCTCCAAATCCTCTTTGGTTTTAAGGCTAGTGATCTTTTTTCGTTTAGGTAATGATGGGAGTCAGATGGGTTTTTTTCCTTATATTTTCCCAAATAAAAATAAATTAAGGTGGTGACTTTAAAATAATTTTCAAAATAAGCTCAAGGGCTTCCTCGTGAGTTCTTTTCCAAATGAGCATTTCCATTGCTCTTAGCGAATGGAACCAGTACTCGGGTGAGACCTCATAGTTGGCGAGTCCACTAGGGATAAACTTCCTTTTTAAAACAAAAAACAAGTGGACTACTAATTGGTTTAAAAGAATTTGGGCTTTTAATATGATTGTAAGTTTGCATGCATCACTTGCATAGGCTCTTTGTCATTCAACCTAATTCTAGAAAAACAACGGATAGTGAGTAGCATCAAGTGGGTAACCCTCCTTGGGTTTATTTGCCAATAGTGAAATCATCCACCCCGTGATGAATCCTTTAATCTTTTCAAAGGTGTAATGAGTATGCATGTATTATTGAACCCACGTGAGGCTCTTTGACTCACATATGGTTAGGTATATTACTGCTCTAGTGTGATGGGTACCCAAACCATGCTACCTTGGCCCTTTCATGTAATGAATTTAGAACTTGGACCTTAGGTTGTACGTACCATAAAAAAAGCCTTATTGTATTCATAAAATGACTTTTCATTCATGTATACATATATTTATGCATACATTCATCATCCATGAACCTTAAATCAAGTGGATAGCTCACCAAGCCTATGGTTCAGTAAAATACCCATCCTAGAAAACACCAATGCTAGCCCAAAGGTCTGTCATCTTGCTATATTACCTTGGTTTATACTCATTTTGTCTACCTTTTTCCTTATCATAAGGTACCTAAGATGGTTAAGGGAACAAGTGGATTGAAAGAAAGTGGTCTGAATGCAACTAATACAAAGGAAGAAGCCCAACTGAATTCATTCTTAATGAATCTTCTCTTAAAGTAAGAAAGGAATTTTCAAGCTATTTTGGACGCTCAACAAGCCCAGTTCAAAGAGCAGAATAGTCCATTTTGGAGGAGGTTCAAGCTATGATGAGTCGAGCTGGCCTTAGCTTAAATACTGCACTAATCCAAACCATTCCTAGCATGACCCAAGCTACTGAAAATACCTCTTTCTCCCCTAATGTCCCTATTAACTTGACTGATAAAGGAAAGGCTACAGTTGATGCCCTTTGCATTCCAAATATCTTTTCACCCTCTATCCCAATTCCAGATGTGACCCCATCACCTATCACTTCCCAAATACCAAATGTCACTTATTCTGTCACTCTTTCTCCTTTGAATCTTTCTCAAGGAAAGGAATTTTCTTCCCATATGAATACTAAAGCCTTCATGGAAGAATTTGAAGCTATGGAAAAAACCCTCAAAAACATTAAGAATCATGATGATGTGATTGATGTCAGTTCTTTAGCCCTCTTTCCTAATGCTAGAATTCCACCAAAGTTTAAAATACCAATGCTAGATAGATTCAATGGGACAACCTACCCAAAGACGCACTTGAAGATGTATGTGGGCGTAATGGCTCCTTTAAGGGGTTGATAATGAGCTCCTTGCCCAATTGTTTCAACAATCTCTAACTGGAACTGCTATAAAATGGTTTTTAGACCTGGATATAAGTAAAAAAAGGACTTGGGATGATATCTGCAATACATTTGTTAAGCAGTATGAGTACAACATTAAAGTGGATATTTGATAAGCACTTAATTGACTACACTTTACCCCTTGTTTTTAATAATATTTTATCCTTAAATTAAGTTTGATTTGTTTATTTAGTGTTTTTCTAGAGTTCTTTTAGTTAATCCAATGTCAAATGATGCTATGAATCAAATGTGACTCAGAATCGTGAAAGATCTAAGCCAAAATGCTAAACTTTTGGAAAAAGATGGGTAGACACAGGCGAAGCCACCACTAAGGTTTCACCCGTGGATACCACTAACATCCTACCTGAGATTCCACCCGTATGATAAGAGCAAATTAGAAAAAAAAAACATCAAGTAGCCTCCCACAGATGGAGCCACCACTGAGATTTCACCCGTGGGCCTTTGTCGTCGTAGCCACCAGTGGAACCTCAGTGGTGGCTCCAGTGGTGGGAGGTTAAAATTCAGTAATATAAATTAGATCAAATAGCAATTTAAGGGGAGCTACCACAGAGCAAAAATAGAGATTTAAGAGGGTTGGCTAAGCCCTAGAGTCATGAAAAAGGCTTGAAGGCTAGAGATATTAAGGATTTAATCAAATCAAATACCAAGATCCAAGTTGATGTGGAAAATTGAAGAGAAGATTTCGAAGAATATCACCAAGATTTGTTTGAGATTTCTTCCTCTTTTATTTTCTGCATCTTTGTTCTTCAATTTTAATATGAACTAATTCTATTTGTAATGAACCCTAGTTTTATTTGTATAGATTGAAGGATTTAAACTTTAATCAATTCATCTTTGATTATTTTATTTTCATGATAAATCTTATTATTCTAATTAGCAATTGCTAGCTTGTTGATTGGATATTGTTTCTGTATTGGACAAGTAGAGATACCTGGATATAGATAGATCACTCATGGGAATCGAGATTTGATTGGGGTGCTAGAGATAGACTTGCAAGACTTCTTTAGATGTTAATCTCTTGAACTTAATGTTGCTCCTACTTGATTATAGGTTGAGAAGAGATTCCCCTATAATACTTAGGAAGTTAGGGATTTAATCACTTGAGAAAGGTTTTTATCTAATTTAGTGAAAGTCCAATTCAATCTATTGTTTGATATACATGAGAAACTAAGGGATTTATATCTAGATTGATTATTCACTAGACAATAGTTGAAGTTTGCGCTAGTACTTATATACTATTCTCGTGAAGACGATACTCATACTCACTACTTTATTACTTGATAATGACCTATGCACTTACAGTTTGTTAGTATGCGTTTCGACACATCAAGTTTTTGGTACCGTTGCCGGGGATAGTTTTGTAATATTAGCAATATTAATAGAGATTATTGATCTAGTTTTTATCTTTATATTTTCGTGTTTGTTTTTGTTTTTGCTTTCCTTGTTTTATTTGTTTTATTTTTACTATTTTATTTGTTTTTTTTATTTTATATTTTTTGTTTTGTTTTAAGTTTCTATTTCAAAAAAAAAAAAAAAAAAAAAAGAAGAAAGAGAAATTTCTCCATGGTTGATTAAAACTATCAGGATTGGAACTTTTACCCAAATACAAAATGGGGATACTAGGGAAATCAGTATCACGATCATGGGTACATCTATCACACTGATTTCATAGAGGAATATGGATAGGAAGCACCAACAAAGAAGTCATCCCTTGAGCTTACATTAGAAAGATTCACGGCGTTTACGGAGAATTGGGTTGGGGAATTGGACAAAAGAAATGAGGCATTAGTAGTTGGCTTCCCAACTCAATTTGAAATGGACACTACATTGGAGGATGATGAGCATGCACAAGAGGAACAGAGGTTGGAAGAGATGTTTGTGACTTTAGTAGGAGCTACAGAGAAGAGATTTCATAGCATCGAGACATCTCTGGAATACTAACAGATTTCTCTTCACAATTTAGAAAATGTCGTCGGGCAGATTTTGGAATTGCTAAGTGAGAGTTTTGAAGACAATCTACCCAATGAAACCAAAGCCATTCTAGAAGAGCAACAGAAGACCACTATCACTAATTAGTTTTGGGATGATGAAAATGAAGAAGACAAGAAGGGTGAGACAAATTTGGGAATGCTACACAAAGAAGTTGATGAGGATTACTTAAGTGAGCAACCCCAATTCCAGCAATGGGGCAAGAATAGAGTGGAATCCAGTGTTGAAGAACTCTTTTTAGATGATAGTGAGTTATGGGAAAGCATGAAGGGGGAAGCTATGCATGCTGAAGATCACACCTCCCCTATTTTTCCAGCCCTCCCACTTTTTGAAAAGAATGATAATAAACCACTCACAACCCCAATAACCACCCTTCCTATACCCCAAATTCCATAAAATGAACACCTAACCACAACTGATCTTAGGCCCTTGCCAACTTTCTCTAAGTGCATATTTGTTAGAGAATCAAGTATGTGGCCAATACTTATAGTCTCTAAATTTTCTTTGGAAAGGGAAATTTGTTTTGTGGAGGAGTTGAAACTTCAGGTTGGTGAATTTGGGTGGAGCATCTTGGAATTGCATAAGGTGGCTGATATTTGTGACATGCCTGCTCTTTTAGGTGCCAAAACTGAAATCCCTACATCTAGTCTGTGGGTAAGGTTGTTCGACATTGGTTTTGAACCTTGCAAGCTCAGGTTTGCAGGCCATAAAGAATCAAAAATAATTTTTCTTGTTGAAAGAAGGCTATGCAAAGGCCACAACCTTTGCATATTCCTCTTTATCTTGGCTTATAGAGGTAGACAACATAAGGTAACCTCCGAGCCATTGGTGGAAGATGAATAACAATAACGTCTAGCTAATACGACGTTAAAGAAGTGCTGAATGGGAGGCAACCCATTGATGGTCTATTTTAGTTTTTATCTTTGTTTTCTTTTTGTTTTTTTTTATTTTACTTTGAATGGATCTTACTTTGGCTGTAGTTCAATTTTTCTCTATGCAGAAACATTGATCATGATACATTCTCACTGGAAGGAGCACCAGCACGATTCATATGGTACATCATTCAGGGCAGTTATTTCTCTCTTTTTCTTTTTCATTTTCTTGTTTCTAACACATTGGGGACAATGTGTTACTTAAGTGTGGGGAAGAGGTATACTATTATACCCTATCTTTTATGAATCTTGCATTTAAGTGAATTGAGTTGTGGTAATAGTTTGATTTGAAATTAACTCTATCTAGTGATAAATTGGTCTAATTTTGCTATGACAATGACTTGTTGCAGTGTGGATTGATTGTGGTGGTCATGATTAGGAAATTAAATTTTTGCAAATCTTTTTGCCTAAAATTTGAAACTTTAGTTACACTTTCTGAGCCTATTTTATTCCACTGTTACTTTTGTTCTAGTTTAGTAGAAATGCTTAATACCTTAGGTGGCTTGACTATTTTTCTTGAAAAAAAAAAGAAATAAGTATATTATAAAAAAAAAAAGATTATGCAAAGGAGCTTTGAAAATGTTCACATATTCCACTATTCTTAACTCTTTAAACACAAGGGATTTAGAATATGAATAATGCTAGTAGCCATTTGAATATGTGATTCTAGTTGAGTACCTGGAGGTCGGCATCACAAGTGTTTGCATTCACGAAAAAAAGCTAGGATGACAATTCAAACAAGTCGGGCTCCTTAGTTAATTAAAACGAAAACATAAATGTACAAGTAATGAAAAGTCAAGTGAGTAGTCAAGCACCTATAGGAAAAATCCTTATAAATTTACTTTGCTTGAACTTTTGTTTCTGTGGAATTATTTGTTCAAACCTGTAACTTTAGAATTTGGGTTTCAGATTTTTGAGATTGGTTTTAGAGATTTCTTGATTTGGCTATCATGTTTGAGCCTTGCTGATTTCAAGTTATTGTAAATCTTTTTGAATTTCTTTGACTAGAGAGGGTAGGTTTTATCTCTTACTGTTGTTATGATTTAATTTGCTTGAGGACAAGCAAATACTCAAGTGTGGGGGAATTTGATAAGCACTTAATTGACTACACTTTACCCTTTGTTTTTAATAATATTTTATCTTAAATTGAGTTTGATTTGTTTGTTTAGTGTTTTTCTAGAGTTCTTTTAGTTAATCCAGTGCCAAATGATATTATGAATCAAATGTGACTCAGAATGGTGAAAGATCCAAGCCAAAATGCTAAACTTTTGGAAAAAGATGGGCAGACACGGGTGGAGCCACCACTAAGGTTTCACCCATGGGACAAACACCACTGAAATCCCACCTGAGATTCCACCCGTATGATAAGAGCAAATTAGAAAAAAAAAAAAACATCCAGTAGCCTCCTATGGGTAGAGCCACCACTGAGGTTTCACCCGTAGGCCCTTGTCGTCGTAGCCACCAATGGAACCCCATTGGTGGCTCTAGTGGTAGGAGGTTAAAATTCAGCAATATAAATTAGATCAAATAGCATTTTAAAGGAAGCTGCCACAAAGCTAAAATAGAGATTTAAGAGGGTTGGCTAAGCCCTAGAGTCATGAAAAGGGCTTGAAGGCTAGAGACATTAAGGATTTAATCAAATCAAAGACCAAGATCCAAGTTGATGTGGAAGATTGAAGAGAAGATTTCGAAGAACATCACCAAGATCTATTTGAGATTTCTTCCTCTTTTATTTTCTACATCTTTGTTCTTCAATTTTAATATGAACTAATTCAATTTGTAATGAACCCTAGTTTTGATTGTATAGATTGAAGGATTTAAATTTTAATCAATTCATCTTTGGTTGTTTTATTTTCATGATAAATCTTATTATTCTAATTAGCAATTGCTAGCTTATTGATTGGATATTGTTTCTATATTAGATGAGTAGAGATACCCTGATATAGATAGATCACTCATGGGAATAGAGAGTTGATTGGGGTGCTAGAGATAGACCTGCAAGACTTCTTTAGATGTTAATCTCTTGAACTTAATGCTGCTCCTATTTGATTATAGGTTGAGAAGAGATTCCCCTATAATACTTAGGAAGTTAGGGATTTAATCACTTGAGAAAGGTTTTTATCTAATTTAGTGAAAGTCCAATTCAATCTATTGTTTGATATACATGAGAAACTAAGGGATTTATATCTAAATTAGCTTTGCCTAGATTATTTCCATCAATATCATTTACTTGCTTTCTTTTATTAGCTTAGTTAATTTAGCTTATTTTAATTAATCTTCATCTTGATTATTCACTAGACAATAGTTGAAGTTTGCGCTAGTACTTATATATTATTCTTGTGGAGACGATACTCATACTCACTACTTTATTACTTTATAATGACCTATGCACTTGCAGTTTGTTACTGTGCATTTCGACACATCAATATCACAAGGAGAGATCTAGAGACTATGAAGCAGAACCCGAAGGAATCTTTCTCCTCTTTCCTTATGAGGTGGAGAGAAAAAGCAGCCCAAATTGTGAATCGACCAATTGAGCAAGAGCAAGTTGATATAATTGCGAAGAACTTTTTGCCAATATACTAAAATCATCTCTTCACTCAATACCTCCCGAGCTTTAAAGCTCTTATTACCATGCCTCCAAAATAGAAGATTTGATCCAAAGTGGCCATATAAAATACGAGACCACCCACAATAGATATAAGAAGAGTACTCCCTGCCAAGCTAATGTCACTGCCTCAAATAATAAGTAGGAAGGGGAGATATATGCCATTTCTTATCATCAACCATTAAGATTGGAAAGAAGGTCCTTTACTGAGTTAGGGGTTCCTCTAGTTGTGGTATACAAGAAAGCCTTAAAAGCCAAGTTGATCAAGCCCCTAGAACCAAGAGCTCCTCCTGACCCACTTCCTGTAAATCACAATCCTAATGAATACTGCAGTATCACAAAGGGGCTAGCTACAAAACAGAAATGTGTCAGACTTTAAAGCATAAGATACAAGATCTTATAGACAGTGGAGACATTATACCCCCCAAACCGAGATCCAACATTTCCACCAATCCTCTCCCTAACCACTAAATTAACCTCATCATGACCACTAATCTCGAAGTTGATCCTATCTCTTAAATTAGGTCAGCTTATGAATATTGTTATGTTTTCGATTTGAGCAATCTTATGGAAGAGATTGATGCTATAACTAGGAGTGGCAGGATCTACCAAGCGCCTACTCAACAAGATAACCAACCATCTATCAAACCTATCCCATCTCCTACTGAAAAGATAAAAGAAAGCACTGAGCATGGTGAGGATCCTATCCTTAAGCAGCTGAAAAAGACCCAAGCCAACTTATCTATTTGGAGCCTTATCCAATCATCTTACCCTCATTGCCAAGCTCTTTGCAAGGCGTTAAACCAATGCCAAGCTCCCATAGATATCACTCCTGAGACTTTAGTGGCCTTTCTCACCAACACCATAAAAGCTACCTCTATCTCTTTTAATGACCATGACCTGCCTAAGGGGGAGCTAAACCACAATCATGCCTAATACATAACAGTCCTTACTCAGGGGAAAACAGTTCTTATGTTATTGGTAGATAATGGGTTTGCTTTGAATATCTGTCCATCAAAAGTAGCAAGTTACTTGAGGTTAGAGGCTTCAGACTTCACACCTTCTGACTAAATTGTAAGAGCATATGGCAACACAAAGAGGGAGGTCCTGGATGTGGCCACTTGGATTTCATCATTGGACCTATCACTTATCCTATCCCATTTCAAGTTATTAATGTACCGGCATGCTTTAATCTCCTCCTTGGACAACCCTGGTTACATCAAGCCAAAGCTATCCCCTCTTCCCTTCATCAAAAGCTGAAATTTCCTTATGGATCTTTTATTGTCACTGTTAAGGGGGATATGTATGAGAAAAGTGAGGTCCCAAGTTTTGTGCCAATTTTGGAGATACAGCCTGAGTTGCCAACTCTACCATTATTAGGTTTTGCTTTTGAAATAGTGCAATTCATAGAGAAAGAAGAAGGTAAAGAGCTCGAGCTTGTGCCTTTTGATTTTGATCCTTATAAAAATATTGCTGTGGCTAATATGTTGAGAAAAATGAATTATTTTCCTGGATTAGGCCTGGGCAAAAGACAGCAAGGAGTAAGTCAATTCAAAGAGTACTATGTGGTTAACCCACCATTCGGTCTTGGTTACAAACCTACAAAAGAAGATCTAGCTGAGGTAGAGAAAAGGGCTAAAGAGAGAATGGTAGCCCTCAAGAAAGGCTTTCCTTAGAAGACTATGAACCAATTTTCATATTGGAGCAAGATTGGGAGGATAATATGGAGGCGGCTCTCTTTGGGCAAATTTGCATGATAAGAGATAAACAGGTGGCTAACTTAACTAAATTCATCCAAACAACTCAAAATCAACCTAGCAACTAGTATTATGAGAAGAAAGGAGAGGGTGGCAAGTCCGAGTTAGAGTCTGAGCCGAAGTCAAAGTCCAAACAAGATTCTGAGTCAGAACTAGACTCCGAGTTTGAGCCAGAGTTTGAGTCCGAGTCCACACTTAAGTTAGAATCAGAGTCAGAGTCTTTTAATTCCAATTCCTCATTTGAGTTTGTAGTCGATCATTTTAGTCTTTCTTTTAACTTTGATGTAATAATGGACAACGGCTCTTTTATTCATAATAAAAAGCTCAAGTTTTCTTCTTATGATCCTGTGCTTCCTATTTCCTTTCCTTCTTCTTGTCTTGAATCCAATTTGAATGAAATATTAAATGAAATAAAAAAGGCAAAGAATCAATAAGTTTTGGCATAAATGAAAAACCAAAAAATACATTCGTTGCATCATCATGTCATGATAGGGATGACTTGAGTAAAATGATCCAAGAATTCTTAGATTGCTTTGCTTGGGAACCCAAGGATATGACTAGGCTGGATCCAGCTATAGCTATTTATAAAATTCCTACTTATGAACATGTAAAGCCCATCAAACAAAAGCTGCGACGATTGAAGCCAAAGTTATCCTTAAAGATCAAGGACGAAGTCACCAAGCAATTAGGCAATAGGTTCATTGAGCCAATCATGTATCCTTTTTAGTTAGCAAACATTGTTCTAATACTGAAGAAAGATGGGAAAGTTAGGATGTGCGTGGATTATCGAGATTTAAACAAAGCTTACCCCAAGGATGATTTTCCATTACCTTATATTGACTTGTTAGTTGACAGCATGGCTGGATATGAAGTAGTCTCCTTGACTGATTTATATGCAGGGTACAACCAAATTCAAATCCATCCTTCTAACAAAGAAAAGACTACTTTTGTAACTGAATGGGGTATGTACTACTACCAAGTTATCCCTTTTGGATTGAAGAATGCAGGGAAGACTTACCAAAGAATGGCTACCATAACCTTTCATGACATGATACATAAGGATGCTCAGGTATATATTGATGTGAGGCCTCACCTGAGCACCCAGTTCAATCCGCTAGAAGGGATCAAAAATGCCCATTTGGGAGAAACATCATGATTGAAACTCGTTACGAGTTCAAAAAAAATTGTATTTTGTAAGTTGTAAGTTGCAAAAGGAGTCGCCACTTTAATTTTGTTTATTTTAGTTGGGAAAATTAAAGGAAAAAATCCAATTTGATTGACTTCAAAATTATACCATTTATCCAAGGAAAAGCACTAGTTCTCGAATGACCAAAGAGGGCTTGGCGACTAGGCTTTGGTTAAAACAATACAAAAAAAAAATTAGTTTAGCTTAAATACAAAATAGCTTTTAAAAAGAAGTTTTTATGCATGCATGAACAGATATAATATGATGCATGGAAAAAATATTATTCATGCAATGCATGGCAAAATACGAGATAACAACAATTACAAAATATGCAAAATAAAGGAAAACTACTTAAAACTATTACAAGTCAAAATATCAAAATCAGGGGATCTTTCCTTTAGCCCTTATGAGTTCTAGGAAAAGCACACATTCCCCAAATTTAAACAACTAAAGTAATAAAAACAATCATAATAAAAAGAATTAAAGTTTAGACTTTTATTTAAGAAAAACAATTTCAATCCTCAGCTATATGAAGAAGGTGATAGAGAGAAAAAGTTGTCAATTTTAACGGAGTTGAATGCCTTAGAGACGGCAAGCCTGCATATCCCTTTGAATGGGAATCAAACCCCACGCAGTTCTTCCTTCTTGCGAAGGAGGGGTTTTTAAGTCATTTCCTTTGTTATCATGTTTTGATTGATTTTAAAAGGCTTAAGGATTTACTAATTAGGTAAGATTTTAATTAGTAAAAAAAATTAGATCTTTTCATATTTAGATCTTGAGATTGAAATTGAAAAGGAAAAGGAAAGAACTTTTACCTTTGGCTTCCGTCGACAAGGAACATAGGGAGCGAGCTTAGCACTGGATCTAAGTTCCACCTTAACTTAGGGATAGCACGAGCACTCCTTTTGGAAAAAAGACTCTTGAACAGCATGAACTCTTCTTGGAGGGACTTGGATAACATCTTTGCTTGAGAACTACAAATTCCCTTTGAAAGAAATGGCTTGAATTGAACCTTTTTCTTAATTAGAAAACTTAAGAATAGAATTGAGATGATTAAGAGGCTTGTGAATGAGGTTTTTTGAGCTGATTAGGAAACTTATGAATGAGGTTTTATGTGATGGAGGAGGTTTTAAAAGAGAGTTTTAATGATTGGAAAGCTTAGAAATAGGGTTTAGAAAGCTTTAGGGAGAGCATAAAAGTATGTAATTGTGTGTCCTTAGCTGTTATCAGGTGCAAGGTATTTATAGGAGGAGCTTGGGGCTAAAAATTCACAGTTTCCAAGTAGGATTCTAAAAGGGGCACATTGCAGTAACTAAAGTGTCAGCTATAGTAACTGCAAAGAGCTTTCCAGTTGCTACAGGGCCAGTTGCGATAGCCAATTGGCTACCACAGGGGCCTCTGCAGTAATCGATCTGGCCCCAGGCTGCCGCAACGGCCTGCGGGCTACTGTAGTTCATTTTTCAGCTTGTTCTTCTCCGTTTTTTATCTGATTTGAGCCTAGTCTGATTCTATGCATTCATGATCAAATGTTCATCATTTGGAAGTGCAAAATAGAGGGTTCACAACTGCTCCCCTTATCGGACTCGGCTAGGCAGAGGCTGGGTCGTATAAGTGTGAACTAGGGAAATTCTGGAAGTTTTCTGATGACTGAGGATCTTGGTCAGTTTTAAGATTTATGTTGAGGCACCATGTCTATTTTTGGGCTTTTTTAAATTCGTTTGGACTATTTTCTAATTTTTTTGGACATTTTGAATTTCTAAACTTTCTGCAATTACGAAAGATTTTGAACTCTTATTGAGTTGCTTTCTGTTTTGATGCACAGATAAAAATCTTGCAAACTTGTTTGTTTAGATAAAACTGAATTCTGACTTGAAATGGATTTGTTATGGCAAAATCTGGCAACTTAGCTATGCGAACTGAAAGGAAAAGATGAGGTGGGGCCCATAGTTCCTTCTATAAATACCCTTCCTTCTCCATTCATCTTCACCACTTTCCACTTCATCTCTCTCTCTCTACTTAGACTCTTTCTCTCTAAAACTCTTTCACCAAGATGGCTTCCTCGAGTTCAAGGCATGTGAGAAGCTACTCGGTGCCCCGAGGTAATGCGAATCCCGAGCTTCTGCTGCAGGAGCCTAGAGATCATGCAAGCTTTACTAGTAGCATAAAGGTATTTATTTTCTTTCCTGCACTTGAGTTAGTTTTATACAAGCAATAATATGATGCAGCCTGGTTCATTATGCAGTGGTGATTTTTTTTATTTATTATTATTTATTATTATTATTATTATTATTATTTATTTATTATTATTATTTTTACAATGACATTTTATGATAATTAAGAAGAAATAAAATAAATAAAAAATAAAATAGAAAAAAGTGAAGAAAACTCTAGTTTCTTATGCATGCAAAAAAATTATTTTTTGTGTATTTCATGTGAAGTCATGTGATCTGAGATTGAGGGGAGGTAGAGGTAACCTAGTGAGAGTTGCTACCTATCTAAATCACTATCCTGATGTGCAAGCTATGATCGAGCCTTCTAGTTTGCTCAGTCTGCTATACTTGAACTGTTCTCATGAGGGCGATCGTGCCTTATTGAGGGCTTTGGCAAAGAGGTGGTGAGACACCACCAATACTTTTCATTTTTCATGTGGGGAGTTGAGGTGACCCCTATGGATCTCCGTTTACTTGTTGGTTTGCCTTTTCGTCATCGAGCTTTGGACTTTTATGGTTCCTAGATCGTACTAAATAGTTAGAGGATGACTAAGCTATTGGGTTTTAACCCTCCTCGCACTGATGTTCATGTGTTGAGAGTTTGGCTTCAGAACTAGATTGGTGATTTAGATTAGTATGGGGGATACACCATAGAGCAGGCAGCTCGTTTGTGCCTTATAATGATCTTGGGTTGTTCTATCTCTCACACAAGGTGAGACACTATTGATTTCAGCAACTTGGCTTCATTGGAGGACCTGACCCAGATCTCTAAGTATGATTAGGGAGGTACCACTTTGTGTGTAATGTATAGGGAGATGTCTGATCTCTCCCAAAACACTTTCTCCAGCCTAGGTGGTACTCATGTTACTTGGGAGGTGAGCATGTATTCTTTTCTCATTTTTGCTTTCTGTATTGCATTTCATTATTATCTTAATTAACTGCTGTCTATTTTGCAAATTGGGCTTACGAATACTTTACTCGGGTATCTCCACCCTTAAGAAACTCGGTTCCTGATAGAGTGCCCTGAGGGTACTTATGGAGTTATAGCAACCGTAGTCGCTTTGACAGGATGGGTTTTACTGGTTATCAAACCCACTTTAGTCAGTTGGATATGCACGAGGTATTTGTCTTGCTAGTTGGCTTTTCTGTTGCTTTTAATTACTTCAGACTTACTTTTTATTTTGTAGGTTCGGTGGAATGCCTATCAGGATCGCTTGCCACTATCAATGATGGAGTGGATGGGTTCCAACTACATGCTTTCTTCATGCAGGCTACTTCTCCGCTTTAGGGATGAGAGAAGATATTACTTTGGGGAAAGAGTCAGGGGGCATATTATTGGTGATAGGGTTATGCCTTTACCTCCCTCAATTAATATGAGACATTGATCGAGTATTATAAATGATGAGGCATTACTGGCAAGCCTCCCTTGTGATCATTTCTTAGATTATGATGCAGATTATAAATACTTTTGCTAGGCTTCCTTGATGACTGGTACTATCCCTAGGAGGGATCCTGTTTTTGATCCTAGGAGATCGACTACTGGTTCCTCTCAGACCCCTTTGATTAGGGATCCTTTGAATAGAGCAAGGCCTTCTAGGGTTACTCCTGCCCCTATTACTGCTGTTCCTGACCCTGGAGTAGCTTCAGGATCATTTGGTGGTGATATTTAGCATCAGAGTCTATAGCCTTCTACACGTTGTCAGTACTTTCTGTTGAGTAGGGGCAGCTGGTTGAGTATGATTCTTCTGTAGTGGCACCATTTAGATGGCTTGAGGTTCCAGCTGATACTTCTGAGGTAGGTTGTCCTGATTTTGCCATGACTTTAGATTCTTACTCAATTGCTTGACTTTCTTTATCTTGTAGGTGCCTGTGGATTGGGCTCGTGAGGCCTAGAGGGTGATGGGTCCTCTGATTACTGCTCAATCATCTATTTTGGCCTGAGCGGAGTTGGGAAGTAGCAAAGATGCTAGTAGAGGTAGAGGTGCTAGTGGTGATGAGGGGTATGAGTCCCCACATGAGCGGAGAAGGGAGAGGCGCAGACATCGTTAGACACTCTGTTTTGAGTTGTTAGTCTTATGGATGATATGTATGGATGTAATGGATGTTCTTCCTAATGTGATGTTATGACATGGATGTTTTTTAAAATGTGATGCTATGATATGTATAGACATTTTTCCTAAATATGATGTCATGAACAGTTTTACTTGTTGTGAGATGTACTTCTATCCTGATCATGTATATGTAATATGCATGAATGCAGTTCCTAAATTTAACTGAAATAGGGTCCTTTTGTCTTTTTTTTTTTTTTTTAACTAAGAAGCCTTGTCATAGCCCTAAATTTGCAGAATGGAGATGGAAAAGGTGTTGTGGCAATATAATGGAGTTTGCAATTACCGCAAAAGGGGCTGCAACAACTGCAAGCACCCTGCGGTAGCCAAAATGGCTGCTGTAGGGGGCTTGCAGCAATTGTAGGGATGGCTATGGTAACTGTAGCCATGATGCAACAACCGCAGCCAGTTCCAGCTTTGATGCTGATTTCTCTTGATTTTCTGCTATTTATAGGCTCTTCCACTTCTTAAAACTTCATTCCATTGACCCTTGAGCACTGTTCAATACTTTTAAGCATCTGCTTTGCTCTTTTCTCAAAAATTTTCTCTTTTATTTCTTTAAAGCTCTTTTCTCAATAGAGCCCTATTTTAGTCATGCAATGTTCCTATGGTGCAAGAATCTTACTAAAGTGGAGAGAATAAATTTAGAAAAATATGGAATAAGTGTCATGCCCACTTTGAGGGGAGTGAAAATTGACTAGGACTTTTTGCATGCCTATATATGCTTTTGGGATCCTGCTGCCTATGTCTTCAGGTTTGGGGCAAGCATGGAAGAAATGTGTCATACTTTTGAGGAATTTTTTATGTTGCTTGGATTTGATCCTGAGGCTCTTTTGGCTACTCCTGTCGAGAGAGTGAAATATTTCAACTCCTTTAGAAGACTTTTGGATCTTAGTGAAGAAGTGGATAGTCCCATGGTGGTGGAGGATTGGGTGGATTTAACTATTATAGTTGTAGAATTTCATGATTCTAAAGGCTTTGAGGATGATAAGTGGTTTCATTTGAGGATGCGGGCTCTTTCTTTTTGTCTGACTGCCAAATATATCTTCATGAGCCCTACTGGTTGGAGTGATGATAGGGTTGCTGATTTGATTCCTCAAATGAAAGAGGGAAGATCTATTGCTGCCATTGTACTTGCTGAGACTATTATGAGTCTGGGTAGGGGATATAATTCAAGCAGTCCATGGACTATCAGTCCCCTTATCCTTAATATTTGGTTGAGAGACATCTTCAGATAGTGGCTCCTCCTATTAAGGTGGATTGCTTTGCTTCTTGGTATAGGACCCATACTATTGTGATCAAAAAGGACTCTGAAAGGGAGTGGCTTAAATGGCTTCTTGAATTGGATTCTGATGAGTTGCTTTGGAGATGTGAGTGGTATAAGATAAATCGGTTCATGACCATGAGCTTTGGTTATAGGCTGGTGTATCTTTTGGGTTTAAGGATGGTCACTTTTTATTAGGAGACTAGAGTTATGTGCCAGATGGGCCATAGAAAAGGCATGCCTCCAAACGGTGCTTTGTTTCAGTCTGTCCTTATTACTGAGATTATGGCCCAAGTTATTAGGAATGGATGGGTGAGAGGTTTTTATACTGTTCATCCTTCCCATCATTATGACAAGACTTTAGAGTATATCGATTGGTGGATAGCAAACTCATTCGGTTTGATAAAGCTAGGAGAGTCGCAATGATCGAGTAGATAGAGGAGGATGAAGATAAGAGTCAAGATTGACCTCTTGTTCCCATTTTTTTTGTTATGCTTTTTAGGAAGGCTTTTGGCTTGTAAGATTGATTTAATGGTTTATGTCTTTTATTTTCTTTTCTAATGCTCCAAAAATTAAATAAGACAAATGAGACATCTTGTTCATTTTTATTTCTTTTTATTTATTTATTTTTTTTTATGCCAATAAGAGCCAAACAAATGTGTAGTATATAATGAAATTTTATTGATGATTTGGACTGAACCCACATAGGTCGCCTACGTATCTCCTTACAACAATTTCATCATCATCATTTTTTTTTCTTTTATGGAGAATCAGGTCCACGTAATTCTTGTCTTTACATGAATGCAAATGCAATGCATGAATTAGAAGAATGCTTATGCAAAATATATCTTGAGCTGATCCAGATTGCATGGGCTTCAAAACTCTATGCCATCCAAATCCATTAAGATAGCTGCTCCTCCGGATAAGACCCTTTTTAGCACGAACGGGCCACTCCAATTGGGTCTGAACTTTCCTCTTGGATTATGAATAGGTGCTCTGATTTCCTTTAGAACAAGGTTACCTTCTTATAGTCCTCTATCTCTGACCTTTTTGTTGAAATGCCTTGCCAATTTCTACTAGTAGCCTTGAATTCCATATAAGGCATCCATCCTTTTTTCATTAATGGCATTGAGCTATTCATGGTAGCCTTTTACGCATTCCACCTCATCCAACTAACTCTTTTTCATGATTCGAGTTGATTTTATCTCCACCTCGATTGGGAGGACTGCTTCCATTCCATACACCAAGGAGTATGGTGTAGCACCGATTGGAGTGTGCACTGACATTTTGTATCCCCATAAAGCATAAGGTAGATGTAGATGCCAATCCTTATGGTTGTCAGCCATCTTTTGAAGTATATTCTTAAGAGTCTTTTTTGTAGCTTCTACTGCACCATTTGTCTGAGGCCTATAAGGAGAAGACCTATGCTGTTGGATTTTCTTCTTTTTCAGTAGCTGGGTGACTTCCTTTTGAAAGTGAGATCCATTGTTAGTGATTATTTCCAATGGGACTCTGTACCAACAAAGGATGTTGGTATGAATAAACTGAGCTACTCATTTAGAATCTAACACTTGATAGGGTGCAGCTTCAACCCATTTGGAAAAGTAATCAATTGCCACCAGGATGTATTCTTTGCCTGAAGATTTGGGGCTTACCTTCCCAATGATGTCGAGGCCCCAAGTAGCAAATGGCTAAGGTGTGGTGATTGGCGATAAAGGTACAGGAGGTTTCTTTTGAAGCTTAGCATAAACTTGGCATTTTTGCATGTACTTAACACAATCCTCATTCATAGTAAGCCAAAAGTATCCTTGGTTTGTGATTTTATGGGCCAAAGCAATACCATTCATGTGTGGGCCATCATCAACACCATGCATCCACTCCATGATCTATTGGGCTTCTTCTTCTTTAGTGACACATCTTAGGTGAATATTATCCCAAGTCCATTTGTAGAGCACATCCCCATTTGGAATGAATCCCTTAGATAATTGTCTCAGAGTCCTCTTTTCTATTTTAGAGGCCCGCTCAAGATAAAGCCCATTCTTAATATAATTGAGAATATCCCCAAACCATGGTTTGCTATCAATAATTTGCATATTCAGGCAATGAGTTATGCATCCTGGTTCATGCTTCACTTCAATTGTGATTGGTTTGATTATGAAGCCATTGCTTATGTCGAGCATTGAGGCAAGTGTCGCCAATGCATTAGCGAGTCTATTCTTTGTTCTCAGGAGATAATGGAAGGATAATTCATAGAAGTTGGCTACCAATTCATCTAGGCATTTGTGGTAAGGAACCAAATGCTCTTCTCTGATTTTTCATTTTCCCAAAGCTTAGGACACTATCAGATTCGAGTCGCTATAAATCTCAAGGTGCTTGATTCGGAGCCTTATTGCTGCTTCAAGGCCACAAATACATGCCTCATACTCTGCCTCGTTATTTGTTACTTCAAAGTTTAGCTTGATGGCTATAGGTATGCTTTCCCCGCTTGGTGTAATGAACACAATACCAGTGCTATACCCTTTGTTATTTGATGCTCTATCAAAGTAAAGCTTCCAAACTTCATTGCCAATCAATAAGATATCCTCATCGGGGAATTCAGGTTCAGTCTATTCATCCTCTATTGGGGCTGCAGCTAATTGGTCTACTACTATGCTTCCTTTGATTGCTTTATGCTGTACATATTTGAGATCATATGCTGCCAATACTGCCATCCATCTTGCCATCTTACTGTTAAGAATTGGCTTCTCCATAAGGAATTTCAAAAGGCTCTTGTCAGCAAGGATATGAGTTGTGTAGGAACTAAGATAATGTTGCAGTTTGTGGCAAACCCAAACAAGGGCAAGGCACAACTTTTCTGTATAGCTATATTTGAGTTCATGGGACAACATTCTTTTGCTCAAGTAGTAGATGGCATCTTCCTTATTACAGTCAAGGGCATTTTGGGTGAGCATTGCCCCCATTGCTTCATTAGTCATGGATAAGTAAAGCAGCAGTGGTTTCCCAGGTCTTAGAGGTTGCAGCACTGGTGGGTTCAGCAGATATTATTTGATTTGATCAAAGGCCTTTTGGCATTCTTCATTCCATTGCTTTGAGGCTCCTTTTCTAAGTAACTTGAAGATGGACCCACATACATCAACCAACTGATTGATGAACCGACTAATGTATTGGAGTCGTCCGAGGAAACCTCTGATCTCCTTTTTTGTTTTAGGAGGTGGCATTTCTAAAATTGCCTTTGATTTTGCAGGGTCGACCTCTATACCTTTCTTGCTTATCATATAGCCTAGGAACACCCTAGATAAAGTGCCAAAAATACACTTGGCAGGATTGAGTTTGAGATTATATTGGCAAAGTCTAACGAAGAATTGCCTTAAAGCTTCCAAGTGTTCTTCAACAATACTGGTCTTAACCACCATATCATCGACATATACTTCAATCTCTTTATACATCATGTCATGGAAGATTGTGGTTGCCATCCTTTAGTATGTTGCCTTCTGCATTTTTAAGTCCAAATGGCATAACTCTATAATAATAGGTACCCACTTGGTGATGAAGGCTGTTTTTTCCTTGTCAGGGGGGTGAACCATTATTTGATTGTATCCCGCAACCAGATTGGTTAAAGAAACCATTTCGGATCCTACCATTCGGTCCACTAGGAGGTCAATGTGAGGCAAAGGAAAGTCATCTTTTGGACAAGCCTTGTTCAGATCTCTATAGTCCACACACATTCTAACTCTGCCATCTTTCTTAGGAACCGGCACAATGTTGGCAAGCCGGGAAGGGTAGCTAATGGGCTCAATGAAGTTATGGTCTAGTAGCTTCGTAATCTCTTCTTTAATCGGTATGAACCATTCGACTTTGAGTCTTCGTAATTTTTGTTTGATTGGCTTGGAATCAAGGTAGATTGGAATTTTATGAATGGCTATGCTCGAATCCAAACCCATCATGTCCTTAGGATGCCATGCAAAACAGTCTTGAAATTCTTTAATCATTTCCTTTGTTTGGCCCCTGTTTATGCATGCAGATGCTATGAATGTAGTTTTTGGTGTATCATGTGTGCCAGTATTTATTGGCTCTTTGATTGCATCATCTTTTATTTCATTTATTTCATTTTTTTGATCTGATGTCTCATTTAAGTCAGATTTAAAATTTGGAACATTAAAGAAAAATGGAGACATGGGATCGTAAGAGGAAAGGGTAAACTTTTTATTGAATTGGAACTTGGATAAATCCTAGTTTACATCAAACTCAAAAGCTGGACACTTAAGGTCAATTATATCACTAAAAATAGAAAAGACCAAAGACTCTGACTCTGACTGGGACTCTAACTTGGACTCTGACTTGGACTAGGATTGCAACTCTATCTCAAATTGATGGAATGGGCTCTCCTCAAAATACTAATTATCCAGCTTGATCTTATTTGGTTGGATTAGGGTGGATGGGTCAGATTCCTCCTCTTCTAAAGTAAGCATGAAGACTTCGTCAAAAAGACTTGCCTTCATATTCTTCTCCCAATCTTGACTTAGCATGAATATGGGCTCGCAATCCTCTAGTGAAAGCCTCGTTTAAGGGCCACTACTCTTTCCTTAGCCCATTCCTCCATTTCTATTAGATCCTCCTCAGTAGGCTCATATCCTAACCCAAACGGTGGCATTGCAATTGGATAATCCATAAAGGACTTTAAGCCTTGTTGATTTCTTCCAAGACCTTCTTCACCCTTAAGAAACTGGATGAAAAAGAAGCCTAAGAGAGGGTAGGTGGACAATTCAGGTTGAATTTGTAAAATGGGCACAAGGTTTGGAATGTCAACCTTGTCATACATGTCCCCTTTTATGGTAGCAATCCCTTTTCCATAAGGAATTTGACTTTCTAATGCAATGATGAAGGGATTGCCTTAACCTGATGGATCCAAGGTGATCCAAGGTCTTCCAAAAAGTAGGTTAAAACAAGCAAGAACATTAATCACTTGGAAGGGAATGGAAATGGCTATGGGCCTAATAGTGACATGCATCATGGCAACCCCAAGTACTTCTCTCTTAGTATTGTCATAGGCCCTCACTATTTGATCAGAAGGGGTGAAGTCTATTATTTCCAGGCCTAAGCAACTAGCCACTTTTAAGGTACACACATTCAGTGCTGAGCCATTGTCGATGAGAACCATAGGCACAGTTTTCCCTTGAGTTATCACTGTTATATAGACGACATTATTGTGGTTAGAGTCCCCTCTTGGCAAGTCATTGTCTCCAAAAGATATTGAAACTCCCTTTACAGCACTAGTGATTGAAGCCATAAGATTCTTGGGGGTGATATCAATAGGAGTTTGACATTGATTTAGTGCCTTGCAAAGAGCTTGGCGGTGAGGATATGAGGATTGGATCAAACTCCAATTTGAAATATTTGCTTGAGTCTTTTTTAACTGCTTGAGTATGGGATCTTCATCAGGTTCAAGACTCTTTTTTATATTGTCAAATGGTGTAGGGATGGGTTGAGTGTTTTGGATTGGTGGGTTTGGATTTTGGACAATTCTGCCACTATGAATGATGGCATCAATCTCTTTAAGTAAATTGGTGAGGTCTAACACACAACAGTAGTTAACAATCGATTCTATCAATGAGATAGGATCAACTCCTTCATGAAGAGTAATTGCATTTACTGTGTGATTGGGTAAGGGGTTGGTGGTGATGTTGGGTCTGGTTTTGGGTGGTAAAAGGTCATTTGAATCAATTAGATCTTAGATCTTGTGTCTTAAGGCCTTGCATGCATCAGTTTTATGCCTTGGCCCTTAGTAGTAATCACATCTTTCATTTGGGTTATAATTTTTGGGTAGTGGGTTGGGGATAGGCATTGGTTCGAGAGGTTGCACCATTCTTGCCTCAAGCAGTTTCTTGTAAATGACGCTCATAGGTACACCCCCTAAATTAGAGAATTGGTACCTTTTAATCTTGAGTGGCTTCTTAATTACGATAGCATTTACTTCCCCTCCCTTTCTGATTCGTCGAGGAAGTTACATTTCCTTGATGTGCCACTTTCTTGTATCTTAACCCAAATGCAGATTCTTCTTTTATGTGCCCACTTTGGATTAGATCTTTAATGTTAGAAGTGGTGGAACTTAGGGCTTTAAAGTCAGGCAAGTATTGGGTAAGCAGTCTATCTTGATAAATCAGGAGGAGATTCTTGACAATAATATCAATTTGTTCATGCTTGGAAGGTCAGTTCACTATTTAGGCAGCCTTTTTCCTCCACCTCCTAAGGAATGAAGAGAAGGATTCTTTTGCATACTGTTTGGTAGTCTCAAGATCTCTTCATGTTACATTGACCTCAATGTTATAGTGATACTGCTGGACAAAAATGTTGCAGATGTCATCCTAGGTCTATGTTTTTAGGCACATCTAAGTCTACAAACCACTTCACAACTGTACCAGTCAAAGATTGTTGAAACAAATAAGCAAGGAGCTCATTGTCCACTCCTAAAGGATGCATGACCCCCACATATACTTTGAGATGGGTTTTAGGCCAGGTAATTCCATCAAATTTATCAATATTTGACATTTTGAATTTAAGAGTTACCCTTGAATTAGGAAACAGACTGAGAGAGCTTGTATCAACCATGTCTTCCCTTTTCTTTAAGTTCTTAAGTATCTTTTCCATAACTTCAATTTTATCCATGAATACCTTCAACTCAGGGCTAATTTCTTTCCCTTGGGAAGGATCAGCTAGGTAGGAGATGGACGTGGTGGTATGGACTGGCAGGTCAATGGGCATTGGTTGAAAAAGTGGGTTGGTTTTGAGAATAGATGGCGATGGAATGGTTTCAAATGTGACCTTTTCCTTGTCTTTTAGGTCAGATTTAGAAGCAGACCCGAAAATAGGATAAAAGGTGGGTTTTGGATTCATTGGGTCCGGATCGATCAAATTCTGGTTTATGGTGGTCTGGCCCATCATTTCTTGGACATCTTCCATAATAATCGTCCTTTGATTTTGAAGTAGGTCTTGGAAATGAGCCTCTTGCCTTTTGAGTATTTCCTCTTATTGTTCAGCGAATCTAGCAAAAAGCCTATTAATTAAGTCATCAACTCCATCAGTAGCAGCAACTTCTTTCCCTCTTGAACCTTTGGATGAAAAAGGTGAAACTAGGTCAGTTTTTAGCTTTGGAGAAGATAAGGACAAGGTGAGATCATGAAATCCTAATCACAGTAGTAATATAAGGATGAAGGTAACATGGGTAGACATGGGTTTAGGAATTTGACATGGGTTTCCATAGGGACTAGCAATGTTTGGGTGGTTTTCAGATTTTCCACTTTAGTAGGATTCTTGCATAATGCATGCATGCGTGTATGCATGAATAAAAAAAGGTTTCATGATAATGACATACCAAGTTCGGCATTATGGTACATACAATCCTAAAGGGAGGTCCAATGAGTCATTACTTGAAAGGGTGAAGGGTGGCTTGAAAGGAACCCATCACACTAGAGATGCGATATACCTAACCACATGTGAGTCAGAGAGCCTCATGCGGGTCTAATGGTATGTGCATACTCATTACACCTTTAAAAGGATTAGAGGATACGTTATGGGCTGGATGATTTCACTATTAGAAAGCAGACCTATGGAAGGTTGCCCACTCGATGTTACTTTCTATCCTCTGTTTTCCTAAGAAACTAATGTTTTGGACAAGGAGCCCAATGTAGTGATGCATGAAAAAGCCATTTTGTAATAAAAGCCAAACTTTTGCTTTACCAAGAGTAGTCCACTTTTATCTTTTATTTTGAAAAGATTTTGAAGGTTCCCAGTGGAGTCGTCAACTATGAGGCCTCGCCTGAGCACTCGGTCCGATCCACTAGAGGGAATCGACGATGCCCATTTGGGAGAAACATCATGATTGGAACTCGCTATGAGTTCAGAAAAATTATATTTTGTAAGTTGTAAGTTGTAAAAGGAGTCGCCACTTTAATCTTGTTTATTTTAGTTGGAAAAAGTAAAGGAAAAAACCCAATTTGATTGACTCTAAAATTATACCATTTATCCCAAGGAAAAGCACTAGACCTCGAATGACCAAAGAGGGCTCGGGGACTAGGTTTTGATTTGGCTTAAATACAAAATAGCTTTTAAAAAGAAGTTTTTATGTATGCATGAACAGATATATTATGATGCATGAAACAAATATTATTTGTGCAATGCATTGCGAAATATGAGATAACGACAATTACAAAATATGTAAAATAAAGGAAAACTACTTAAAACTATTACAAGTCAAAATATTAAAATCAAGGGATCTTTCCTCTAGCTCTTATGAGTTTTAGGAAAAGCACACATTCCCTAAATTTAAACAACTAAAGTAATAAAAACAATCATAATAAAAAGAATTAAATTTTTGACTTTTATTTAAGAAAAACAATTTCAATCCTAAGCTATGTGAAGAAGGTGATAGAGAGAAGAAGTTGTCAATTTTAGCAGAGTTGAATGCCTTAGAGACGGCAAGCCTGCGTATCCCTTTGAATGAGAATCAAATCCCACCCAGTTCTTCCTTCTTGCGAAGGAGGGGTTTTTAAGTCATTGCCTTTGTCATCATGTTTTGATTGATTTTAAAGGGCTTAAGGATTTGTTAATTAGGTTAGATTTTAATTAGCAAAAAAAAAATAGATCTTTTTAGATTTAGATCTTGAGATTGAAATTGAAAAGAAAAAGGAAAGAACTTTTACCTTTGGCTTCCGTCGGCGAGGAACATAGGGAGTGAGCTTAGCACCGAATCTAAGTTCCACCTTAACTTAGGGATAGCATGAGCACTCTTTTTGGAAGAAGGACTCTTTAACAACATGAACTCTTCTTGGAGGGACTTGGATAACACCTTTGCTTGAGAACTACGAATTCCCTTTAAAAGAAATGGCTTGAATTGAACCTTTTTCTTAATTAGAAAGCTTAAGACTAGAACTTGAGATGATTAGAAGGCTTGTGAATGAGGCTTTTTGAGATGATTAGGAAACTTATGAATGACGTTTTATGTGATGGAGGAGGTTTGAAAGAGAGTTTTAATGATTGGAAAGCTTAGAAATATGGTTTAGAAAACTTTAAGGAGAGCATAGAAGTATGTAATTGTGTGTCCTTAGCTGTTATAAAAATTCACAGTTTCCAGGTAGGATTCTAAAAGGGGCACGTTGCAGTAACTGAAGTGTCAGCTGCAGTAACCACATAGAGCTTTACGGTTACCACAAGGCCAGCTGCAGTAACCAATTGGCTACTGCAAGGGCCTCTATGATAATTGCATCCGGCTCCGAGTTGCCGCAGCAGGCCTGCAGGCTATCGCCATTCATTTTTTGACCCGTTCTTCTCTATCTTTGATCCGATTTGAGCCCAGTATGATTCTATGCATTCATGATCAAATTTTGGTCATTTGGAAGTGCAAAATAGAGGGTTCACAATTGATGACATGGTAATTAAGTCTGAAATAGAAAAGGATCACCTATATGCCTTAGGGCGATTTTTCTCTAGGCTCTGCCAACATAATCTCAAGTTGAATCCTACCAAGTGCATATTTAAGGCATCATCCGGAGCATTTTTAGGGTATATGGTTAGTAAGAGAGGAATAGAGGTAGATCTAGAAAATTCGAAAGCTATTTTGGAGATGCTGGCACCTAAGATAGGAAAAAAAGATTAGAGGCTTCCTTGGACGACTACAATACATTAGCCGATTCATAGCAGCTAGCTGATGTCTGTGGTCCAATCTTCAAGCTGCTAAAAAAGCGAACCTCTAAGCAATGGGATGATGATTGCCAGAAAGCTTTTGAGAAAATCAAAGAGTATTTGCTAAATCCTCCAATATTGCAACCACCAAGACTTAGAAAGCCTTTATTATTGTACCTCGCTATCACAGAAGAAGCCATAAGGGCAATGCTTGCCCAAAATACTGCTAAATCACATAAAGAGAATGCAATTTGTTACTTAAGTAAGTGCATGTTAGATCATGAACTTAAGTACAATTAAATCAAGAAGTTATACCTTGCTTTGGTGTGGGTATGTCATAAGGTTCAGCATTATTTAAGTTCATATACTACCCATGTCCCTGCTGACAAGAGTCTCTTAAAGTTTCTCATGGAGAGACTAGTTCTTGATAGTAAGATGGCAAGATGGATGGCAATTCTCGTAGCTTTTGACTTAAAGTATGTCCAAAGGAAAGCTATAAAAAGGACCAATTAGCCGCAGCCCCCATAGATAATAATTGGTCAGAGCCAGAATTTCCCAATGAAGACATCATGCAAATTAAGCCTGAAGTCTGGAAATTATTCTTTGATGGTGCAGCTAATAGCAAGGGTTATGGTGCTAGAATTATTATAGTTACCCCTGAGGGAGAAAATTTGCCTATGGCTATCAAACTTGCTTTCAAGGTAAAGAATAATGAGGTAGAATATGAAGCCTGCATAGCTGGCTTAGAGGTTGCTATAAATTAAAGGATTGATTACCTAGAGGTTTATGGAGATTCAAATTTGATTGTGTCCTAAGCACTTGGGAAATGGAAGATAAGAGAAAAGCGTTTAGTTCCTTACCATAAGTGCTTGGATGATCTCACAGAAAACTTTCATGAATTATCTTTCCATTATTTACCTCGTGCCAAGAATCAATTTGCAGATGCTCTAGCAACACTTGCATCAATGCTAGACGTGAGAGATGGGGAAATAATCATACCTATGGTGATTGAAGTGAAGCAAGAACCCAGGTACTATACTTTGTGCATGAATATTCGACTGGCTGACTAGAAACCTTGGTTTTGGGACATCTTCAACTATTTTGAGAATGGAAAGTATCTGGAAGGGGCTTTTAAATTAGAAAGAAGAACTCTAAGATAATTAGCCAACAATTTCCTTCCAAACAAAGATGTTTTGTATAAAAGGGCCTAGGATAACGTACACTTGAGATGCATTAATAAAGAGAAAGCAAAATAGATCATGGAATGGGTCCATAGAGGGGAAGAAGGGCTACACATGATTAGGATCGCATTAGCTCAGAAAATTGCAAATTTAGGATATTTTTGGCTCACTATGAATGAAGACTGTGTGAAATTTGTATCAAAATGTCATAAATGCTAGATTTATGCTAAACTACAGAAGTAGCCTCCTATGCCCTTGCAGCCCATAACTACTCCTTGGTCTTTTGCAACTTGGGGCATCGATGTCATAGGAAGAATAAATCCCAAATCATCTACTGGTCATGAATACATCCTCATAGCTGTTGATTACTTCACAAAGTGGGTAGTACTGGATTCAAAAGGAATGGCTCATTTCACCCAAACTAACATCCTTTATAGGTTTGGGGTACCTTTTGAGATTATTACAGATAATGGGTCTCATTTTCAGAAAGAAGTAGTTCAGCTCTTGAAAAAGGAAAATATCTAGCATCATAGATCATCTCCTTATAGACCACAAACTAATGGGGCAGTTGAAGCAGCAAATAAAACCATCAAATCCCTCCTACAAAAAATGACTGATAATCACAAGCACTGGCATCAACAATTACCATTCTCTCTATGGGGATATAGGACTTCCATTCGTACACCAGCTAGGGCAACTCTTTATTCATTGGTATATGGAATGGAAGCAGTGCTGCCAATTGAGATGGAAATCAAATCAGCCAGGATCATGAGAGAAAGTCAGTTAGAAGAGATAGAATGGATTAAAAGTTATCATGATTAGTTGAATGCTATTGTAGAAAAGAGAATGGACGCATTGTATCGACTAAAGGGTTATCAATAAAAGTTGTCTCAGCATTTCAATAAGAAAGTGAGGGATAGGGGACTATAAGAAGAAAACTTGGTCTTAAAGGAAGTTTGAGCCCCAGTGCATGACCCTAGAGGCAAATTTAGACCAAACTGGACTAGACCTTATATGCTTAAACACATCTTATTAGGTGGAGGTGCCATTCTCAAGGATTTGGACAAAATTAAATTCTCTAAACCTTGCAACTTGGATCAATTAAAGTGATACTTCATATAATGATGCATTGTAACTAGAACTACATGGACCTAATTCTCCAAAATGATAGAGAAAAGCATGTAATAGAAATAAGTTATGTAAGGAGATACGTAGGTAGCCCTCATTAGATGCAGTCCAAATCATTAATAAAATTTCTTTTGTGCCAAATTTTGTTGTTTTAATGCAAAAATAATAATAATAAATAAATAAAATAAAAATAAAAATAAAAAAGAAGAAAAATAAAAAAAGTAAAATAAAAAAAATGATGATGGTGTTTTATTTAAAATTAGATTTAAGACAAATCTAAGAGTCTTACTCACTAAAACAAGAAAAAAAATTAGAAAATTCTGCCTAAAATCCTAAATAATAGATCTCCTAACTGTCAGTAGTCCCCCTATAGAAGTGTCATCTTCTATCTATTTAAGTAAAGTCACCCTCCTTATCTTCTCTTATGGCTAAGATGTAGCAATCCACCATAAAGTGTAAGCCTCTATCTTATCAAAGCAACAAGATGGAAGAACAACATGAAAACCATGGGCCCATCCATTAGTAATAGCCCTAGCCACAACAGGAGTGGTAAAAGCAAATTTAAAGATAGCTCCGTCTGGAGGCACTCCTTGCATATGACCATCTGGTGCATCACGCTTATTCCTTGGTAGAATGTCACCATGTTCAAAGCTAGCAAATAAACCATCCTATAGCTATAACTTATAGTCATAAACTTCTTGATCTTATACCAAAGACAAAGCCACAACAATTCCTAGGGTCGAGCTCAAACAGCCACTCAGTCCAATCTTTTTTAGAACTGAATTTCCTCACTATTGTGCAAGACCGGTACCATGAAGCAAAGTAGTCCTTTTTAATAGGAGGAGTAACCACTTTCAAATGATCCCTTAGCCAAATCTGTGCAGAAACATAGCCAAGTAAGAAAGGAAAGGAGAAAAAGAAAGGAAAAAGGGGAAGAAAAGCATACTTGTAGAATGATTAGGCTCACAGACCAAGGCCCATCACTTTTGTAAGCTTGATCCAAATTAAGGATTGTTTATGCTAAGAGTGACCTTCGGCCATTTGAAAAATTAGTTTGGTTATCCTAATGTCCCCCCAACCAGTTGAACCTATAAAGGGATAATCAGCAGTCAGACAAAAAGCTAAAGCATTCATCTGACGATCCCGCCATTCCTTATCTTTAAAGCCTTGAAGATCATAGAACTCGGTAATTACAGCAGTCAGGTCTACCCAGTCATTCATGATCATAAGGCTAGCAATTATAGTGTCTAATCCTAAGAGCCTTAGAAATGAATTGAAGTACCCTACTCTCAGTATGGGGGCAGCCAAGTTAGCTTCAAGATTAGATCTTGGTAACACACTAAATTCTTTAAAAGTAGGGCACATTTCATCCATGCCAGGCCTAAATCTAAAAACATGCTCCTTAGGATCCCAAAATTTCAGACAAGCTCTGAAAAAGTCCTAATCCACTCGAACCCCTCTCAAGGTTGGCATAACACTAATCCTAAAAGTCCCTAAATTAATGCGCTCCACTTGCTCAAGGTTTTTGGTCCATAAATGCATTGAATGACTAAAATAGGGCTCCATAAGTGAAAAGAAAAAGGGAAAGTAGAGGAAAAGATGAGAGAAAAGTAAAGAGAAGAAATCATAAAAAGTGTCGAAAAAGTTAAATTGCAGTTGTGAGGATTTCTAAGCCATAAGAGGGGTATATATAGGGGAAAATTAAAGATTTTCGCTGGGATTGCCACAGAAGACCATGTGTTTCCTCAAGTGTCTCTGAGGCACTGCCACAAACATCAATGTGGTTCCACAAGCTACTCTATAGCAGCCTCACAAGACTGTGGGGTACTGCATAGGATGGCCGGTTGCCGCACCCCTGCCGCAAGCTACCGTGACCTTTCCTTTTTGAAGATCATGTGGTTTTTGAGAAAATTTGATGAAAAAAGGGGGAGAGAGAAAAAAAAGAAAGATGGTGGAGACCTACCACGCATTCATTCATAGAAAAGGTGCATTCATAACATATATAAGTCAAATCCTTGCATAATTGAGTCATAACATCCATGCATCATACAAATAAAATTGAACATGAGTCAAGTTTCACATCAATATACATACATGCATACATAATCATACATAGAGTTAGCATAACTTATAAATGACAAGAGATAAGCTAATGCTGGCCTCGCCTATGTCTCCTCCTCTAATCTACATCATCTCCCTCATCACGACCACTCAAAGTAAAAATCACAGACAATGTTGTCCTCAAGCGATGAACCATCTCATAGTAATGGTGAGCCCAATCTTCAAGGATCTGCATAAGGAAAAGATGAGTAAAAAACTACATTAAGTGATAAAGAGTAAGCTCAAAAAAGTGGCAGAAGCACATACCTTGCCTATATGATCTGGAAATGTGGTAAAATCAATAGGGAGGTCATGAGGGATCTCATATCGAGCCAAGCCATGACAAGGAGAAACATAATTCAAGTCCTCTCTTGCCTATAAGTAAGCGGGAAAAGTCGCCTGCTCACTCGGTCCAGCCCTATCAGAAGGGGCATCTGTAGTAGACCTCAGACCACCACTCCTTCTAGCAGGAGAAGTATGAACTAATCCTGTGGCAGAAGATTTATAACTAGAATGGGATCATCCTGGAAGAAATGGGATGCAAGGTAGTAGGCAATGCATGCAAAGGCTCATATAGTCACTCTGAAGGTCCAAGAAAGGCTCAATTGGAAGGCCTGCTACTAATGAATCCTGATCAAGGATGCGTGATCCATATCACATCTCAATAAGGGGGTTAGCTAGGATGAGCCTCTCTCCAATAATATAGCTACAAACTCTCTCACTGAGGTAAAACATGGAATCAGTGTAGAAATGTAAAAGGAGGCTGCAAGAAGACAAAGCCACACTATGCTCATAGTGTGGAGTGATGAGTCAAAGTTTGTCAGCAAAAGGTAACCACCGAACCTGTGAAAAAAGGACAATAGGAGAAAAATATAATATCAAAATTAGTGATGAAGATGATGAGTTAAGCATATGTGCATACCTATGATGATACTAAATGAGAGAAGAAATCTCGAATATGGCAAAAATCATATCGCTCCTGATGATAGTGATTCTATGTTTGCCAAAGATAGCCACTCGGGATATGATTTACTGTATGATCCCTCAAAGCAAGAGCAATAAAAGAAAAGTACTCGTAGGCCCAATACTGCACATAGAAAAATAATCAAAAGACACAGATGGTGGGTACAAGACAGAAGTGGAAAGAGAAAAGCATACCTCCTAGATGATATGGGTCCCTCCTAAAGCAACGAACACACCTTGAGACAGGTCAGACATCTCTCAGTACATCATGCATAAAGCTGCATGCGACCTCAACATAAGGCGAAAAGGTAGAGATATCGAAGCAAAATAGTGAACCAAAATAGTTGAGAAGTTAGAGAAATTTCTAGTGAAAGAAGAAGAGCCAAAAAAAATTTTGCTAATAAATTCCTCCTTAGAAGATGACCTAAGGGAACAAGCCCTTCAATTCTTGAAGGAGAACGTCTCTAGTTTGGGTTGGTCTTCGTCAAAGATGGGGGCACTACACCATAAATGGCCTACGGCGACACCAAAAAAATATTACATTAGGCCCTAAATATGTTACATTAGGCCTACTGCAACACTTTTCAGGTGTTGCATTTATGGGTGTTGCTATTTTAGCTATGGCAATACTTTCCTTGATCTAATGCAACACTATAAAAAGTGTTGCAATCTCTTGAGCTAGTGCAATAGTTTTGGCTAAAAAAAATAAAGCAATACTTTTCAAGAGCACATACAACACTGTTTAACTCAAGCATTTAGCAACACTTTTTAATCCAAAAGCAATATTTCTTTCCAATTATTTAATGCAACATTTGGAAACCCCTTTTAATCTAAATGGAACACCTTTTATATTTAAAAATGCAGCACTTGTTTAGCCTAATTGCAACACTTTTTTTAGTGTAATTTGAGGAAATGCAATATTAGTTTTAAAGAATTGAAATACTTTTTACAATTAATGGATCAAACCATAATCATTTAATTAAATTGGATCAAAAATATAAAAATACATATACTATCATAATCATTCAAAGAAATAACTAAAGATTAACAAAATTCTAAGATTACATCCACTAATAAAATTCAAATAAAGACCACCGCATGAGAGAATGCCTTTTACAATTTCATTCAAGTACTTTCTCATAACGAATGCCATGAACCTAAAAAATCAAATTGACTTCAAATTAGTAAAGAAATCATGAATATTAATATTAATTCTAGTCACAATCTAACATATATAATTAAGCAATTAGCATCAATGTCAAACACATGAGATAGAAGATAAATCTAAAAAAAAAAAAATACACTTTACTAACAAGCGAATGAAAAAAATGCATTTGAATAAAAATATAAAATAAAAAAATATAACTTGTATATCATTTCATTTTGAAAAGCAAAGAGGAAAATACTCAAAATATGTTTTTAGCCATATATCATTTCATTCTGCAAAGAAGAAAAAAGTCTTGGTAGTGTCACATGTAGAAAACATCAGAAAGCATAATATATTTAAAATACGGGAGTTAGCATATACCTATCATGAGCTTATGTATCTATATCCAAATGGTTGAAAACAAAAAATTTCATATAAGGGATAAATTTAATTATAGAAATATCATATAGAAGATACAGACCCATTGTTGATGGACCCAAAAACTACACAAGCTGCTGCTACTACTCACAAAAACTAACTACATTCTGAAGCTAATTATTTTGAATCCCATGTACTTTTGTTGTTCTAATTCTAGAATGGGATTTTTTTCCTAGCCAATTAAATATTTGTATATGATTTTCCATTTATAAATTTTAATAAAATCAATACCAAAATTACAGTCATAAAATAAGAGAAGGTCAAATAGTGAAGTACATGCAACACTTACTTCGCTTATGAATTTTTTCCTGTAGATTAGCCACTGTTGCCTGCATAAAACCAAAAAGACAAACAATTTCAATTGGAAATACACAAGTATCAGGCAAAATCGAATCTTTAACAGGCAAAAGAAATAAAAAAAATGTAACTTTCTTAATCCAAAATCAAAATCAATCAAGCACAAAACAAAAGCTTCAAATGGAGATTCTTAATTTTTCATTTCAAAAGCTTCAAAAGATTCAAGTTGACACACAACATGTTCTTAGTTCCATAATTTTATCATAATTCTAGGCCATAGAGTTGCTAAAATTGGAAAACTCAAAATTCACATCATTGTGTTAATAACATAAAACAAAATCATCAAATATTAATTATTTATACATTTTAATATTAGTCTCCTTGCATATGCTTGTAAATTGTTGTATTATTTCTCAATTTTTTCCTTCTTCCAAGTGCACATTGATCAATATTCACAATTTTAATAAAAAAAATTAAAATTACCTTAACGCTCATATAAAATATTGGCATTTCGCTCATAACATGAGATTATAAAACTAAAATAGTTATTTTATAATATACTTATTTCACTTCTATAATTTAAATAAAACTAAGAATAGCTATTTAAGATATGAATAAAGACTTATCTATATGGGAGATATATATATATATATATATATATATATATATATATATATATATATATATATATATCCATTATAGACAAGTCTTTCCTTCAAAACTTTACAATTAGTCATACAAGTGCAAAATTATAGTTCGATTCACAAACCAAATATCAAAACATCAAAAGAATTTTCTAATAACTAGACCTAAAATTCATGCATCCTCTACTTTCTCTGTCCATTTTCGCAAAGGAATAATCACAAATAGCAAGAGGAATACTTCTTTTATTACCCTTTATAGCACACACTTTACAATTAAATGACAATATAAGAAGCCAAAATTAAACTCTCAGTTACACAAAGCTAGTAAAGACCAGACCCAAATGATTAAACAACCCTAGATATTCATTTTAAAGACCCATAAAAAAAGTATCAACAAAATGTCCACACCATGATTTCAGTACAAAATAAAAAAATCAGCTCCAACTATTTTCCCAACTTTTTAAATTTGGATTCATATTTTGCATTTTATTATTTTTACAATTGAAACAATGATAAAATCCAAAATTAGACCAGCCTATTCCTCATTATTGAATAATTGCAACCAAAATACAAAGTCAATCCAACATCAAAACCAAATCACAAATCAAGAAAAACAAGCAGAAAACAAAACTTATCAAACTAAATCAATCTAGCCCTTAAAATCCAAAGCAATCAAGCACCAAAGATAGATTCAAAACCAAAATTAAACTTAATAAACCAAAGAAACCAACAAAAAACTACATTACTAAAATCCTGTAATCATGATTCACAAAAATTTTTCAAAAATCATACCCAAAAGATGAAATAAGTCATAGAAAAATCTAGACCCTTTTTCCTTTTCTGAATGTCAAATTTAAACTCAAACTCAAACTCAGGAACATTAAAAACATAAAGCAAACAGGTCTCAAACATACACTTCAAGCATAGAATCAAATCAAAAGAAATAAGTGAGTTAAAGCTTGATTACCGAAACTGAAGACCCATTTCCAACTTTGCGAGACCTATGAGCCTCTGTAACAACTCACATCTACCCTAGGAGTTTTCATGACAAATTGCTTGAATTAAGAGTTGTCGTGACAAAATATTTGATTTTATGAAAATTCATGTGTGACGTTATTTATGAGTTTGGGGCATGTTAAATTAATTTTAATATGTCTAATATGAATTTTTATTGTGAAATAAATGATTTGAATAAAATGCATTAGCATAAAATAATTCATTTTCCGTAAAATGAATTTTCAGGTACAAAGGTGATTTTTAAGCATAAAATAATTTTATGAGTATTTTAAAATAATTTTTAAAATAAATATTTTGGGGGAAATATTATAGAAATAATAAGAAAAATTTAATTTTCATTTTAATTATAACCAGCCCAAAAATTTAAATAAAAAGCCCAAATACCCAAAAGCCCACTATACAAAAATCCTCCTAACCTAATTCATTAAGGGTATTAGTGGAAATTCCACTCCAACCCTAATATTTATTCTAAATTTCAGCCAACAAGGGTTTCCAGAAGCCATTCCCTTATTCTTTCTGTATTCTGGTAGAAAAACCTCTCAAAATAATTCTCTCTACCGAAATATTGAAACCACTTTACAGTTTCGCGATTTCGTGACCGTAATCGTAAGTTTTTATTCTCTTTCGATTTCTAAACTGATTTCTGTGAAATAAATTATGGGAAAATTATTTTGAACTATTTGATTACTGATTTCTACAGATTCAATTCTGTTTGAGTGAATTTTTGGGAGTGAAAATTTATTTTCTACTGAAAACACGATTCTTTCTGCAAGATTTCTCCAAAGGTGAATTCTATAACTTAAAATCGCAATTTTATTGCATAAACATCATAGGAGGGGGGGGGGGTGGGGGGGCGGCAATTTGTACTTGTTTGCATTCTAAACTAATTTTTAATTTGTTTTGATGAAAAATATTGCATGAAATAATATTTCTGCATATTTCTGTGATGACCGAAAAGTTTTGAAAAATAAAGGAATTCAAGGTTTTCATGTTAGGATTTGGAAATTTGGAAATTTTATTCTTTCATGAATACATAGCTGTTGATTTGTGTGAATTGATGTTCTAATATGATATTTTTTTTGTTTAGATGAAAAATAATGACTTGAATCATGTGTCTATTTATCGCTGAAATAAACGAAATACGCGGAAAGCGCGGAAACTCATGATTTTTCACCTAAGCCTTTGAACTTCAAATTTTTTTTGTATAAACCCTATCTATGGCTGTCGATTTGTGAAAGAATGTGTTCTAAACTGATATTTTCAATGATTGAATGAAAAATAATGGTTTAAACAACCTGTTTGCATATTTCTAAAATGACCAGAAAATACCGAAAACAATGAAATTTATGGTTTTGTGCACTATAATGCAAAAGATTGTGTTTTTCTATATTACTAATACCAATAGTGGCTGATTCTTATGGATTTAAGTTCTAAAATGATTTTTGTTATGTTTACATGAGAAATCTTGGTTCAAACCATATTTTTTACATATTTCTGAAATAGACGGATAGCACGAAAAGAAGAAGAATTTGGTTTTCACCTTAATGATGCATTCGGCCTACATGAACAATTGTGTCCAAATGTTTATAAATTTTATGTGATGTGTCTTGGTGATTGTTGACATGTATGTACGTATAGTAGATGATGAAATTGCATGTTAGTTGAAGGTATGATCCTAGATAAGCTTAAATGCATTTTGGTATACTTAAGGTATCTTAATATTATATTGTGGTTAGAATGCAAATGTGATTAAGGAAATTGGAACTAGGAGTTATGATGAATTGATAATGAACATATGATTATGAGTTAATGAAGTAAAAGGGATCATAAGAGTTAAGTATGATGTTTGAAGGATTAATTGTTAAGTTGACATGTATGGAAGTGTAAAGTGAACTAAGATAATTGACAAGTGAATTGATATTGAGGTAATGATAATGTGATGACCTTAAAAAGGTATTGATATGATTGCAATGTGTTTTCATGTGAGCCTATAAGGCCTAAGTATGCAAGACTTTTAAGTCAACGTGATCTGTGCAAGTGATGAGTACACCTATGAGTGAACTCTAATGTGTATGCTATATGTGTATAGGTAATTATGGGATAGGAACATCATGAGTAAATAAATACTAAGTATTAAATCAAATATTATGTTAGAGTTTGAGGAGCTTTAGAAGTGTAAAAGGGACTATGTGTACTAGGAGCAAAGGAACCCCAAGGTGAGTAAACACAATGCTTTTGTTACAAGTGTGAGTAAACATTGTATTCATGTTATAAGTGTAAACAACATTTTGTTGTGTTACAAGAATGTGATATATTGCTATATGAACCTTTGTGATCTTTGAAACCCAAGTTCTTTCCATTTTTATTTTATTATATGATTTCTTTAACAAGTTTGGGTTGCCAAGGGACACTTGGTCCAAAACCATTTTGTTTATCCAATGAGAACTTCTTGCGATTAACTTCCCAACTTATATTCTTTCTAGAACTACACTATCATTGTATCTTTTGCTTGAAAGTTAAACCACTATTATTATTAGAATACATGTTATTGATGCCTTATATGATATTGATAATTGTGATAACCATTAACTCTAGCTATGGTACCTTTTACCCTTTATGCAGAAATTCTCGTACCGATGCGAGTAATCATCGACTATGTGCTACTCGTATCGATGCGAGTAATCATCTGCTATGTGCTTCTCGTACCGATGCAGGTAATCATCAGCTATGTGCTTCTCGTACCAATGCAAGTAATAATCGGCTATGTGCTACTCGTACCAATACGAGTAATCATCGACTATGTGATCCTCATACCGATGCGAGTAATCTCGGCTATGTGTTTGAGTGATTATGGCAATAGCCTTCACTCTATGTGTTCGACTGATTATGGCAGTAGCCTTCACTCTATATGTTATAAGTGTGATTTCTGCAAACCTTTCTAAATTGCAAACTATGAATCATAAGTTATAAGTTATGAGCTATGGGCCCTTTCTAAGGGATATGTGTTATTGTACAACCCCTATTGTTTACTCATTGAGATCATCTATCTCACCCTTTTTCCTTGTGTGGTTCCAGGTGAGCATTATGAGGAGGTAAGGTGATGGCTCAAGCATCCTACTTCGCTTGGGGAATTCCTTATCCAAGTTATCAATAATACTATTTTATGAAGTCTTATCATTAGATACTCCAAGAATGTTGATTGATACTTATTGATATATATTATTTTCCTCATGGATTTTATACGAAATGATTTATTTTAGACTTCCGCAATTTAAGGTATTCATTCTAAATGTTTTGAATGAGTTATCATAAGAGGTTTGGTAAGATCCTATGCATGATTTATTTATATATAAGTGGGTTCTATGGGCGTAGGTGACCTTATGTCTTCCCATGTTCTAGGACCGTCATATCTCTAAAGTTGGGATGTGACAACCTCGCCCGAGCACTAGTCCGACCCGCTAATAAGAATCGAAATGCTCATTTGGGAACGAACTCACAAGGAAGCCCTCGAGCTTATTTTGAAAATTATTTTAGAGTCGCCACTTTAATTTATTTTAATTTGAGAAAATATAAGGAAAAAAACCCATTTGACTCCCATCATTACCCAAAGGAAAAAAGGTCCCTAGTCTCGAAACCAAAAAGGATTCAGAGACTAGGTTTTCAGTTTAATAAAACATGTTTGGCCAAGTAATATAAAAGTAACTTAAAATATATTTCATGAACAACTTAAGATGCATGGACAATTTATAATATGCATGACCATTGATTCCAATAATAAATACAAGCAATAGTCCAAAAAGAAAGTTAACATTAAAAATAAAATCCCAAACATAGGGGATGCCTCCTCTAGCCCCTATGGGTTCTAGGGAAGTCACACATTCCCTAAACTAATCTTAATAATAAAGCAAACACAAAAGTAAGTAAAAGTGAAGAATGTGATAGGGGGATAGTTGATTAATTTTAATTGAATTCGATGCTTGAATCAAGCATGCCTACATATCCATTTGAATAAGAATCAGAACCTACGTAATTCTCCCTTCTTACGAAGGGGTTAGTTTAGCCTAGCCACTTTATCATGTTTTGATTGATTTATTAAAAGAGGGTTGAGTTAATTAATTAATTTAATTAATTACCAAGTTGACTAACTAGCAACCTAGACGAATCAATTTAACTAACTGGCTAAAAGAGACAATAACCAAATAGAAAGGAAAAGAAGATTACCTTATACTTTTATCTCTTGGGGACATAGGGCAGATGGAACGAATGATTAGATCACAATTCCACCTTCTCCACGCAAGAGGCATGAGCCTTGGACCACCAGAATGCAGCTTCACCTTCTCCACATGATGAACACGAGCCTTGGGCAATGAGCTTGCCTTAAACAGGCAGGCAAAAAGACTTAAACTAATCGAGTGGTAATCAAGGAGAAACTACCCAACTTGCTTTATAAAGCAAGGAGCAAAAGCAAAGCAATTTACTTAAAGTTAGTGCTTTTTAAGCCTCCAAGTCTGTGTGTCTTAAAGAGTAGAGAGACCATCTATATATAGGGGGAAGCTGAAGCATAGGGGCTAAAATTTCCAATGTGGGAAGAGAAAACATGGTATGGTTGCCGCACAAGCCTCTGTGGCACCATAGAGGTCTTTGCGGTAGTGCCACAAAAGGCTTTACAGCACTACAAGAGGCTTTGTACCAATGCCACAGAGATGTGTGGCAACTTGCGCTGCTTCGTACGTTTTGCCCGTTTTCGCCCGTTTTCGCTCGTTTCTCATCCATTTTCCATTATTCTAATTGCATTGTACTTGTTAATGAGTCCCAAATGATTTGATGATGATTTAGGGGTCATGATTGATTCTTTTCCTAACTAAATGGTCTATAATTCTGGAAGGTGTATAATTTAGGGTTCACAGCTACCCCCCTCATCAGGATTGCTCTGTCTGGTAGGCAATTCTAATGAGTGTGAACTTTAGAATGAAGAGGATGCCCCTGGTATATTTGGAAGAGTTAGGAAGAAAAAAGTAATTTCTATCTCGTAGAAACTTGAAGCTGTGTTCTTTTTTGATGGAAATGAAGACAATCTTGTCTTGTAAGTTATGATGATGTTGATGATAATGACCCTATCTGGTAGGATCTTAAAAGCAATGTTCCTATCTGGTAGGATCTAGAAGCAATATTCTTGTCTAGTAGGAATGACAAAGTATTGGTCCTATCTAGTAGGATGACAAGTATTGGTCCTATCTAGTAGGAGTGATAATCAACGATCCTATCTGATAGGATCTAAGAGTAATATTCCTATTTGGTAGAAATAGCAAAACATTGGTCCTTTTTGGTAGGAATGATAATGACGATCATGTCTAGTAGGATCTAGGAGTAATATTCTTGTCTGGTAGGAATAATAAATCACTAGTCCTATCTAGTAGGAGTGATAATGACGATCCTGTCTGGTAGGATCTAGGAGTAATATTCCTGTCTAGTAGGAATAGCAAATCACTGGTCCTGTCTAGTAGGCATGATCATCCAGTCTGGTAGGATTGGCAAAAATTATCAGCCTTGTCTAGTAGGAGCAGAATATGTATATGTAATTATAGAAATCTTCTATATGATGAATCTTAAGAAACAGTGGTCACATGCTTGGAGGAGACTATTGCGATCATATAAAAACTTGTTGTTTTGAATTCTGATTTGAGACGGGTTCACTACCGCATTCCCATGTGGAAAGTTACTATGCAGAAGGTAATATATAAAGGCGTGCCACCTTTCACTTTTTTCAACTTCTCTCATTTGTCAAAGTTTGGTTCTCTCTCTAGAAATCATTCTCTCTGACTTCTCCCTAAAATGGCTTTCCCCTTTAGTAGATGCCATACCAGGAGCTACCAAGTACTAAGGCATGATACCAACTCGGCGGACTTACTGCAAGAACCAGAGCACCATGTGTCTAGTATCGGTGTTATGGAGGTATTTACTGTTTTGCCCTTCTTTCCTATTATAATATTAATTCATAGAAAATATATGCATGTAAAGTAAATTTTTTTTTTTTTTACAAAGACTACAACCATTAGATTGAGAGGTAGTAGATTAAATCTATCTGCCATCTCCACTTACCTGGAGACTCATCCTTGAGTTTGAGAGTTGATTGAGCCATCTAGATTGCTAGGATTTCTATCTCTGGATTATACTCAAGAGGGAAATATTCCTTTGCTGCGAACATTGGCAGAGAGGTGGTGGGATACCATAAACACTTTTCACTTTCCATGTAGAGAGATGACTATGACCCCTTTGGACTTGGCGATGTTAGTTGGTTTGCCATTTCGACCTTGAGCCTTAGAGCTTTATCCTGCTTGGACCTCCATCTCATCAGAGACTATGGTTGACTTATTGGGCATTGACCCTCCCCGAGATGATCCACATCTCTCCCATTCTTGTCTCCAAGGGTAGATTAACATTTATACCTATGATGTGGGAGTTCTTTCGGATGAGTAGGCTACCTGCTTGCTGATTCTGATGATACTAGGCTGCTCATTTTGAATGTTATGAATAATTTTGTAGGGCCTCTATTCAACGATGTAAGCTTATTCAGGTTGAAAGTAGTTGAGGCTCTACTACCTTAAACTTTACCACCTCTTCTCCTAATAGATAGTTTTTCTTCTTCCTCCACTTCTATCTTTACTTCATTCCTTAGCTTCATCTCTCCCTTAGGGTCTGTCTGTGCTCTTTTTTGCTTCAAGAACTAACCAAAAACATATACATCATCATATCCCTATTGCATCTTTGAGGGTGCGAGGAACGTGTCTATATAATGCTTTAAAGTAGTCCAAATGAGAAGTTTGATTCTGCAAGGCTTCCACCGCCCTTGCTTAGTCAAGTTGAGTGACCTTCAATACTTCTCTATTGAAGCGAGACAAATAGTCCCTTAGGTATTCATTCGCTTTTTGCGCTATAAACTCTAAATATTGAGTCCTTCTCTCTACGAGTATGCTTGAAGTGAAGTGATGTATGAATGTTATAGCAAGTTTAGCAAAAGAGTGAACACTTTCCTCTATTAGTCCATCAAACCATAGGTTGTTGCTCCTTCCAATGTGCCCCTGAAAGCTTGACATAGTACTTCATCATCAGTAGTCTAGAATTTGACTACATGCTTGTAGTCTATAATATAGACTTTAGGATCACCTTCATCATCATACTTCTTTTGTGATGGTAGTTTGAACTTGTCAGAATGCAATAATCTTGAATGATTTTGACAAAAGGTGATTTCAGAGCAAGTTTTAGGTTTTTATCAATACCTTTCTTATTCTAATTTTGATTTAGCTCATTAAGGAATTTCTATATAGCATCCCTTATGTCTTTATCCTCCCTCTTACTAGTAACTTCTTACCCTGCCTGATCTTTTCAATGATAAGAAGAACTAGCCTCAAACTCATAATCCTTTGATCCTTCTTTTTTAAATGTCTCTTAAGCTCATCCATTTCCTTTAATCTTTCTCTCCTCCTATCACTCCTTTTACTGCTTTGCCCAGCACTGTCTTTCTCATGATGACGTGAAAGTCTATCATCTTTACTATGTCCCCTACTTTCTATATAAGAACCTCTTCCCTACTTATGTGTATGTTTTCTTCTAAAAGGAGGTATTTCTAATTCTTCCACTTCACCTTCAAGTAGATCTTTGCCCCTGCCCTTGCTACAACTCTTCCCCTTCTACCCTTAGCCCTGCCTGATCGCCTACCCCTTTATGGGCTTTTTGGGTATAATCTCTAAGAGTCAAATGTCTAATTGTTTTCCTTTTAGAGGTTGTTTCATGGAAAGTAATTGCATCTAAAGTTGGCAGAGGAGCTTACTATTATTAGGTAGCCTGGAAAGCACCAGCTAAGGTATTTATGAGCAGTAAAGCAAGTGTAAGGAAAGGTGCTAGGAGGGGCATTAATTGGGCTTGCTGAGGCTTGTTAAAAGATTAGGATGCTAAGTTGTTTTAAGAAAGTGTTTAAGCTAGTAGCAAGAGTGGTTAGGGTATCTCTATATGGAGAGGATGATTCTTGGGAGTGCGAGTGATGAGGGGAATCAATTTCATGGGAAAGATTCATAATTAATGCAAGAGGGTATTCTTTTGCATGGAACATGCTACTTTATAGTTGCTTAGGAAGCAAGGAATAAGGTTTTTAGCCAAGAAAGGAAAGCATGTGTTGCTATCCTCATAAAAAGAAGAGAATAAGAGTGTCTAAATAGAGAGATTAGTCAATGTTTTCATAGACATAGATGGCATCAATTTGATCAAAACTTGATCAAATAAGATGATTAGGGTTGAATCTCTTATATTGGGCCAAGATTATAAGAGCCTACAAAAATATAAACAAATGTCAGGAGGGCTAGGCCTTGTGCCTGACAAAGAGACTCTGACACTCAAGTCAATAAAAGGCTTTGTTGGTTGCTAGAGATGGAGATTTTCTTTCTCCAACAACATAGCTCGAGTGCTTGCTAATGAGAGGAAGAGATGAGAAAGATACAAGGTTCAAGTCATTTGAATTAGGTATTGATCATTCCCTTTTGTAGGCTTTTACATGGTAAGACCACATGACAATGATCCTAAGGAGAGAGAATATTTCCTGACATATCTTACCTTTAATTAATGTGGTAGCTATACAAGAGGGAAGTAGGGTATGTGGACATGTCCCTTATTATATAGCAAGTTGGTTAGTTGTGTCATGTTGCTTGATGGTTCTCCTTTCTCTAATATAAATAAGTAACGTTGTACTTCATGACATTACCTACAATTAAGTAGCTTCTTAGGAAAGCTATTACTTGTGTGAAAAGAGAGCAAAGCCCTTTGCTGCTTCTATTTCCTTGAATAATCAGGGCTTTTTCTTTAGGCTTGCTCTTAGTTAGCCACCTCTTGGGTTTTAGTTCTTATAGAGTCATTGAGGAACTTGGTCAAGGTGTGCCCTGATTGCCTCTAGGCCCATATATCTTTGCGGTATTTTTTTCCCTTATCAAAATTCAACTCAAATTAATAAATGGATACATGGAGATTATATAAATATTATAAGATAAAACACAAAACAAAGTTGAATATTATAAAAACATAAAACATATTTAAAAAAATACTAAAATTAAATATTAATTAGACTTATAAGTTATTTAAGTGATATATTGTAATAGTTAAACTCGATTCTTTTATTTGAACTATTTGAGTTAATGGTCAATTCAATTAAAATTGATTTTTTAAAGTGGAATAAATTCATTACTACAAAGCATCCAAACTCAGAATGTTACAAAGAAAAAGGGGTATGTGACCCCAACAATGGACATTAGACATAAAACTAGCTGTCTTAACTAAGACATGAGTAGCATGGTTTGTTAACTCTAAATAAATATAAGGTAAAAATTAGAAATATTGCTTTACAAGACTTACAATCATTAATTATCATCCCAAAATAGGAAGGGTCCTAACTTTGAGACCTTAAAGCTTAGACCAACACCTATGAATCTAACTCTATAATAACTTTTGACAATTGAGTGTTTTTAATCCAGCTAAGTGCTTCTCTATAGCTAATGGCTGTTGTTATCTTTGCATCCAAAATGCTAGTTTTAGTGCCATGACTAGTAGCTCTACCTCCAATATCTCTTATATCCCATCCAAAGCATAGGCAAACATTATAAGCAAACAATGCCCTATCAATATTGTACTTCAGCCAACTAAGAGGGGTTTTTTGCTAACCGATAGCCCCAAAATCATTAGAGAAGTATAAATTTTCATAAGGTCACTTTTAAACAACTTTCCACTAAGTTAAGAATAAGCATGAGAGACTCAAAATTTTCTAAGTGATCAATATTTATTATTCCACACTACCTTGGCCAACTAACATTCAATAAAAATATGATAAATTGACTCATTAGCTACCAGATAAGGGCATATTAAATCCACAAAAGTGATCTTACCATTACCAGCATTAGGTAAGCAGAAATCATTCACTACCAACTCACAACTAACTTCTTTGTTGAACCATTAATTATCAGGCCAAGATACTTCTCCATATAAAGCTTGGGTTGTTACCCAATTTAGCTTCCAAAAAGGTTAATTTGGGATAGAACCAAGCCTTGAACAACCTTGCCACCAAGGAATTTGATTCAATAAGTAATCTCCAACCATTTTTACCTAGCATGGCAAGGTTAAAATAATGAACCCTTTGAAAACCATGTGCACCTTGAAATTTAGCAACACACAGGCACTCTTAGCACATCCAATTTATACCTCTTAAGTTTCCATTATATGTTCCCCACCATAACTAGTTCATCATTCTATTTAGTTCAGCACAAAGCTTTGGAGAAGCAAGAATGCACTCATTACAAAAGTTGGGATGGATTGGGCCATAATTTTTATAAGGATTTCTTTTCTTACACTAGAAAGAAATTTTCATTTGCACCCCTATATGCAAATTTTTTTTTTCTTTCATACTAGTCATGGTATCTCAGATAATTATCATGGATATGCATCTCTTGTACTTACAAAGAGGAACACATGCTAATCTTTAAAGAATCACCCATATTAGTACTAAATGAAATTAATGATTTCTAGAAATTAATTGCTACCCCAAAGCCTTCTCATAAACACTAAGGCATTCCTTAGTTCTATTACACTCTTGAAGATTAGCGTAGAAAAATTAGAAGTTGTCATCAGCAAAGAAGAGATGGGATATAATAAGAGCCCTTTTGCCAATTTGTAACCATGGATAAGACCCCTAACTTCATAATGCTGAAGCAAAGAAGAAAACCCTTTAGGATAGAGAATAAAGAGGAACAGAAAAAGTAGACAACCCTGCCTCAAACTATGTTGGGGAGTAATGGGTCTTAGTTCATTACCATTATTAGTAATTTTATATTGTATCAAGTAATGCACATTATAAACCCATTAATCCATTTGCTATGGAAACCCATTTTGATCATAATTCTTCTAAAAAAGTCTCATTCAAGCCTATAATAAGCTTTATTCATGTCTATCTTAAGTATGGAAGATTCCTCCTTTCCTTATCTCTTACATTTTAAGAAGTGTACCACTTCGAATGCTACCATTATATTGTCGATAATCAACTTTCCCTGGATAATGGCACTTTAAGAATCCAATATAAAGGTTGACAAGATTAGTTTTAGCCTATTTGCAAGCATTTTTAATGATGATTTTGTAGAGTACATTGCAATGTGAGATTGGTCTGAGGTCAATAATGAAATTCAAGGCTCTTCCTTTTTAGAACTATATTAATAGATGTGGCCTTTTGATAGTCATGAGCTCTATAAGAAAATGATACAAGCTTTTATCAAATCTTTCCCCACCACCTCCCAAAACTATTAGAAAAATGCCGAGTTCATACCATTTGGCCCAAGTGACTTGTCTGACTTCATAAAAGACACTACTTACTTGATTTATAACTTAATAAAATTAGCAATAAGAATGACATTCTAATCTATTCACACCTTAGAGGTAACACTGTTAATAATCTTTTCCCCTTCATAACCCTTAAGGGTGAAAAGATATGTAAAATAGTTGAGCATAACCATATCTAAGCCATCCTCTCACGTATGCCATAAACCATATGAATCCTTCAAGCAAGTAAGAGAATTTCTTTTTCCTACTAGAAGTAGAGGTATGGAAAAAACATAAATTATTATCACTTATCCAAAACCAATATTGTTTAGCCCATTGCCTCTAAAAATCTTCTTGTTGTGCCAATATATGATTATACTCAGACTTAGCTTCCTCAAACTAACTAATGGAAGTTGAATATGTTTTTGATTGAAGGAATTTCATGTGAGCTTTATAATCCACTACTTTGGCTTTAAAATCTTTTATGAGGTTATTTCCCCAAGCAAGTAATTCTTTCCCATAATCTATAATTTTCTAGGTTACTATGTAATTTTGGCTTCGATTCCAACTGGAGACTACCACTTCCTTGCAATCTGGTCACACAACCAAGCATTCTCAAAATGAAACTTCTTAACACCCAATCCTTAATCTCAACAAGGAAAGTCCAAAAATAATGAAGAATGTTTAGAGTAAGTATCGTAAGTATTAAACACCTTCACATTCTAAAAACAAACAACACTAAGAAGCATTAGCTAAGGCTTAATTAAGTTTTTGATGGACCTTATCAATATATCCTTGCTTTGCTTTGAAATGAAAAGGTAACTTACCATCCCAATATCTGTCAAGCCACTATCATATGCTGCCTTTCCAAACCCATAAAGCAACTAATTAGGATGATTAAGATGTCTTGCTTCCCTAAAGGCTTAAGGAGATCATTGAAGACTCCTATGCAACACCATAGGAGAGTAGATTGAGTACTCAATTGTGAAAACAAATTCCAAAAAGCTAATCATTTGCTATGATATAGAAAACCATAAAAGCTTATGAGCCTCCAAATTGCCATATCTTCTAAGTGAACTATGATATCAATATGGTTTTGAGAAAAACTAAGCAGTTTCGTAGAGTTTTTTTCTTCTTTCCAAAGGAGAGTGAGACCTCTATTAGTAATATGCCCTAGGCCAATAGTATGGACATTGTTATTATTACATATTTATTAATAAAGGAGGCAATTCATTATCATGTTATTACTTACAATTGATGTTCTTTAACTTTATAATAGATTCCATAAAAAGTTCATTCCATCTAAAGGTCATCTAGTATATGACTTGATAGTAAAGCCCTAAGGTAAATGGGATACTATTCTAAATTATACCTAATCACTCATTATTGATGGATCAGTAATGAATAAAGATGAGTATGTAGTCTAACTAATTATCATATTTTATTGGTCATGTATATGAGATATTAAGTCAACGCACAGGTACATGTTAGAGAATAGTGTATTGGACCAACCAACTGTGAGAATACTACATGGTTAATGTCATTAGTAATTCTCATAATAGTATTATTACTGAGTCTTTTAACATGAAGTCACCATAGATTCCTAAATGAGGAATTCCATATTTTGACATAGTTCAACATCATCTGTAACAAGATAGTAATACAAACTATTGTTGGATATTGAATAAATCATACAGAGGAATATGAGTGATTGAGAAGGACTTTATCCCTTCATTTTGAAAGAGATATCTCTAAGCTTATTGATAAGTGAGGTTGAGAAAAATGCATGGCTTTACTCAAATGAATTAATATGGGCTATTAATGTCATTTATTTAGTCAGTCTACTTAGGGATCAAGAAATGGTCTAATTAAATAAGGGTGACATATCTATGCCTTATATTCAATTAAGATATTGAGTAACAAAAGGTCTATAACACTGACTGTGAAATGTTATGTTGTGAGGCCTCACATAAGCACCGGTCCGATCCGCTAAAGGGAATCAAAATGCTCATTTGGGAAAGAAATCACAAGGAAGCCCTTGAGCTTATTTTGAAAATTGTTTTAAAGTCACCACCTTAATTTATTTTTATTTGGAAAAATATAAAGAAAAAACCCATTTGACTTCCATCATTACCCAAAGGAAAAAAATTACTTGCCTCAAAACTAAAGAGGATTCAGGGACTAGGTTTTCAATTTAACAAAATATGTTTGACCAAGTAATATAAAAGTAACTTAAAATATATTTCCTGAACAATTTGAGATGCATGGACAATTTGATATGCATGACCATTGATTCCACATATCCAACAATAAATACAAGTAATAGTCCAAAAGAAAGTTAACATTACAAATAAAAAAACTAAATATAGGGGATACCTCCTCTAGCCCTTATGGGTTCTGGGGAAGTCACACATTCCCCAAACTAATCCTAACAATAAAACAAAGGAAACAAACACAAAAGTGAGTGAAGAAGGTGATAGGGGGATAGTTGATTAATTTTAATTGGATTTGATGCCTGAACCAAGCATGCCTATGTATCCCTTTAAATAGGAATCAGAATCCACGCAGTTCTCCCTTCTTGCGAAGCGGTTAGTTTAGCCTAGCCATTTTATCATATTTTAATTGATTGATTAAAAGAGGGTTAAGTTAATTAATTAATCTAATTAAGTACCAAGTTGATTAACTAGCAACCTAAATGAACCAATTTAATTAACTAACTAAAAGAGATAATAAGCTTTAAACCTAAATAGAAAGGAAAAGAATATTACCTTGCACTTTTGCGGCTTGGGGATGTAGGGTAGATGGAGCGGACGAGCATATCGTAATTCCACCTTCTCCACATGACGAGCCTCGGACCACCGAAATGTAGTTTCACCTTCTCCACACAATGAACACGAGCCTTGGGAAAGAAACTTGCCTCAAACAAATGGGCAAAAGGCCTTAAACTAGTCAAATAAGAATCAAGGAGAAACTACCCAACTTGCTTTGCAAAGCAAGGAGCAAAAGCAAAGCAATTTACTTGAAGTTAGTGCTTTTTAAGCCTCTAAGTCTATGTGTTTTGAAGAGTAGAGAGACCATCTATATATAGGGAGAAGACTGAAGCATAGAAGCTGAAATTTCCAATGTGGGAGTAGATACTCGCTACGATTGCTGCACAAACCTCTACAGCACTATACAGCAACCGATGCTGATTTGCCATTCTACCCATTTTCATCCATTTTCGCTCGTTTCTCATCTGTTTTCCATGATTCCAATTGCATTGTGCTCGTTACTAAGTCCCATGATAATTTAGGAGTCTTGATGGATTCTCTTCTTGACTAAATGGTCTGTAATTTTAAAAGGTATAAAATTAAGGGTTCACAGCTACCCCCTCATTAGAATTGCTCTGTCTAGTAGGCAATTTTGATAAGTGTGAACTTTAGAATGAAGAAAATGCCCCCGGTATATTTGGGAGAGTTAGGAAGAAAAAGGCAGTTCTTATTGGTAGAAATTAGAAGCTGTGTTTTTTTTCTGATGGAAATGAAGATAAACCTGTCTAGTAGGTTGTGATGATGTTGATGATGATGACCCTGTCTGGTAGGATCTTAAAGGCTATGCTCTTATCTGGTAGGATCTAGAAGTAGTATTCCTATCTGGTAGGCATGACAAGGTATTGGCCCTGTCTGATAGAAATGACAATCATGTCTGGTAGGATCTAACAGTAATATTCCTATCTAGTATGAATAACAAAGCATTAGTCCTGTCTGGTAGGCACAATCATCCTGTCTGGTAAGATTGGCAAAACTATCAGTCCTATCTGGTAGGAATAAAATATCTATCTATAATTATAGAAATCTTCTATATGCTGGATCTTGAGTAACAGTGGTCAAATGCTAGGAGGAGACTATTATGATCATACAGAAACTTGTAATTCTATATTCTAACTTGAAACGGGTTCACTACTACATTCCCGCGTGGAAAGTTACTATGTAGAAGGTACTATATAAAAAAGTGCCCCCTTTAACTTTTTGCAACTTCTCTCATTTGTTAGATTTTCTCTCTCTTTAGAAATCTTTCTCTCTAGCTTCTCTCTAAAATGGCTTCCCCTTCTAGTAGTCGCCATACTAGAAGCTACCAAGTACCAAGGCATGATCCCAACCCGGCGGACTTGCTGTAAGAGCCGGAGCACCATGTGTCTAGTACCGATATCATAAAGGTATTTACCACTTTGCCCTTCTTTTCTTGTTTCAATGTTAGTTCATAGAAAATATGTGCATAAAAAATAAAAAATAAAAAGATTTTTTTATAATAGATTACAACTATTAGATTGAGAGGTGGTAGATCAAATCTATCTACCGTCTCCACTTATCTGGAGACTCATCCCCGGGTCTAAGAGTTGATTGAGCCATCTAGCTTGCTAGGGTTTTTGTCTCTAGATTATACCCAAGAGGGTAATATTCCTTTGCTGTGAGCATTGGCAAAGAGGTGGTGGAATACCACAAACACTTTTCACTTTCCATGTAGAGATTATTGTGATCCTTTTGGACTTGAAGATGTTAGTTGGTCTACCATTCAAACTTTGAGCCTTAGAGTTTTATCCGACTTGGACCTCTATCTCGTCAAAGACTATGGTTGACTTATTAGGCGTGAACCCTCTGCATGGCAATCCACATCCCCCCGTTCTTGGTTTTAAGGGCAGATTGACATTTATACTTATAATGTGCGAGTCCTTCCAGATGAGCAAGCTACCCGCTTACTAATTTTGATGATATTAGACTACTCATTTTGCCACACACGGAGGGATACCATTAATCTGAATATTCTGTGCTCATTGGAGGATTTATCCATTATCATGGAATTTGACAAGAGAGGTGCAGCTTTATGCGTGATATACCCAAGAGATGTCTGACCTGTCTCGAGGTGTGTTTGTTGCTTTAGGAGGGACCCATATCATTTTGGAGGTATGCTCTTCTCCTTTTATTTCTGTCTTGTACCCACCATCCTTATGTCTTCTGATTATTTTCCTTTGTGCAGTATTGGGTCTACGAGCACTTTCCTTTTCTTGCTCCTGCTTTGAGGGATCGCACAGCAAATCATATCCCGAGTGGCTATCTTTGGTATACACAGAATTGCCATCATCAGGAGAGACATGATTTTTGCCATATTCAAGATTTCTTCTCTCGTTTAGTATCATCATAGGTATGCACACATGCTTGCCATGTTATCTTTATCACAGATTCTAACATTATATTTTTCCACTATTATTCTTTTCTCACATGTTCAGTGGTTACCTTTTACTGACAGACTTCAACTTATCACTCCATACCATGAGTCTAGTGTGGCTTTGTCTTCCTGCCGCCTCTTTCTACATTTTCGCACTAATTCTATGTTTTACCTTAGTGAGAGAGTTTGTGGCTAGATTATAGGGGAGAGGATTGTCCCAACTGACCCCTATGTTGAGATGTGATATGGATCGTGAATCTTTGATCAGGATTCATTAGTAGTAGGCCTTCCAATTGAGCCTTTCTTAGACCTTAAGAGTGACTATAGGAGCTTTTGCATGCATCATTTGCTTCCTTGTGTCCCATTTCTTCTAGGACAGGCCCATTTTAGCTATAGATCTTCTACCACTGGATCAGTTCATACTTCTGCTACTAGGAGGAGCGGTGGTCCGAGGTCTGTCGTAGATGCCCCTTCTAATAGGGCTGGACCAAGTAAGCAGGCTACTTTTTTGGCCTACTTATGGGTAAGAGAGGACTTGAATTATGTTTCTCCTTATCATGGCTTGGCTAGATATAAGATCCCTCATGACCTCCTTATTGATTTTATACCATTCCTGGATCATGTAAGCAAAGTATGTACTTCTGCCCCCTTTTTGAGCTTACTTTTGTCACTTCATGCAGCTTCTAGCTCATCTTTTCCTTATGCAGATCCCTGAAGATTGGGCCCGCCATAACCATAAGATGGTTCATCGCTTGAGGACAGCATTGTTTGTGACCTTTACTTTGCATGGTTGTGACAAAGAAGATGATGCAGATTGGAGGAGGAGATATAGGCGAGACTGACGTTAGTTTACCTCCTGTTATACAAATATTATACTGACTCTATGTATGATTATGTATGCATGTATGCATGTTGATGCGATACTTGACTCATGTACTATTTTGTTGTATGATGCATGGATATTATGACTCGATTATGTAAGGATTTGACTTATGTATGTTATGAATGCACCTTTTCTATGAATGAATCCCTGGTAGGGCTCCACCATCTTTTTCTTTCACTCTCTCTTTCTTCTTTTTCATCAAATTTTCTCAAAAACCACATGATCTTCAAAAAAGAGAGGTTGCGGTAGCTCACAACAATTTGTGGCATGAGTGTTGCAACCGACCATCCTGTATAGTGCCGCACAGCCATTGGCTTAAAAGTCTTCACAACTAAATTTTTAGCTTTCAACACACTTCCCTTGTTTTCTTCCTTTACTTTTCTCTCATCTTTCTCTTTAGCTTTCCTTTCCTTTTTCCTCATGGAGCCCTACTTTGGTCATTCAATGCATTTATGGACCAAAAACCTTGAACAAGTGGAGCGCATTAATTTAGGGACTTTTGGGATTAGTGCCATGCCAACCTTGAGAGGGGTTCGGTTAGATTAGGACTTTTTGAGAGCTTGTCTAAAATTTTGGGACTCTGAGGTGCATGTTTTCATATTTGGGACTAGGATGGATGAAATGTACCCTACTTTTAAAGAGTTCAGTGTGTTATTAGGATCTGACCCTTAAGCCAGCTTGGCTGCCCCCACACTAAAAGTTGGGTACGTCAATTCATTTCTAAGGTTGGATTCTGCAACTGCTAGCCCTATGGTCGTGGATGATTGGGTGCACCTGACTGTTGTAATTACTGAGTTCTGTGATCCTTAAGGCTTTGAAGACAAGGAATGGCATACCGTCGAATGAATGCTTTAGCTTTTTATCTAACTGCTGGGTATCTCTTCATAGGTTCAACTGGTTAAAGGGACATTAGGATAACCAAACTGATTTTTTAGATGGCCGAAGGTCGCTCTATTATTGGGATTATCTTAGCAAAAACAATTCTTAGTTTGGATCGAGCTTAAAAAAGTGATGGCTTTGGTCTGTAAGTTCAATCATTCTGCAGGTATGTTTTTCTTCCCCCTTTTCCTTTCTCTTTCTCTTTCCTTTCTTATTCAACTATATTTCTACATAGATTTAGCTAAGAGATCATCTAAAAGTGGTTGCTCCTCCTACTAGAAAGGACTACTCTGCTTTATGGTATCGGTCTCGCACAATAGTGAGGAAGTTCAATTTTGAAAGGGAGTGGACCGAGTGGCTATTTGAGCTTGACCCCCAGGAATTGTTGTGGCTTTGTCCTTAGTATAAGATCCAAAAGTTTATGACAATGAGTTATGGCTATAGGATGGTTTATTTGCTAGGTTTGAACATGGTGACATTTTACCAAGGAACAAGGGTGATGCACCAGTTGGGCCATGCATAAAGGGTGCCCCCAGACGGAGCTATCTTTGAATATGCTTTTTATCACTTCCACTGTGGCTAGAGCAGTTACTAATGGTTGGGCCCATAGTATTCATATTGTTCTTCCATCTCATTGCTTCAATAAGACGGAGGCTTACACTTTATGGTAGATTGCTACATCTTAGCCGTCTGAGAAGATAAGGAGGGTGACTTTACTTTAGAAGATAGAAGATGACACTTCTATAGGGGGGACTATTGACAATTAGGAGATCTATTATTTAGGACTTTAGGCAGAATTTTCTCAATTTTTTTCTTGTTTTAGTAAGCAAGACTCTTAAATTCATTTTAAATCCAATTTGGAATAAAACATCATCATTTTTTTATTTTTTTTTGTTATTTTTTTTTCGTCATTTTTTTTTTTTTTTTTTTGTGTTGAAACAACAAAATTTGGGACAAAAAAAATTTTATTAATGATTTGGACCACACCTAATGAGGGCTACCTACATATCTCCTTACATAACTTATTTCTACTACAAGCTTTTTTTATCATTTTGGAAAGTCAGGTCCACATAGTTCTAATTACAATGCATCATTATAATAAGTATCGCTTTAATTGATCCAAGTTGCAAGGGGTGGAGAATTCAATTTCATCCAAATCCATAAGAATGGCACCTCCACCTAATAAGATGCGTTTAAGCACATATGGTCCAGTCCAATTTGGTCTAAATTTGCATCTACGATCATGCACTAGGACTCAAACTTCCTTTAAGACCAAGTTTCCTTCTTATAAGCCCCTATCTCTCACTTTCTTGTTGAAATGCCGAGATAACTTTTGTTGATAACCTTGATAATTCCGTCCAAATACAACGCGTCTATTCTCTTTTCTGTGATAGCATTCAACTTATCATGATAATTTTTAATGCATTCTATCTCATCTAATTGACTTTCTCTCATGATCTAGGCTTATTTCATTTCCACCTTAATTGGTAGCACCGCTTCCGTTCCATATACCAATGAGTAAGGAGTTGCCCCAGTTGGATTATGGATAGAAGTCCTATATCCCTATGGAGCAAATGGTAATTGTTGATGCCAGTGCTTGTGATTATCAGTCATTTTTTGCAGGAAGGTTTTAATGGTTTTATTTGTTGCTTCAACTGTCCCATTAGTTTATGGTCAATAAGGAGATGATCTGTGATGCTGGATCTTTTCCTTTTTCAAGAGCTAAACTACTTCTTTTTGAAAATGAGTCCCATTATCTATGATAATCTCAAAAGGTACTCCAAACCTATAAAGGATGTTAGTTTGGATGAAATGAGCCACTCCTTTTGAATCCAATACCCGGTAAGGTGCCACTTCTACCCACTTTGTGAAGTAATCAATCGCTACAATGATGTATTCATGACCAGCAGATGATTTGGGATTTATTCTTCCTATGACATTAATGCCCCAAGTTGCAAAAGGCTAAGGAGTAGTTATGGTTGCAAAGGCATAGGAGGCTGCTTCTGTAGTTTGGCATAAATTTGGCATTTATGACATTTTCATACAAACTTTGCATAATCTTCATTTATAGTGAGCCAAAAATATCCCAGATTTGCAATTTTCTGAGCTAATGTGATCCCATTAATGTGCGGCCCTTCTTCCCCTCCATGGACCCATTCCATGATCTATCGTGCTTTGTCTTCAGTTACGCAGCTCAAGTGTATGTTATCCCAGGCCCTTTTATACAAAACACCTTTGTTTGGCAGGAAATTGCTGGCTAATTGTCTTAGAATTCTTCATTTTGATTTAGAAGCCCCTTCCGAATACTTTTCATTATTAAGATAGTTGAAGATGTCCCAAAACCATGGTTTCTGATCAGCCAGTTGAATATTCATGCACAAAGTATGGTACCTTGGTTCTTGCTTCACTTTAATCACCACAGGTCTGATTATTTCCCCATCTCTCATGTCTAGCATTGATGCAAGTGTTGCTAGAGCATCTACAAATTGATTCTTGGTATGAGGTAAAAAATGGAAAGATAATTCATGAAAGTTTTCTGTGAGATCATCCAGGCACTTATGGTAAGGAACCAGTCAATCTTCTTTTATCTTCCATTTTCCAAGTTCTTGGGACACAATCAAATTTGAATCTCCATAAACTTCTAGGTAATGAATCCTTAAATTTACAGCAACCTCCAAACCAGCTATGCAGGCTTCATATTATTCCTTATTATTCATCACCTCAAAAGCTAGCTTGACAGCCATAGGCAAAATTTCTCCCTCAGGGGTGACTATAACAATTTCAGCACCATAACCTATGCTATTAGCTGCACCATCAAAGAACAATTTCCATATTTAGGCTTAATTTGCATGATGTCTTCATCGGGAAATTCTGGCTCTGACCAATTACTGTCTTCTGGGGCTGCGGCTAATTAATCTATAGTAACTATTATTGTTTATTCAATGATAAGAAGGAACCTTTGTGAATGTTGCCTTACCTTATATTCTTTCTAGAACACACTGTTATTTATCCTCTGTTCAATAAGTTAAACATATATTGCTATTATGTTACATGTGATTGTGTTCTTCAATGCTATTATTACAAGTGATTGCCATTAGCTCTAGCTATGGTATCTTTAAACCCTTTTATGTAGAAATCCCCATGTCGATACAGGAAATCATCAAAACCTATGCATATGGTCTTAATCCGATGGCTAGGGGTATGTATCCACCTCAGCTATAAGGGGTGGTTCTAGCCATAGGACCTGATCAGTTTCATGTTTTTCTACGTGATAAGAGTTAGAATTTGGTTTGATGCCACCTCTCCTGTATGTGTTCGAGTGAATATGGCAACAGCCCTCACTCTCTACATGTTATGTGTGATTTTTGTGAACCTTGTTAAATTGCAAACTATGAACCATAAACTATAGGTTATGAGCTATAAGCCCTTTCTAAGGGATATGTGTTATTGTATAAGCTATACTATTTACTCATTGAGATCATCTATCTCACCCCTTTTCTTTGTGTTGTTCCAGGTGAGCATTATGAGGAGGCAAGGTGATGGCTTAAGTAATCTACTCCATTTAGGGAATTTCCTTGTCTAAATCGTTTACAGTACTGTGATATGAAGAGTCACTCTTAGATGCTCCGAGAGTGTCTTTTTGAGACATTATTCATTGATGAATTATTTGGAATCTTGAATATTCTTTTCTTATGGATTGTATTTAAAGTATGTTTTTTAAAACTATTCTTCCACAAATTAAGGTTTTCCTTTATTAATGGTCAAATTAAGTTAATGCATGTGATTTTAGGTATGATCCTAGGTAGTGTTATTATATGCATGAGTGAGTTCTATGAGTGTGGGTGACCTTATGTCTTCCCATGTTCGAGAACTGTCATATCTCCAAAATTGGGATGTGACAAAGTTGGTATCAAAGCTGTAGGTTTAAAGTTTAGTTTAGACTTTTTTGGTTATTGGCTTGATTAAGTATAATCCTAGAGCATAGAAATTTTTCTGGCATATCACTTGCAGTCTATCGCTAGTACTTCTTATTATTGTTTGCGTGCCTTATGATTCTCTTATCAAATGACCAAGTATAGTACCCCGGCTGGAGGATCCTGACCTAGAGCACCTCGTATGACATGCAAGAGGACCTGGTGAGAGATGTTTGAGAAGGTCGTGCCTGTGATCCACCACAAGGAATAGAAGATTCCTAAGGAGGAGGACCCCGAGGAGTGGCTAGACTATGACTGGGTTTATAGTAAGATTCAAAAGTGGGAAGGACACTATACAGACTTGGTGGAAGAAAATCAATGTCTTTAGTCCTTAGTGCATGCTTTGAGGGAGGACGTGGAGCAGCTTAAGACCAAAAATGTTAAGTAGATGAGAGACCATGCACCTAGAGATTCTTACTGCTCACCATCTAGGACTTTGCATTCGATGGGTCACATGCTAGATAGAGACTTCCTTTGCTATTGATGTGGAGGCATTGGTCACATTTCTCTTAAATGCCTTCTTATTGATTATTCACCTACCTGACCCTAGAAGCTTCCTAATGTCCATCTTAATGAGGGGCATAGTTGAAACTTGAATTGCTAGTTGGTAACTCTTGGCTTAATGGCATAGGACTTACATGATATGAATGATATTGTTTGATTATTTAGCTCTTTAGTGTGGATTGATTCCTTTTATTGCCTATGAGATGATTGACTTTTATGTGATAAGAAAGTTCTCTCTACCATAAGTTATGTGTTATATGATTATGATATATGATATATGCCATGATAAGCAATACATGTGATATTATATGATGTGTGCTCATGATAAAGGCATGGTAGGAATGAAAATGTGATAGTGGGGTTATATGGATTAGAAGGGAGTTAGCACTAAATTCCTTACCATTATAGTAGAACGCCTCCCAAGAAAAAGGTCCGCACAGCCGCCCAACCTGTTAGGGCTAGTGAGGATGCAATATCAGACACCGCTTCAAATGCTACCTCTGCACCGGTGAGATCAAGAAAAAGATCTAACTCAAGAATACCGACTATGGGCTCTAGTATGCAAGCCTCTTTATAAGAGGTTCAACCAATGCACAAAGAGATGAGGGACTTGCGCAAAGAATTGGATGAGCTGCAAGCTCAAAGGTAGGAAGTGCCACCAACATAAAAAGAGAATGGAGTTCTGCCTCTTGCAGTAGTGGCACCTGTAAGGAGGGAAAGAAAATGGCTACCCAATGAAGGGATGACTATCTCATAATTCATGAAGTTATAACCACCTACCTTCTGTGGTGAGGAGGGTGATGACCCGTTTGAATTTTTAGATGAGATGGACAAGCTAGTCTATCGACTGTCATGCTTTGATGCTCGAGTGATTGAGTTGGTAAGACTCCAACTCAAGAAGAAAGCTTGGTACTAGTACGAAAGGAACATTGAAGAATGATTCTTGCATGAAGGTGAAAGGCAAGATAGGGCACTATAGTTTGAACAGTTGAGGCAGAAACTTGGAATGTCAGTGTCAAAGTATGCTAAGGAGTTTAATCAATTTAGCAGGTTCACTGCTAATATTGTTCCTATTAAAGCTAGTTGCATCAACCAATTCTTAAGAGGATTGGTTAAACCTTTGTTCAACTCACTGGCAGCAACTGAGTTCTCGACCTTGGCTAATCTAATAGATAAAGCTAAGATAATGGAAAAGAGGCATAAAGCCAAGAGAGCCGATCAAGCTAAACTTGAGCAGAAGGGTAAGCATAAGAGCAAAGGTCATGGAGGCCAGCATAGAGGAGGAGGAGGTCTAGGAAAGGAATCATTGCCAATGACTATAGTACCTAGAAAGAGTAATGGTTACAAAGTAGCTCCTTACTTGTCGCTATTATGGTAAGCAGCATTTTGAAGTTTACCGGAAGGTCTTTGGCGCATGACAGAGGTGTGGACAGATAGGTCACCTCATCAAAGGCTGCCCACACATGAGGAATTTAGGAAATGTGACCTCAGACCCTCTACCAACTAGACCATATCAACCTCAAAGGCAAGGAGCCAGCAATAAGGGGTCAACTACTAGAAACACACTGGTGGTAGACAATAAGAGCAAGAGTCGTGTCTTCACTTTGAATCAGCAAAAGGCCTGGGCTTCGCATATAGCCATCACGGGTATCATTCCCATCCAAACTTCTAGTGCAAGATGCTTAATTGATTCTAGTCCTACACATTCATTTGTGTCTCCTTGTTTTGCTAAGAATTTGGGTAGAGATAAGGAGTTAAAGAATGAACCTTTAGTAGTGTCAAATCCTTTGGGGGAGATGATGGAAGTGAAATATGTGTTTAAGAATTGTGAAGTAGACATTGATGGATAGAAACTCCTTATGGAATTGTTAGAACTTGATGTACTAGAGTTTGATTTGATCTTAGGAATGGATTGGCTATATGAGCATAGAGCTCGTATTGACTGTACAGAAAAGCAAGTGGAATTTTGAATCAAGGATGGGGAGAAATTTATGTATTAGGGAGATAATAATGAAAACCCTTCGAATTTGATATTGGCTTTAGAAGCAAGAAGGATATTAAGAAAAGGGTGCCAAACATACTTAGATCACGTTGTCAATACCAACAAGGAAGCCGTAATTCATAGCAAGAGCATACCAGTGGTAGACAAATTCATAGACATCTTTCCAGATGATCTACCTAGAATACCACTGGATCGTGAGATTGAGTTTGACATTAAGCTGCTACTGGGCATGCAGCCCATATCGATACCACTATGTTGTATGGTACAGGCAAAGTTGAAAGAATTAAAGACACAACTACATGATCTACTTGATAAGGGTTTCATCTGACTGAGTAGTTCACTATAGGGTGCACCAGTGTTGTTCGTGAAAAAGAAAGATGGCTCATTCCTTATGTGTATTGATATCACTAGCTCAACAATGTCACCGTGAAGAACAAGTATCCTTTGCCAATGGTACGTGTATACTCGTTACACCTCTAAAAGGATTAGAGGATACGTCATGGGCTGGATGATTTCATTATCGGCAAGCAGACCTAAGGAAGGTTGCCCACTTATTGTTACTTTCTATCCTTTGTTTTCCTAGGAAGCTAGGGTTTTTGGACAAGTATGATGTAGTGATGTATGAATGAGTTATTTTGCTTTTAAAGCCAAACTTGGTATTATACCAAAAGTAATCCACTTTATCTTTTATTTGAAAAAGATTTTGTTTCCCAGTGGAGTCGCCAACTGTGAGGCCTCGCCCGAGCACCGGTCTGATCCATCGAGGAATCGAAATGCTCTTCGGGAGAAACTCCACAATTGGAACTCATTATAAGTTCAGAAAATTGATTTTTGTAATTTGACAGTTGAAAAGTGAGTCGCCACTTTAATTTATTTATTTTAATTGGAAAAATTAAAGAAAACCCAACATGATTGACTCCAAGAATAATTTTGATTTATCCCAACGGAAAAGTGCACCAATCTGCAAGTGACCAAGGAGGGCTCGGGGATCAGGTTTTGGTAATTACACAATTAAGAAAATATAATTTTCTTTAGTTTGGCTAAAAATGCAAAATAACTCTTGAAAAAAGGAATTTTTGTGTATGCATGAACAGGAATATAATGATGCATGAAACATATATATATATATATATATATATATATATATATATATATATATATATATATATATATATATATATATATATATATATATATATATATATATATATATATATATATATATATATATATATATATATATGATGAGATGGAATGACAATAAATAAGCAAGATAAATCCTACTTAATTATTACAATATCAAAATAATTGAAATAAAGAGGATCTTTCCTCTAGCCCTTATGGGTACTAGGAAAAGTACACATTCCCCAAGTAAACTAAAAATAAAATTATAAATAAAAGATTAATACAAATAAATCAAAATAAAAAGGAAAACAATATTGATAAAAAGATTTTGGAATTGATGCCTTTCAGAATGGCAGCCTGCGTACCCCATCGAATAGGAATCAAACCCCACGCAGTTCTTCCTTCTTGTGAATGAGGGGTTATAAAAAGGTGTTGATTTGTTTATTAACTTAATTTTGATTCTTAAATTAATAAGTTCTTAGATCTTTTTAGTTTTAGACCTAAAGAAAATTCTAGATCTGAATTTAGAATTTTAAAAATAGAAAATGAATTATACCTTTGCTTTTCTTGATTTTCTGACGAATGGAATGAGCCTTGCTCCGAATCTTAACTCCACTTTGAATTCAAAAGAGACTTGGAATCTGGATCTAAAGGCAATAAGTGTGTTAGTGTAAAAGAATTTATGCTTTGAAATATGTCTCAACTGCTTTGAAATTTCTTGAATTGCATTGGAATGCATTGGAAATTATGCCAAATGAGCTTGGAGGAGGCTCTATTTATAGAGCTGCCAGAGGGGGTTCCAACAGTATGGATGGCGGCGTCAGCGTGTCGCCAGTGGCACCGGTGACGCGTCGGCCGTCCGGGCAGCACAGCAGGAGTGCCGCCCTACCGGCAGCACAAAGTACGTGCCTCCCAAACGGTAATGCGCCACTCATGCAGTTTGACCTATTTCTGTCCATTTTGGGCCCGTTTCAGTTCTAATTTGAGCTCGATTTGATCCTGTGGGTTTGGAATTGAAAGACGGTCGACTGGATGTGCAATTGGGGTTCACAGCTGCTTCCCTTATCTGATTTGGCCAGACATAGGCCGAATCTGATATGTGTGAACCGGAAGGCTTAGGATGTCATTCTGAGCATTCTAAATGTCCCTTTTAGTATTGGGAGTTGTGCAAGAGGGCTATTCTGACTCTGTTTGGACTGTTTTCCAATTTTCAAGCTATTTTTGAATTTTTAGTTTTTCTGCAATTTTAGGAGATTCTGAACTCTGATCGAGACCTTGTCTATTTCGGGAGATAGATAAAAATCATGCGGATTCACTGCTTCAGATGGAACTGAATTCTGATTTAAAATGGGCCCGTTATGGTAAAACCACGTGAACTGGACTTGGGAATCAAAAAGTTAAAAGATGTTATGAGAGGGGGCCCACCTCTACTTCCATATAAACCTTCATTTCCTTCACATTTCCTCATATTCATATTTTCACTCTCTCTCTTCTCTCTCTCTCTCTCTCTCTAGCTTTCACTTTTCTCTTAAAAATTTTCTTTTCTCTCTTTTTTTTATTCTCTCAATATGGAAATCTTCAATCAGCCAGCAGTGGGTGCTCAGGATCCGGAGACAGTGCTGAAGGAGCCAGATCACACGTCAGCGTCACTGGATCTCTTCAGGTATGCTTTCCTTTTCCTGCACATTCAGTAAGAATTCTGATAATTATTAATAATAATTTTTTTTTACAAAAAATTACAAAGAGCACAATTAAGGCCCAGGGGTGGCCGTAGTGTCATGAAGCTAGTTCGCATTTATCTAAATAATTAGGAGGCTATCTATCTGCTCCTTGAGCTATTTGGCTTGCTCGAGTGGCTGGAGATGGATATCAAGCAGCCGGTTAACACCATTGTGGTCCGAGCACTTGCAAAGTGTTGGTGGGATACTACAAACACATTCCACCTTTCCTGTAGTGAGATGACAGTCACTCCCTTTGAGTGGAGCATGCTTACTGGTATGCATTTCAGATCTCGTCCTCTTGAGTTTTATTCTCTATGGATCGAGCGCTCTTATATAGAGATGACCGCTCTGATTGGGGCTGATCCCCCTCGTGAGAACCTGAATGTCCCATGTTCTTAGCTTCATCAGGCCTTGATGACCATAGGTCAGACTCCTGGTTAGTATGGTGTTGATCAGGGTGCTAGACTTTGCGCCTTAATTATCTTAAGCTGTACTTTTCTGTATAACAATAAGGACTACATAAATTTAAATGTCCTGCGATCCTTGGAGAATCTAGATGAGATTGGGGAGTTTGACTGGGGAGGTGTGGCCCTTTGTTCTATGTATCATGAGCTGTGCAGCATTTCCTACGGCACACTTTGCGACCATGGTGGCACCTCCATTGTGCTCAAGATGAGTATTACACTCTGGTATTCTATTGTCTGATCTCTACCTAGTGACTAACAGAATTTTATTTCTTGTAGTACTGGGCTTATGACCACTTTCCGATGCTAGCACCATCACTGAGAGAGCCTACTACTATTGACCCCCAACGGACGCATTTGGAGGGCATCCAACAGACCTTCCTTCATGGCGCGGCCATTTGATCAATACAGACAGATCTTTGCTACTGTAACTGTAGACCAGGTATTCCTTTGTTGATCTTAATCCAAATCTTACTATTTATCTTCCACTGTTGAATATTGCAATTTGTTTGCAGGTGAGATGGTCGCCATTTATCAGGTTCGAAGAGTGGATTTCTGACCGGATCAGGCCTAGTATGGACTTGTCCTTTTGTCGACTCTTGCTCCGCTGTGAGTCTTTGACGTTGTTCTACTTAGGAGAAAGGGTAAGGGCACAGGTTATAGGAGAGAGAGTTGTGCCACAGCCCCCTCCGACAGACATGAGGTTTGGGCTAGCTATCCTAGGAGAGGATGATTGGGTTGCCGGATTCTTATCTGGATTTTCTATTGCCTGAGATGGACTATGATGAGTTTTGCAAGGCATCCTTGATGCGGGCCACTCTTCCCTTAGATAAATTGCGGGGACCATCACATAAGGGATCTAGCTCAGCGTCTTTCCAAGGTCCTCCCTCTAGAGTTGGGAGCTTCTTCTCTCCATGGGCTGGCAGTACTGTTCTAGTTGGTAGCATAGGTCCTAGGGTTGGACCTTCAAGTGTTATGGCTAGCCCTTCAGGTTTTGCAGCTGATCCCTCTGGGATTGGTCCTTCAGGGGCTAGTGGCTCAACTCCAGCCCCAACTCCAAATGCTTCAGTAGGAGGTCCGACTGATCCGGTTCCCTTGCCTGCTGGTCTTGTCCGTTTGCCAGCTCATTTGGATTATTTTTCTTGTGACGGCCGATCACGACGTTACCATCTTCCTGATGATCGTCCAGCTTTCTTCCCTACTATCCCTGAGACTATTATAGAGGTAAACATTTTGCACAGCTGGTACTTTTAGCCCTTTGTCTGTCTGCCTTGTAGTGATTCTCATATATTTTCCTTTCTTCCCTAGGTTCCCATGGAGTTTGTTCGCTATCACTATGATCTCTTGGGCCGATATGCATTTGCTTTGACCTCCTTTCTGCATGACAGGGATATATCAGAGGATAGTCACGAGCATGATATGTCCAGGCGAGAATGTCGTAGACCCAGGCACAGTTGTTAGAGATCTATTTTGTCAGCTTTTGCTTTTTCATGTATACATGAATTAAGGATGATGGATGTATGCACAGTATTTTGAATATATGCACTTTTATGCTCATGTGACATTTTGGATGTATGATATGTATGATTTTATGCATGTTTTGAATGAGATAGGTGCTTGGAATGAATGCAAATATTTGACTGAATAGGGATTCCATTGCGCTATACCTTACATTTTTCTCTCGTTTCTGTTCTAATTTTGAGAAAAATAAATTATTTTAAGCCTGAAATCTTGATAAATCATGTAAAAACTATTTTGAGGAAAAGAGGCACAAGGAGGCAGAGAAGAGGTGGCACGTACGGGCTGCACAATTTTCATGCCACTGCCATAGCGGCACGTCCGGCGTGCCGCCGTACTGGGCAGCACGATTGGTGTGTTACCGGCAGCAGATCTGGCAAGCCAAAAATTCACCTATTTAAACAATTTTTGTCCATTTTCCAGTCCGTACCATCAATTTTTACACCTCTAAAAGTCATTTTCAATCACTTTTTGCTCTCCATCAATTTTATTTATTTTTATTCCTCATAATGGAGCCCTATTTCAGCCATACAATATTTTTATGGTGCAAGAACCTTACCAAAGTGGAGAGAATTAATCTGGGGAAGTATAGGGTAAGCGTTATGCCCACTTTAAGGAGTATAAAGATTGATTGGGAATTTCTGCATGCCTGCTTGAGCTTTTGGGATCCAATTGCCCATGTCTTCATATTTGGGGCATCTATGGAAGAGATGTATCCTACATTCGAGGAGTTTTCTGTGTTGCTCAGATCTAATCCAGAAGCTATGCTAGCTACTCTATTGAGAAAGTAGGATATTTCAACTCTTTCAAGGGACTTTTTGACTTAAGTACAGAGGTTGCTAGTCCAATGGTAGTGGATGACTAAGTAGATCTAACTACTGTGATAGCAGAATTCCATGATCCTAAGGATTTTGAGGATGATGGGTGGTTTCATTTGAGAATACGGGCTCTATCCTTCTATCTAACTGCTGGATACATTTTTGTGAGCCTTACCGATTGGGGGGATGCTAGAGTCATTGAGCTAATTTCGCAAATGGAGGAAGGAAGATCTATTGCAGCTATAGTGCTAGCTGAGACCATCATGAGTTTGGACAGATCTTGCACTTCTGATGGGCCATGGACAATCAGTCTTATCATTCTTCAAGTTGGTTGAATTTTGACTTTTGAATTTCAATTCAACTATTTTTTGTGTTTTCTTAAGCTTATCTCCTTTGTATTTTTCAAATTTGGCTGAAAGATCATCTCCGGATAGTTGGACCTCCTACTAAGGTGGATTATCTGCTTCATGGTATAGAACTCGGACCATTGTGATTAAACAGAATTTTGAGAAAGAATGGACAAAAAGGTTGATGGAGCCAGACTCTGATGACCTGCTGTGGAGGTGCGAATGGTACAAGATCAAAAGCCTCATGACCATGAGCTTTGGCTATAAGATGGTCTACTTGCTGGGGTTGAGGATGGTGACCTTTTACCAAGCTACTAGGTTCATGCGCCAAATGGGACATAGTCAGGGTGTGGCCCTAGATGGTGCTCTGTTTGAATCTATTCTGATTATTGAGACTGTTGCTCAAGCTGTCAGAAATGGATGGGTAAGGGGTTTTCATGCTATTCACCCTACTGACTAAGGTGGTAAATCCATGCAGTTTATATTCTGGTGGATAGCCAACTCCTGGAAATCAGAGAAGGCTAGAAGGGCTGCTATACTTAAGGAGATAGAGGAAGAATCATGATCACTGTTTTAGTTTAGGACAAATTTTGACCATGTCTTTATTTTCTTTTAACGTTCCAAAGATTAAATGAGACAAAATAAGACATCATTCATTTTTTATCTCTTTTGTTATTCTAACTTTTGCCTAAGCCGCCCTTTTGGGTTTTCAGCTTAGCGAGCTTGTTTTCATTTTTTTGTGACACAATTAAGAGTTGGGTGAATGTGAAAATGAAAATTTTATTGATGAATTAGACCGAACCCGCATGGGCTGCCTACGTATCTCCTTACAATGATTTTTTATTTTTATTCTTTTTCCTCTTTATGGAGAATCAGGTCCATGTAGTTCTGACTTTGAGGAAAAGATGTGAATGCTGAATGTTGAGTATGATTTTACAATGATTGCAAATGTTATGCATGAATTACAAGGATACTTTATGCAAAGTATCTCTTGAGTTGATCCAGGTTGCATGGGCTGGCAAATTCTATGCCATCCAAGTCTATCAAGATTGTTGCTCCTTCGGATAAGATCTTCCTGATCACAAACGGACCACTCTAGTTAGGTCTGAATTTTCCCCTTGGATCATGAACAGGTGCCCTTATTTCTTTTAGAACAAGGTAACCCTCTTGTAATCCTCTGTCTCTGACTCTTTCATCAAAGTGTCTAGCCAGTTTTTGTTAACAACCTAACATCTAATATAAGACATCCATTCTCTTTTCATCGATGGCTAGAAGTTGGTTATGGTAGCCTTTCGCCCATTCCACTTCGTCTAACTGACTCTCCCTTAGAATGTGAGCTGACTTGACTTTTACCTCGATTGGCAAACCAGTTTCCATCCCATACACCAAAGAGTAAGGTGTAGCACCGGTTGGAGTATGTACTATTGTTCTGTATCCCCATAAGGCATATAGCAAATGTAGGTGCCAATCCTTATGGTTGTCAGCCATCTTCTGTAGTATGCTCTTAAGAGTCTTGTTTGCGGCTTCAACTGCTCCATTTGTCTGGGGTCTGTATGGAGAAGACTTATGGTGTTGAATTTTCTCCTTCTTTAATAGCAGAGCAACCTCCTTTTGGAAGTGAGATCCATTATCAGTGATGATCTTAAAAGGGACCCCGTACATACAAAGGATGTTGGTACGAATAAACTGGGCTACTCGTTTGGAATCTAATATCTGATAGGGCATAGCTTCAACCCACTGGGAGAAATAATCAATAGCCACCAGAATGAACTCATGCTTGCTGAAAGACTTCGGGCTTATCTTGCGAATGACGTCCAGGCCCCAAGCTGCAAATGGCCAAGGCATGGTGATAGGAGATAGAGGTATAGGAGGTTTCTTCTAAAGTTTGGCATAGATCTGGCACTTATGGCATTTTTGAACATACCTTGCGCAATCTTGGTTCATAGTAAGCTAGAAGTAGCCCTGATTCATGATCTTGCAGGCTAGAGCAATTTCGTTCATGTGTGGACCCTCGTTACCACCATGCATCTATTCCATGATCTATTGGGCTTCTGCTTCAGCGACACATCTCAGATAGATGTTATCCCAAACCCATTTGTAGAGTACTTCCCCATTTAGAATGAAACTCTTGGACAACTATCTTAAAGCCCTCTTTTCTATTTTAGAGGCCCCTTCAGGATAGAGTCCATTCTTGATGTAGTTGAAGATATCCCAAAACCATGGTTTACTGTCAGCCGCTTGAATATTCAAACAATGAGCTACGCAGCCTAGCTCATGCTTAACTTCAATTGTAACAAGTCTAATTATGAAGTCATCGCTTATATCAAGCATTGAGGCGAGTGTTGCCAAAGCATCAGCAAATCTATTCTTCGTTCTTAGAAGATAATGGAAAGACAGTTCATGAAAACTGGCTGCTAGTTCATTTAGGCGTTTATGGTAAGGAACTAAATGCTCTTCTCTGATCTTCCACTTCCACACAACTTGGGAGACTATCATATTCAAATCCCCATAAATCTCAAGGCACTTGATTATGAGCCTTACTGCTACCTCAAGACCGCAAATGCATGCCTCATATTCTGCTTCATTATTTGTCACCTCGAAGTTTAGTTTGATGGCTGTGGGTAGGTTTTCCCCATTCAGTGTAATGAACACAATGCCAGCACCATACCCTTTGTTGTTAGATGCCCCATCAAAGTAAAGCTTCCAAACTTCAGTATCAATTGTCAGGATGTCTTCATCAGGAAATTCAAACTCGACCCAATGATCATCTACTGGAGCTGCAGCTAACTGATCAGCCATTATGCTACCCTTAACTGCTTTTTACTGTACATATTTCAGATCATATGTAGCTAATACAGCCATCCACCTTGCCATCTTACTGTCAAGAACTGGCTTCTCCATAAGGAATTTCAAAAGGCTCTTGTCAGCAAGAACATGAGTTGTAAAGGAGAAAGGTATTGTTGTGGCAGACCCATACCAAAGCAAGACATAGCTTTTCTGTAAAATTGTACTTGAGCTCATGAGATAGCATCCTTTTGCTCAAGTAATAGATGGCATTTTCCTTGCTGGAGCTAGTAGCATTTTGGGCAAGCATTGCCCCCATTGCTTCATCGGTTACTGATAGACAAAGCAATAAAAGCTTTCCAAACCTTGGTGGCTGTTGAACCAATGGGTTTAGTAAATGTTGCTTGATCTGGTCAAAAGCTTTCTTACAGTCATCATTCCATTATTTGGAGGCTCCCTTTTTGAGTAGCTTGAAGATGGGACCACACACATCAGCCAACTGATTGATGAATCGACTAATGTATTGTAGCCGTCCAAGGAAACCTCTGATCTCCTTTTCTGATTTTGGAGGTGGCATTTCCAGAATTGCCTTTAATTTAGTAGGGTCTACTTCTATACCCTTCTTGCTGACCATATGGCCTAGGAATACTCCAGATGAGGCTCCAAAGACACATTTGGCGAGGTTGAGCTTGAGATTGTACTAGCAAAGTCTAAGGAAGAATCGCCTTGGTGCCTTTGAATGTTCTTCAGCAGTGATGCCTTTGATTACTATGTCATCCACATAAACCTCAATTTCTTTATGCATCATGTCATGAAAAATGGTAGTTGCCATCCTTTGGTATGTTGCCCCAGCATTTTTAAGCCCAAATGGCATAACCCGGTAGCAATAGGTGCCCCATTCAGTAATGAAAGCTATCTTCTCTTTGTCAGAAGGATTAACCATTATCTTATTATACCCTGCAGCTAGGTCGATTAAGGAAACCAATTCAGAACCTGCCATACGCTCTACCAATAGATTAATGTAAGGCAAGGAAAAATCATCCTTAGGACAAGCTTTGTTCAAATCTCTGTAATCCACACACATTCTAACTTTGCCAACTTTCTTAGGAACCGACACAATATTAGCCAGCCAGGATGGATAATTGATGGGCTCAATGAAGTTGTGGTCCAGTAGCTTAGCAATTTCTTCTTTGATTGGTATTGACCATTCCATCTTGAGTCTTCTCAATTTCTGCTTGACGAGCTTAGTACCTGGGTAAACCAGGATTTTATGAACTGCTATGCTTAGATCTAACCCTGTCAAGTCTTTCGGTTGCCATGCAAAATAGTCTTGAAATTCTTTGATAATCTTTTCAATGTGATCCCTGTTTATACATGCAGATGCAATGAATATAATTTTTTGTATGTCATGAGTGCTAGCATTGATGGGCTTTTAAATTGTGTCATCTTTTATTTCATCTATTTCATTTTTACTTGATATCTCATTTAAGTCAAATTTAAAAGTTGGAACATCAAAGAAAAATGGAGACACAGAGTCGTAAGAGGAAAGAGTATGATTTTTATTGATTTCAAATGGAGATATGTCCCAATTTACATCAAATTGAAAAGTTAGACCCTCAAGGTCAGTTACATTATCAACAACAGAAATAGAAGAGACAGACTCAGATTTAGAAGATGAGTCTATCTCAGACTGAGGCTCTGATTCGAGTATGGATTCTGGTTTGGATGGATAAAAGGGGCTCTCCTCGGTCTCGGTGGGCTAGATTAAGGTGGAAGGGTCAGTTTTCTCCTCTTCAATAGCGAGCATGAACACTTCATTCAAAAGACTAGCCTCCATGTTCTCTTTCCAATCTTGACTGAGCATGTAGATTGGTTCATAATCTTCTATCTCAAGTCTGACATCAGAAAAGATTTCAAACCCGGGGATCAATTTTCCGGTAATGGGGCAGACCCAAGGCTCAGGAAAGTTACAGTAAGGAACTGTGTCGCCTTCCTTTATAAAATAGCCATTTAGAGTTTTGAAGTAAGGGCGCATGGGCCAATCATAAACCTCACCTTTTTTAAGGGCAACTATTTAGTCTTTGGCCCAATTTTTCATTTCTTCCAGATCCTCATCAGTGGGCTCATACCCTAGCCCAAATGGTGGTGTTTCAACTAGATAGTCCAGGGAAGACTTCAAGCCCTATTGGCTTCTTCCCAAACCTAGACTAGGAAAGTAATTCATTTTGTGGAGCATGTTAGCAACAGTAATATTCCCGAAGGGGTCAAAATCAAAGGGAATGAATTCTTTACCCTTTTCACCCTCAATGTATTGAATGAAGGAGAAACCTGAAAGTGGATAAGAGGACAGTTCAGGCTAAATCTCGAGAATTGGAATAGAGCTTAGAATGTCTAGTCTTCCATGCATGTCCCCTTTTATAGTCACGATCCCATTTTTGAAAGAGAACTTGACTTTCTAGTGTAGGGAGGAAGGGATAGCCTTTGCTTGGTGGATCCAGGGCCTCCCAAGTAGTAGGTTGAAACAAGAAGATACATCAATCACTTGAAATGGTATGGTGAAAGATGTTGGCCTAATAGTTACATCAATGATAGCTACCCCAAGGACTTCCCTCTTGGTATTGTCATACGCCCTTACAATCTGATCCGAAGGGGTAAAGTCAATAACCTCCAATCCTAAGCAGCTTGCTACTTTCAGAGGGCATACATTTAAGGCTGAACCATTATCAATAAGAACCATTGGCACAATCTTTCTCTGTGTTACCACTATGATGTAAAGGGCATTGTTGTGGTTAGGATCTCCTTCTAGAACGTCAATTTCTCTAAAAGTGATGGACACCCCTTTAGTAGCAGAGGTAATAGAAGCAACAAAGTTCTCAGGTGTGATGTCAATTGGAGCTTGGCATTAATTCAGTGCCTTGCAAAGAGCTTGGCAGTAAGGATATGAAGACTAGATCAAACTCCAAATTGAGATGTTGGCTTGTGTTTTCTTGAGTTGTTTAAGAATCCTTTTCAATTTGTCAGCTGGTGTAGGTATAGGTTGGGTAGGTTGAGTGTTTGGGCTTGGTTGGTTCTGGATAACTCTGCCACTTCTGGTGATGGCATCAATTTCCTCAACTAGGTTAATGAGGTCCAAGACACAGCAATAATCGAGATTTGACTCAATCAAGGAGATAGAGTCAACTCCCTCATGATCATTTATGGCATTGATTGTGTGGTTAGGTAAAGGGTTGGTGTTGATATTGGGTCGGGCTTTTGCTGGAATTAGGTCATTGGAGTCAATAAGGTCCTGAATTCTATGTTTAAGGGCCTTACATGCATCTGTTTTGTGCCCAGGTCCTTGATGATAATCACACATCTCATGTGGGTTGTAATTTTTGGGCAGTGGATTGGGGACTGGTTTTGGCTCAAGGAGTTTCACCATATTTCCCTCAAGTAGCTTCTTAAGGATAATACTCATAGGCACACTCCCCAAGATCAGAAAACTGCCTCCTTTCAATCTGGATAGGCTTCTTAATAGTCATAGCATTAACTTCCCCCCCTTTCTGATTCGTTGAGGAAGTGACATTACCCTGATGAGTCAACTTTTTATACCTTGACCCTGATGCAGTCTCTTCTTTGATCTGACCACTCTGAATTAAGTCTTCAATTTTTGAAGCAGTGGCAATTAGGGCTTTGAAGGAAGGTAAGTACTGAGTTTATAGCCTTTCTTGGTAAATTAGCAAAAGATTCTTGACAATTATGTCAATTTGCTCATTTTCAGGAGGTCGGTTTACCATCTAAGAAGCCTTCTTCCTCCACCTCGTAAGGAATGAAGAGAAGGATTCCTTAGCATACTGCTTGGTTGTCTCGAGGTCTCTTCTGGTGGTCTCAACATCAACCTTGATGTTGTAATGATATTATTGAGCAAAAATATTGCAGATGTCATCCCAGGTCCATTTCTTGGCAACATTTAAGTCCATAAACCACTTCACAGCTATACCGGTCAGTGATTATTGAAACAATTAGGCTAGAAGTTGATTATCCACACCCAATGGATGCATAGCTCCCACAAATACTTTGAGGTGGGTCTTGGGGCAGGTAGTTTCGTCAAATTTATCAAACTTAGGAATGCTGAATTTGGGAGGAACCCTTGCATTTGGGAACAAGCTTAAAGATTCTGTATCAACTAGATCCTTTTTCTTTTTCATTCCTAACAGCATCTTTTCCATGTGCTCCATCTTCTCTATGCAGGCTTTTATTTCAGGATTAACTTCCTTCCCTTGGAAAGGATCCATGGGTTGGAAAGTGAAGGCAGAAGTGGCATTTGTTGGTGAGTTGTTTTTGAGGAACTCGGGTGATGGGATAGGTAATGGTGGGATGATGTCGGTGTTTGCAGGTTCTTTGTCTCTGGACTCAACTCTAGAAGTGGATCCATAGATAGGATAAAAGGTGGGCTTTAGGTCAGATCTGGATGATTTCGGGTCAATGGGGTTTTGGGACAGGGAGGTTTGTTCCAACATGGCACGGACATCCTCCATGATAGTCCTCCTTTAGGCTTTAAGCATATCTTGGAAAAGGGCCTCTTGCCTCTTCATAATGGTCTCTTGGTGTTCAGAGAGCTTAGCAAAAAGCTCATCAAAGATCTCATCAGCGCTGGTGGTAGTAGTCTCCTCTCAGACAACAAACATCTTATCAACCTTTAGGATAGAGATAAAGCTGGGTCAGTGTCTAACTTAAGTATGGAACAAAGATCATGGAATATATCAACTTTTGAGTAGGACTATGGGTTGACATGGGTTTATGATTGGGACTAGCAGTGTTTGAGTGAGATTAAAATTCTCCAACTTTGTGAGGTTTATGCATGCATGCATGTATGTATGAATAGAAAAGGTTTCATGATAATGACATACCAAGTTTCAATATTATGGTACATACAATCCTAAAGGAAGGTTCTATAAGTCATTATATGAGAGGGTTAAGGTGGTTTGAAGGGAACCCATCAAACTAGAGATGTGATATACCTAACCACATGTGAGACAAAGAGCCTCGCGTGGGTCCAATGGTACGTGCATACTCGTTACACCTCTAAAAAGATTAGAGGATACATCATGGGCTAGATGATTTCACTATCGGCAAGAAAACTTAAGGAAGGTTGCCCACTCGATGTTACTTTCTATCCTTTGTTTTCCTAGGAAGCTAGGGTTTTTGGACAAGGAGTCTAATGTAGTGATGCGTGAAAGAGTTATTTTGCTTTTAAAGCCAAACTTGGTATTATACCAAAAGTAATCCACTTTATCTTTTATTTGAAAAAGATTTTGTTCCCCAGTAGAGTCGCCAACTGTGAGGCCTCGCCCGAGCACTAGTCCGATCCGTCGAGGAATCGAAATGCTCTTCGGGAGAAACTCCACAAATGGAACTCGCTGTGAGTTCAAAAAATTGATTTTCGTAATTTGACAGTTGAAAAGTGAGTCGCCACTTTAATTTATTTTTTTTAATTGGGAAAACTAAAGAAAACCCAACATGATTGACTCCAAAAATAATTTTGATTTATCCCAATGGAAAAGTGCACCAATCGGCGAGTGACCAAGGAGGGCTCGGGGATCAGGTTTTGGTAATTACACAATAAAAATGCAAAATAACTCTTGAAAAAAGGAATTTTTATGTATGCATGAACAGAAATATAATGATGCATGATATATATATATATATATATATATATATATATATATATATATATATATATATATATATATATATATATATGATGAGATGGAATGACAATAAATAAGCAAGATAAATCCTACTTAATTATTACAATATCAAAATAATTGAAATAAAGGGGATCTTTCCTCTAGCCCTTATGGGTACTAGGAAAAACACACATTCCCCAAATAAACTAAAAATAAAATTATAAACAAAAGATTAATACAAATAAATCAAAATAAAAAGGAAAACAATATTGATAAAAAGATTTTGGAGTTGATGCCCTTCAGAATGGCAGCCTGCGTATCCTATCGAATAGGAATCAAACCCCACATAGTTCTTCCTTCTTGCGAAGGAGGGGTTATAAAAAGGTGTTGATTTGTTTATTAACTTAATTCTGATTCTTAACTTAATAAGTTCTTAGATCTTTTCGGTTTTAGACCTAAAGAAAATTCTAGATCTGAATTTAGAATTTTAAAAATAGAAAAGGAATTATACCTTTGCTTTTCTTGATTTTCTGACAAATGGAATGAGCCTTGCTCCAGATCTTAACTCCACTTTGAATTCAAAAGAGACTTGGAATCTGGATCTAGAAGCAACAAGTATGTTAGTATAAGAGAATTTATGCTTTGAAATATGTCTCAACTGCTCTGAAATTTCTTGAATTGCATTGGAATGCATTAGAAATCATGCCAAATAAGCTTGGAGGAGGCTCTATTAATAGAGCTGCCAGAGGGGGTTCCAACGGTACAGACAGCGGCATCGGTGCGTCGCCAGCGGCACGGGTGGCATTGGCGATGCGCCGGCCGTCACCAATTCTGTGCTGCCCATGGTGGCACGGCAAGAGTGCCACCCTGCCCAAGAGGTGGCACAGCAAGCATGCCTCCCAGACAGCAATGCGCCACTCATGTCGTTCGACCTGTTTCTATCCGTTTTGGGCCCATTTCAGTTCCAATTCGAGCTCGGTTTGATCTTTTGGGTTCAAAACTGAAAGATGGTCGACTAGAAGTGCAATGTTGAGGCTTCACAGGCATCATGCCTAAGTTGTCAACAAGTCAAGTATGAGCATCAACGACCCTTTGGACTACTACAAAAGATTAAGCTACCTAAGTGGAAGTGGGAGCATATCATGATGGACTTCGTAGTTAGGTTACCTAGAACCTCTAAAGGATATGACTCTGTATGGGTTATAGTGGACCAACTAACAAAGTCTACCCATTTCTTAAAATTTAAGACCACGTACTCTGTAGCCCAATATGTGCAATTATATATAAATTAGGTCATAAAACTACATAGAGTACTAGTTTCTATCATCTCAAACTGAGGCACTTAGCTCACCTTAAGTTTCTAGCAAAAGTTACAAGAAGCTTTAGGAATTCAATTGGACTTCAGTACTATGTTTCACCCTCAGACTGATGGATAGTCCAAAAGGACAATTCAGACATTTGAAAACATGTTAACAATGTGTGTCTTGGATTTCGGTGGTAGCTAGGATAAGTACCTACCTTTGATTGAGTTCGCTTACAACAATAGTTATCATTCATCCATTGGTATGGCACCTTTTGAAGCCTTATGTGGAAAGAAATGTCATTCACTAGACTATTGGGTTAAGCCTAGAGACAAATATGTAGAGATGACAAAATTGCTCAAAGAGACTACCAAGGAGGTACCAATGATACAGGATCGACTGGAAATGCCCTTCAGTCAATAAAAAACCTATGCAGATCCTAAGAGAAAGGGCGTGCATTTTGCCATAAGAGATCACATGTTCTTGAAGGTTTCCCTAATGAAAGGTGTTATGAGGTTCACTAAGAAAGGAAAGTTGTCACCCCGTTTCGTCGATCCTTTCGATATCTTGGATAAGGTTAGGGAAGTGTCTTATATACTTGCCCTACCCTCAACCATGGCACATGTGCACCCGGTATTTCACATCTCAATGTTAAAGAAATATATATCGGATCCATCCCATATTTTGTCACCTCCAGACATTCCAATAGATGAGCAACTGTCTTATGAAAAATTACCAATAGCCATACTACATCAATAAGTAAAAAGATTGAGTAAAAAGGAGATACCCATGATCAAGGTTCAATGGTGAAATTATGGAATAGATGAGTGTACTTGGGAAGCCAAGGAAGAGATGTAGCAAAAGTATTCTTAGCTTTTCAAGAATGTATGAGTAAGTATCTAAATTCGAGGACAAATTTCTTTAAGGGGGGAGAATGTAACAACCCATATCCACTCTAGGAGTTTTGTGACAATTTACTTGAATTTAGAACTATTATGACAAAGTGTGTGCTCTTATAAAAATTCACATGCTATAGGATTGATGAGTATGTGGCATGTTAGATTAATTCTAATATGCATAATATGAATTTTAATGTGAAATAAGTAATTTATGTGAAGTTCATATGCATAAATTAATTTATTACATATAAAGTGAATTTTCATGCACAAAGTGATTTCTAAGCATAAAATAAATTTTTAAGAGTACTTTTAAAATATTTTTAATTAAATATTTTTGGGGGGATTCTAATGAAAGTAAGGAGAAAAATATTTTATTTTCAATCATTTATAATTAGCCCACAAATTAAATTGAAGGCCCAACATACCAAAACACTCCTAACCTAGCTCATTAATGGCAAACTTATAATTTTGCCCTAAAACCCTAATTTACACATAATATTCATCCCCCCATTGCTTGTGGCAGCCTCCATTATGTTATTCATCACATTTTCTATAGAAAATTCTCTCAAAAACTATCTCTTAACCAAAATTCACAAGGTACCTTTAAACCTTGCGATTTTGTGATCATCATCGTAAATTTTTCTCTTCTTTCAACCTGCTATTTATTTTTTTTATGAAAATAACCATGAGAAATTCATATGGGGACTATATATTTACTATTTTTCTTGATGTTTAATTTAGCCTAGGTGTCTTATTTGAAGGAGAAATCGATTTTCAACCGTAAACACAACTCTTTCTTCGCAAATCCACCGAAGGAGAACCCTAAAACCTAAAAGTTAGAATTTTCATACATTTGCATAATGGGGGGATGTTGATTTGTATGTTAATGAATTCTATACTTATTTTTGTTATGTTTAGATGAAAAATATTGGTTTGAATCGTGTTTTTACATATTACTGTAATGATCAGAAAGTGTAAAAAGCAAGAAAATCCATGCTTTTTCCATGGTTATATGATTCAACCTATGGTGAGATTTTGATCCTATTGTTTACAATTTTTGTAGTATATATTTTAATGATGGTTGAGATGTGTATATGAATGATACATAATTTAATTGCATGTTGGTTGAAGGAGTAACTCTAGGAAACTCGAATGAAGATTTGGCCTACCTAAGGTTTCCAAAACCCTAATTGATATGTTTTGATTAATATGTGTACATGATTAAGTGACATCTAAATTAGGTCTTATGATGTGTTAATTGTGAATTAATGATCTTAAAATGATTATGAGATCGATTGTATCATTTGGTCAAAGGAGACAAGTAAGACACTTTTAAAGTTACTTGTTAAGTTGATATATATGGAAAGTGTCAAGTGTACCAAGTTGGATGTTAAATTGGATTGATATTAAGATCATAATATATTCTGTTTGACTTTAGAAAATTCTTGGTATGAGTTATTATATGATTTCATATGAGCCTAAAAAGGCAATGTATGAAAGACTTAAAAGTCAACATGTTATGTGCAAATGATGAGTGCACTTCTAAGTGCAACTCCAAGTATATGTGAATGATATATGTGCATGGGGTAGTTATGCGATAAGATAGCATGACGTAAGCAAATGCTAAGTATTGAATTGTAATGCAAGTTAGAGCTTGAGGAGTATTAGAAGTTCAAGGACTGCAAGCATTAGGAGCTAAGGAACCACAAGGTGACTAAACATTATATTTATGTTATGAGCTATAAGTTATCATGATAGGTGAACCTTTGAGATTCTTGAAACCCAAGTTCCTTTCTATCCTAAATTATAATTATATGAATTTTTTGTTAAGGTTGGGTTACTAAAGGACAGTTGGTCCAAAACTATTATGATTTATTTAATGATAAAAAGAACCTTTGTGAATGTTGCCTTACCTTATATTCTTTTTGGAATCACACTATTGTTTGTCCTCTATTCAATAAGCTAAGCATCTGTTGCTATTATGTTATATGTGATTAGCTTTTTCAATGCTATTGTTACAAATGATTGCCATTAGCTCTAACTATGGTACCTTTGAACCCTTTTATGCAGAAATTTGAGTGCCGATATGGGAAATCATCAAAGCCTATGCACATGGTCTTAACTAGATGGATAGGGGTAATGTATTCACCTCAGCTAGAAGGGGCAGTTCTAGTCATAGAGCCTAATCAGTTTCATGCTTTTCTACATGATAGGAATTGGAATTTGATTTGATGTCATCTCTCTTCTATGCGTTCGAGTGAATATGGCAATAGCCTTCACTCTCTATATGTTATGTGTGATTTCTTCAAATCTTGTTAAATTGCAAACTATAAACCATAAACTATGAGTTATCAGCTATGAGACCTTTCTAAAGGATATGTGTTATTGTATAAGCTATATTGTTTACTCATTGAGATCATCTATCTCAGCCCTTTTCTTTGTGTGGTTCTAGGTGAGCATTATGAGGAGGCAAGGTGATGGCTCAAGCAACCTACTTCACTTAGAGGATTTCCTTATCTAAGTCTTTCACAGTACTGTGAAATGAAGAGTCACTCTTAAATGCTCCGAGGGTGAATTTTGAAACATTATTCATTAATAAATTATTTATAGTCTTAAATATTTTTTTCATATGGATTGTATTTAAAGTATTTTTTTTTAAACTGTTCTTATGCAAATTAAGTTTTTCCTTTATTAATAATCAAATTAAGTTAATGCATGTGATTTTTGGTATGATCCTAGGCATTGTTATTATATGCATGAGTAAGTTCTATGGGCATGGGTGAGCTTATGTCTCCCAATGTTCTAGGACCGTTATATCAACAAAATTGGGATGTGACATTCACCTAATAACTGATATTTTAAAAAGAATGCTAACCCTACTATGCCCTTATCTAAGTCCTTTGAGTCTATGTCTAAGTCCTCTAAGACCATGTTTGAGTCATTTGAGTCTGAGTCTCAGTCACCCCAGTCTATTCTGTTAAGTCTACTTGGAATTCAAATCGATCGAGTCCTATCCTTTTAAGTCTGTAACCCATCTTTTGGGCTTATCTTTTAGTACAAACGTAACCAATGATTTTGGGACTCTTATCATAAACAAAAAAGTTCAGGTTTCTGCTTACTTCCTTATTTATTTATACTCTACTTCTTCTGATCCATCTCTAAGTGAGACAATTAAAAAATAATAATAATAAATAAAAGGCAAAAGAATCAATTAATTATAGCATAAAGGAAGAAAACCAAAAATCACATAAATTACATATGCATTAAAAAGGCTCATGAGCTCTGAGACCATTCTGCATGAGAACCTAAGGAAAAGGTAGGGATAAATACAAGCATCATGGTTCACAAGATCTTAAACTATATATAAAGTATATCAAACAGAAGCTATGGAGAAAGAAAGCATAATAGATCAAATGGTATCATGACCGATTGAATGCTATTGATAAAACGAGAATGGATACTTTGTACAAAATTCAAGCTTATCAATAAAGACTAGCCAGGCACTTTAATAAGAAGGTGAAACATAGGGATTTGCAAGAAGGAAATCTAGTTCTTAAAGAAATATGAGCTCTTGTTCATGATCCAGAAGGAAAGTTCAAACCAAATTAGGCCATATCTATATGCTTAAGAAGATCCTATCTGGCGGAGGCACCATTCATATGAATTTGGAAGAAAATAGATTCTCCCATCCTTACAACCTAGATCAGCTGAAGTGATACTTCATCTGAAGATGGCATCTACATTTCATTTTTATTTTCATTCATGCATAGTCAAAACTATGTGGGCCTAATTCTCCCTAAAAAATTGAATGAAAGGAAAATGATTATGGGATACATATGCATCCCAGCTTGAGTGCAATCCAAATCATGATATAAAATATTTTATTTGCATCGCATTATCATTTCCTCTGTGATTAATACATCATTCACTTTTTTTTTTGGCCTAAACAAAAAATCCAAAAAAAAAACTAAAGAAATGAAAAATGTATGTGTGTGTGTGTGTGTGTGTGTGTGTGTGTGTAGCTCACTAAGTTGAAAACCCAAAAGGGTGACTTAGGCAGAAATTAAAGCCAAAAAAAAAGATGTCTTATATAATGGTGATCAAATTTTACAAAAATACAACCCATCATTATGATAAAAAAGATAGCTCTTTCAATGTCAATCTATAGCTCTTGTCAACCCACAAGTGTATACAAAAGCAAAAACCCTAAACAAAAAGCAAAAAGGCCATGTTTGGAGTTATAGTCTACCTAATCTTCCTCTTCCTCCTAGTATGCACATCTCTCCCATTTCATAATCAGAGTTCACCATAATCTCTTCAAATGATCACATCCCTCCTCCTAGCCTCTATAGCTCTTTCCACTGCAGCAGTAGAAGTACTAGCAAAGTGACTGCAATTTTATGCAATGCTACTGCAAGTGCATGAGTCAAGCAAGTAATAAAGTGATGAATATAGATATCGTTCCATAGGGGACAAGGACAATTACTAGCTCAAATTTTGATTATTATTTAGCGAATCAATGATCTTGATGTAGTAATTAAAATAAGTTAACTAAATTAATTAGAAGACTAAACTAAGAAATAACAAACAATTTGCAAAAAGTAATTGATAAAGAAGTCTATCCATATATTGCATCCCCCTAGCCACTAATTATACTTCTTGATTAGCAACCCAATTAAATCAAACTAGTGAGTTGAATTGGCATCCCATTAAATTAGATCAAAGCCTCTCTCAAATGAATTAATCCCTAATCACCAAGTATAATGCAAGGAATCTCTTCTCAAGCATACTTAAATGGCTCATGAATAATAAACTAAAGGGTTTTCGAAGTCTATCTCTGGCTCCCCAAGCAACCCTTAACCTTTGTAAGTATTTTATTCATATCAAGCTTTCTTAAGACAATAACATGAAAATGACAACCAAGCAGTAAGCATGCTAATATCAATTGGAAATAAACAAATCTTGAATCACAAAGGTAAATCAACTCCATTGAATGATTTAATTAGAGTAGAAGTTATTAAATCTATAAAATCAAATCTAGGGTTCATCAATATCTACATAGAAAAGAAATTAGTTCATGTTCAAAGAGAAAGTAGAAGAGCAAAAGAAAAATAAAAAAGAATCCAAACAATTCATGATGAATGATTTGAAATTCTCCACTTTAATCTTCAATTCTTCTCTCAACCCTTGTAAATCTTGGATCTCTACCTTTAACGTTAACTGCAAACCCTTGGTTCTCCCTTAGAAAAGTTGGCCCTCATGATAGAAGTCCTCCCCCCCCCCTTTAAATCTGCTAAAAGATGAATTTATAGTCAGGGAAACATCGCTCCCATGCCCATGGCTCTGGGTGTGGCAAAAGTGCTGAATTAGCTCATTTTGGCATAATCAAATTTCTCTTCTACATGCCCATACCCACGCCCATGGCTCTGGGCATGGGACTCTCACTTTTTCTTCTGCTCCTTCGAATTAGCTCATTTTCCTGCACTAAACCTTGTCGTTCTTTATCCTTTCACATCATAACATGCTAAAACAAAGAATTCCTAAAAAGAACTGTCAATTGCACTAAAACAAACACATCAAACTCAATTTTAAACATAAATCATGATAATTAAAAAGGAAAATTGCATACATTCATGCACTTATCACAAAGCTAGAATCGCCCACCATAACAATATTAGAAACCTTGAGTACGAGCAATTTTGACACTACTCCTATAAATCCTCCTTTGCAAAATAGTAGCTTAGAAATTGCTCCCTATTGTAGTACTAAAATCCTCCTTTATAGTATAGAAGCTACAGTCCTTCTATCTACCCTAACTGCAGTAGTCCTTCTCTGAACCACCACTGTAATGCCACCCTATCTCCTTACTGTAATCATAGTTACTTTGTCACCATCACCGCGATCTGAGTCACCAATGCAATCTACATTGTCAAACCCTCAGTAACTTTCCTTATCTCCTCCAAAGGCCCAGTTCTCTATTTTCACTTCTACTTTCTCTCCCTTCTCAGTTGTGTCACCCTCTATCTCCCTCAGCAAGGTAGCTTGGCAATCTCTCTCAGCTAACAAAGCCACCTTTATCAACCATCTACTATACCTCTGTACAGTCCCAAATTAAATTTAAGAACAAATAACATGATAGCTCTTCAGCCAAGCACACTATGATAAACTTAGCAATAGGAGTTGTGATCTGCACAAACTCTAAGAAGGGAACAATTGAGGGCATATCATGAGTCTAATCCCTCAAAACCCTTATTTCCTAGTAAAAGATCATTGTAGTTAAACCACTCGACACTTATGGCCTATGGTAATGAGAAATATAATCCATAACCATTGGCAGTATCAAAATATGTCTTCCAAGGTAAGCTTTAACAACTATCCTATCCACTCTCTCACTGAGTCTTGACAAACTAGGATAGGGCACTTACATTACTGAGAAGAAGCATAAGCATCTCTTACCAGAAGAGCCACCACCTTGAGATGGTTCATAAGTCAAACTTGAAAAATAGTCCAATCCAAAATTAAAAAACCACAAAACACCCCCAAAAGGAAGGGTAAGAACGATCAAATTTTTCTTCACCAAAAGAATAACCAGAGAAACTGTCCACCTCTCGAAGCCCCAAACAAAACAACACAAGCTCAATAGTGTCTCTGGTAAAATAGTTCTAGCCACAAAACAAATTTGCTCCATCTAAAGCATTAAATCTAGCCCTTAGCATCACCCCAATTGATAGAATTAAGAAACAGATACACAGCTATCAAGTAGAAAATTATAGCCTTCATCTTAAGCCTCTGCCTACTCAAATTTCCATAGCCACTAGAATCCTAAGACTCCTCAATCACAACAACCAAATTCCCCTTACTATAACCATCTAACTAGTAATATCCTCAAGGCAAGTCCAAAAACTACTAAAAAATGTGAAAATGCCTAACTCCAAGCTCTAGTACCACTAGAGCTACCTCCAAATCACAGCTAAGCATAATATTGAACTCCTCAAGAATAGGGCACAGCTTCCCCTCAATAGCACCAAAATGAAATATGCAAGTGTGAACCCTTAATTTTGTACCCTCATCATTTGACCGCAGTCTAACACTTGCTAAGTTTAGTGCGATGCACAGAGCTAGACATCCAAATTTCCTAAACCCCAAACCAACAACCAATCTCTTAAAAGAAAAAAAAACTGCCATGCTATAGCCGCGCTAGGCTAGTGACGCAGATCCACTCCTTGCATCCAGGCTCGTGGCCCCCCTTTCTGTGCCAAAATATCCATTTTGCCCCTTTTAACCCTTTTTCAGCCCTATCCTTTTAGTCTTTTCATTTTTTCAATTGCTAAACTACCTTCATCTACTTTTTCTATAAATACCCCCATGCCCCTCCCCCCAATTTCTCATTCTTCATCACCTTTTGAATTTGAGTATATTATTATCCTCAAATTTCTTTTTTCTTCTCCCTCCAATCACTCTCTAATTAATTAATTATCTCACCCTAACCAAGTTAATTAATCTTTTTAATTAACCAAAAATCTCTTTTTAAATTAAAATTAATCACTCAATTAATTAATTAATTAATCTTTTTAATTAATTAATTAACCACTTTTTTTTTCAAAATCAAGTTAATCTTTTTTTCAAATCCACTCTTTATACAAATTAATTAATTAATTAATCTTTTTAATTAATTAATCCATCCATACATTTCATCATATTGATTAATTAATCATTTTAATTAATTAATCAATCTCTTAATCAATCCAATCACCTAGTCTAGATAAAACAGAACTTTGATATGGAAAAATACTATACTCGCTAAAAGTAAATGTATCAGCTTTTCTTTCTCACCTACAAACCAAAATCAAACCAAACAATCAATCTAATCAACTACTGAATCCCTCCACTTAATTATAGAATGAATTATGTGGATTTTGGTCCCCATTCAATAGGATACATAGGTACGTTTAGAATTTAAATCCAAACCACAAATCCAAATCCTAATCAATCACCTTTCCCCTTTTACTTTTCAATGTAATTAGTATATTCAACTAATTTAATTTTTTTGGAATTAAAAAGTGATTTTGTGGTTCCCCTAGAATCTATAAGGACCAGAGGGAATACTCTCCTTAATTTGTGAATGTTTTACTTAATTGCTCTTTAATTTTTCCATGCATTCGTATTATAGTTATAATTGTCATATAATATTTTGAAATTAATTTTCAAAGTCAAATTAAACTTAAGAGTCAAATTTAAATTATCTAACTAAAAACCTAGTCTTTAAGCTCAACTTGGTTTAAAGATTAGTGATTTTTATCCTTGGGTGAATTAATTGCAAAATTAATGAATTGGAGTCACAAATTGGGTTTTTCCTTAATTTTTCCATTTAAAATAAACTAGGATGGCAACTCTCAAAATTATTTTTCAAATCACAAATCAATTTTCTGAATGATAGCCATTCCAGTCATGAGCACTGAAATTCATTCCATTATCTCCTTAAAAATCACTCAGTCATTGCATAAGGCAAATTTCCTCCGAGTAAGGGAGGGGTGTTCGGGTAAGGTCTCACAGTTGGCGACTCCACTGGGAACTGGTTGCTACTTTTTGTAAAAAAAAAATAAAAATGATAATAAGATGATTACTATTTGGTTAAGGAAAAAAATTTTCCAAAATAATCTCTATTTGACTCATTAAGTATAATTTGACTTTCATTCATCACTTGTATAATTGTAACAACCCACCCTAAAAATTTTCATGATAAATTGCTTGATTTCGAACTAATAAGGTTAAGTGTGTGTGCTTGTGTGAAAATTTGTGATCTAAGTGATTGATGAGTATGTGGCATATTAAATTAATTTTAATATGCATAATATGTGTTGCCATTGTGGAATAAATGATTTTCATGAAGTGCATTTGCATAAAAGAATTTTTTTTAAATAAAATGAATTTTCATGCATAAGACAATTTTTAAGCATAAAATAATTTTATGGGTATTTTTAAAATATTTTTAAATAAATATTTTTGAGGGAAATGTTCCAAAATTAATAAGAAAAATATTATTTTTATTTTAATTCCATTCAGCTGAAATTTTAAAGAAAAAGCCCAAATACCCAAAAGTCCACTACACAAAAATGGTCCTAACCTATTTCAATAAGGGTAATAGTGGAAATTCCACTCCAACCCTAATATACATTCTAATTTTCGGCCAAACAAGGGTTTCCACCAGCCATTCTCTTATTCTTTCTGTATTTTGGCAGAAAAACCTCTCAAAATAATTCTCTCTACCGAAATATTGAAAACACCTTTCCATTTCACGATTTCATGACCATAATCGTAAGTTTTTATTCTCTTTCGATTTCTAAACTGATTTCTATGAAATAAATTATGGGAAAAATATTTTGAACTGTTTGATTACTGATTTCTACAGATTCAATTCTATTTGAGTGACTTTTTGGGAGAGAAAATTTATGTTCTAACGAAAACACGATTCTTTCTGCAAGATTTCTCCAAAGGTGAATTCTATAACTTAAAATCACAATTTTATTGCATAAACATCATAGGGGGGGTGGGGCGGGCCGCCGGGGCTGATTTGTGCATGGATACATTCTAAACTGATTTTTGATTTGTTTTGATGAAAAATATTGCATGAAATAATATTTCTGCATATTTCTGTGATGACCGAAAAGTTTCGAAAAACAAAGGAATTCAAGGATTTCGTGTTAGGACTTAGAAATTAGAAAATTTTATTCCTTCATGAATATATAGCTGCCAATTTGTATGAATTGGTGTCCTAATGTGATATTTGTTTTGTTTAGATGAAAAATAATGATTTGAATCATGTGTCTGTTTATCGCTGAAATAAACGAAATGCGTGGAAACTCAAGATTTTTCACCTAAGCCTTTGAACTTGGAATTTTTTTGTATAAACCCTACCTATGGCTGCTGATTCATGAAGGAATGTGTTCTAAATTGATATTTTCAATGATTGAATGAAAAATAATGGTTTAAACAACCTGTTTGCATATTTCTGAAATGACTGGAAAATACCAAAAACAAGAAAACGTATGGTTTTATGCACTATAATGCAAAAGATTGAATTTTTCTATATTACTAACACCAATAGTGGCCGATTCTTATGGATTTAAGTTCTAAAATGATTTTTGTTATGTTTACATGAAAAATCTTGGTTCAAACCATGTTTTTACATATTTCTGAAATAGACGGAAAGCACGAAAAGAAGAAGAATTTGATTTTTACCTTAATGATGCATTCGGCCTACATGAACAATTTTGTCCAAATGTTTATAAATTTTATGTGATATGTCTTGGTGATTGTTGACATGTATGAATATATAATAAATGATAAAATTGCATGTTAGTTGAAGGCATGATCCTAGATAAGCTTAAATGTGTTTTGGTATACTTAAGGTATCTTAACATTATATTGTGATTAGCATGCAAATGTGATTGGGAAATATGGAACTAGATGTTATGATGAATTGATGATGAACATATGATTAAGAGCTAATGAAGTGAAAGGGATCATAAGAGTTAAGCATGATGTTTGAAGGATTAATTGTTAAGTTGACATGTGTGGAAGTGTAAAGTGAACTAAGATAATTGATAAATAAATTGATATTGAGATAATGATATTGTGATGACCTTGAAGAGGTTTTGATATGATTGCAATGTGTTTTCATGTGAGCCTATAAGGCCTAAGTATGCAAGACCAGTAGGTCAATGAGATATGTACAAGTGATTAGTACACCTATGAGTGAACTCTAATATGTATGTTATATATACATGGGTAGTTATGGGATAGGACCATCATGAGTAAATAAATACTAACTATTAAATCAAATATTATGTTAGAGTTTGAGGAGCTTTAGAAGTGTAAAGAGACTACATGTACTAGGAGCAAAGGAACCCCAAGGTGAGTAAACGCAATATTCTTGTTACAAATGTGAACAACATCATGTTGTGATACAAGAATGTGATATATTGATATGTGAACCTTTGTAATCTTTGAAACCCAAGTTCTTCCCACTTTAAATATTATTATATGATTTCTTTGTGATGTTTGGGTTGCCAAGGGACATTTGGTCCAAAACTATTTTGTTATCCAATGAGAACTTCTTGTGATTAACAACCTAACTGGTATTCTTTCTGGAACTACACTATCATTGTATCATTGTTTGAAAACTAAACCACTATTGTTATTGAAATACATGTTATTATTGCCATATGTGATATTGTTAATTGTGTTTACCAATAGCTCTAGCTATGGTACCTTTACCCTTTATGCAGAATCCTCGTGCCGATGCGGGAAATCATCGGAACCTATGTACATGGTCTTAACCCGATGGATAGGGGTAGTGTATCCACCTCAGCTAGAAGGGGCAGTTTTAGCTGTGAAGCCTGACCAGCTTCACGCTTTCTACGTGATAGGAGTTGGAATTTGGCAAAGGGCACCTCTCCTCTATATGTTTTGAGTGAATGAGCAGTAGTCTTCACTCTCTACGTGTTATAAGTGTGATTTCTGCAAACTTGCCAAAATTGAACCCTTGCTAAATTACAACCTGATTCATGAGTTATAAACCATGAACTTTGTGTATAAGCTATGAGTTTCCTTTCAAAGGAATATGTGATAATGTATGTGCCTTTTTGTTTACTCTTTGAGATCATCTATCTCACTCCTTTTCCTTGTGTGGTTCCAGGTGAGCAAATATGAGGAGGCAAGGTGATGGCTCAAGCATTCTACTTCGCTTGGGGAATTCCTTGTCCGAGTTATCAATAATACTATGTTTATAAAGTCTTGTCTTTAGATGCTCCAGGAATGTTGATTGATACTTATCGAGATTTATATTATTTTCCTTATGGATTTTATATGTAATGATTTATTTTAAGTCTTTCCCAATTTTATGGTATTCATCTTAATGTTTTAAATGAGTAAATGAAATAGGTTCGGTAAGATCCTAGGCATGATTGTTATATGTTAATGGTTCTACGGGGGTGAGTGACCTTATGTCTCCCCATATTCTAGGACCGTCGTATCTCATAAGGTTGGGATGTGACAAAGGTGGTATTAGAGCCGTAGTTTTTAAAAGTCTAGTTTAGGCTTATTTTATATGAGTTGTTTAAGTAAAATCCTAGAGCATAGGAATTTTCCTGTCATATCACTTGCAGTCCTATCGCTAGCATAGTTTCGCGAAATCCTAGCAGATTTTAGTAATCCTTGTTATTGTTTGCTTGCCTTACAATTCTTCTGACAGATGACCAAGAAGATTACGCCTGCTTGAGGACCGCGACCTAGAGCACCCCATGTGACTTGTAAGAGGACTTGGCCAGAGATGCTTGAGAAAGTTGTAACTGTGATTCGCCCTACGAAAGAGAAGACCCCTGACGAAGAAGAGGACCCTGAGGAGCGCTTAAATCTTGATTGGGTATATAGTAAGGTTTAAAAATTGGATGATAACTACTCTTATTTGAAGGAGGAAAACCGACGTCTTAAGGTAATGATTCATGCACTAAGAGAGGATATGGAGCAGCTCAGGTCAGGATTGTTGAGCATAGAGGGGACTACTTGCCAGTGAGGTCTGCATCTTCAGTTAATCGCTGTCAAGATAGAGATCTCCTTTGCTATCAATGTGGCAGCAGTGGCCATGTCGCTCTGGATTGCTCTGGAGGTGGACATGATAATTAGGTCGAGTAGATGTGATGATCGACATAACGGCATAGCACTTTATGTGATATGAATGATTTTCCTTGATTGCCTAGTTACCTAGGATGAGATGATTTCCTTTATTATTATGCTATAGTGTGATATTATGAGATATATGCTATATGATTATGATATGTGATATGTGCAAAACTATGTGATATGTGATTCATACATGACATGTGCTTTTTGATGTGGCATGGTAAATGCATGATAATGTGTGCTAGGATAAAAGGGAGGATAAATGGGTTAGGATAGGGGATTAGTACTAAATTCCCTTATTATGATAGACAGAATGCCTCCTAAGAAGAAGGTTCGCACAGTCGCCCAATCCGTTAGGGCTAATGATGATGTTATATCGGACACCGCATCGAATGCTGCCTCTACACCTATACAGTCAAGAGAAAGATCCAACTCGAGGGCACTGACTATGGACTCTAGTGAGCAAGCGACTTCACAAGAAGTGCATGCCATGCGCGAAGAAATGAGAGATTTGCGCAAGGAACTGGATGAGCTGCGAGCTCAAAGGCGGCAAGCGCCGCCGACTCAAGAAAGGAATGGAGTTACACCACCTGCGGTAGTGATACCTGCTCAGAGAGAGAGGAAACAACTACCTGATGAGGGAATGACTGTGGTAAAATTTAAGAAGCTGCAACCGCCTACTTTCTGTGGTGAGGAAGGAGATGACCCTCATGAATTTTTGGATGAGATGGATAAGCTAATCCATTATTTATATTGCTCGGATGCTCGAGTGATTAAGTTGGTAGGACTCCAACTCAAGAAAGAAGATTGGTACTGGTATGAGAGGAATATCGAGGAACGACTTTACGGGGCTGACCCACCTATGTGGGCAGAATTTAAGCAAGAAGTAATGGATCAGTTCTTGCCAGAAGGAGAAAGGCAAAATAGGGCATTATAGTTCAAACAACTGAAGCAAATACCAGAAATGTCCGTGTCTAATTATGCTAAGGAGTTTAACCGATTTAGTTGTTTCGCTGTCAATAACATTCCTATCGAGGCAAGTCGCGTCAATCGCTTCCTTAAAGGATTGATCATACCTCTATTCAATTTGTTGGCAGCAACTGAATTTCCAACCTTAGCCAAGCTCGTGGACAAGGCCAAAGTCGTGGAGAAAAGATACAAGGTGGAGAGAGAGCCGAACGAGCTGAATGAGACCAGAAGGGAAGGCATAAGAACAAAGGTCATAAAGGACAGCATGGAAATGGAGGAGAGCAAAAGAAGGAGTTTTCATCATCTGGACCACGAAATGGTCAAACTAAGCAAGAGATCCCCATATACGGCAAATGTGGAAGGAAACATTCTAGAATCTGCTGGAAAGACACTGGTGCTTGCCTTAGGTATGGGCAAATAGGGCACTTCATAAAGGACTGCCCGCAGATGAGGAGTCAGGGGAATGGGACCACGGTACGACCATAACCTAAGCCATTCCAAACGCAAGGACAAGGAGTCAAGGACAAAGGACCAACGGTTGGGAATGCACCGACGACAGAAAATAAGGGCAAAGGTAGAGTCTTCGCGTTAAATCTGCAAGAGGCTCATGATTCGCACACTGCCATCACAGGTATCATCCCCATCCAAAGTTCTAGTGCAAAATGTTTAATTGATTATAGTACTACCCATTCATTTGTGTCACCTTGTTTTGCTAAGTATTTGGGTATAGATAAGGAATTGATGAGTGAACCGTTAGTAATAGCAACTCCTTTAGGGGAAGTGATGGAAGTGAAGTATGAGCATAAGGGCTGTGATGTAGACATTAATGGACAAACACTTCCAGTAGTATTGCTAAAATTGGACGTACTAGAATTCGATGTGATGTTAGGGATGGACTAGTTGTATGAGCATAGAGCTCGTATCGACTGTAGAAAGAAACTTATCGAGTTTTGAACTAAAGATGGGAAGGAGTGTGTATACCAAGGAGATAGGAATGAGAATCCTTTGAACTTGATATCGGCCTTAGGAGCGAGACGGATGTTAAGTAAAAGATGTCAAGCGTGTCTAGCCCACGTAGTCGACACTGGCAAAGAAGCTGCCATTTGAGACAAGAGCATTCTAGTAGTGTACGAGTTTATGGATGTCTTTCCAGAAGATTTACCCAGATTACCCCCTAATCGTGAGATCGAGTTCAACATCGAACTGCTACCCGGTACGCAACCGATATCGATATCGCCATATCGTATGGCACCAATGGAGCTAAAGGAGTTAAAGATGCAATTGCATGACCTACTCGATAAGGGCTTCATTCAACTAAGCAATTCGCCATAGGGCGCTTTAGTGTTGTTCGTGAAAAAGAAAGATGGATCGTTCCAAATGTGCATCGACTATCATCAACTTAACAAAGTCACTATGAAGAATAGATACCCATTACCGAGGATCGATTATCTTTTTGATCAACTGCAAGGAGCTGGTCACTTCTCCAAAGATTGACTTAAGGTCTGGATATCATCAACTAAAGATCCGAGGAGAAGATATCTATAAGATTGCCTTTCGTACTAGATATAGACACTACGAGTTCACGGTTTTGCCATTCTGTTTGATGAATGCTCCTGCTGCTTTCATGGACTTGATGAATCAAGTGTTCTAGCCATTCCTTGACAAGTTCATGATCATGTTCATTGATGACATCGTGATCTACTCAAAGAATAAAGAGGAACATGAAGAACATCTGAGGATCGTGCTTCAAACATTATGCGATCACTAACTCTACGCTAAGTTATCTAAGTGCAAATTTTGGATGGAGTCGGTCAAATTTCTTAGACATGTAGTAAGTAAGGAAGGAATTTAAGTTGATCCCAAGAAAGTTGAAGCAGTAGCGAATTGGCCAAGGCCCATAATAGTTTCTGAAGTACGAAGTTTCTTAGGCATGGCGGGATATTATCGTAGATTCGTACAGGACTTTTTTAAGATATCAGCCCTATTGACCAAGTTGACAAGAAAACAAGTTAAGTTCAATTGGGAAGAGTCCTATGAGAAGAGTTTTCAGAAACTCAAAGAATGTTTAGTATCAACACCAGTTTTGACATTACCAAAAGGAGAAGAAGGATTCACGGTCTATTGCGACGCTTCGAGAGTAGGACTTGGGTGCATTTTAATGCAAAATGGTAAAGTCATTGCCTATGCATCACGAAAACTAAAGAGACATGAAGTGAATTACCCTATTCATGATTTAGAATTAGCTGCGATAGTGTTTGCTCTAAAGATCTAGAGACATTACATGTATGGGACGAAGTGTGAGATCTACATAGATCATAAGAGTCTTCAATATATCTTGAGCCAAAGAGACCTCAATCTAAGACAAAGGAGATGGATTGAACTATTGAAGGATTATGACTGTCAGATTCTCTATCATCCCGAGAAGGCGAATGTAGTGGCAGATGCCTTGAGTCAAAAGTCGATGGGAAGCCTAGCCCATATGGATGTGAGAAAGAGGCCAATTGTGAAGGAACTAAAGGAATTATTTAATCAAGGATTGAAACTGGAGATTGAAGGATCAAGAGTTCTATTGGCTCATTTCCAAGTAAGATATAAGTTAATGGAAGAAATAAGGAATGTGCAAGATAGAGACCCATACTTGATGAAGTTAAAGGATGAGATGAGAGAAGAAAAGAATCCTGAGTTTGAGGTAGTCAATGGAGTTTTAAAGTGTAAGAATAGAGTATGCGTGCTTGATGTGGATGGACTAAAGGAAAGGATATTGAAGGAGGCACATCAGACACCTTACTATGCTCATCCTGGAACTACCAAGATGTACCATGATGTGAAAGCTAATTATTGGTGGCCTAGATTGAAGAAAGATGTAGCTAAGTTTGTAGCATCTTGCCTGACTTGCTAGCAAGTCAAGTATGAACATCAATGACCCTCAAGATTGCTACAAGAGATTCGACTACCTGAATGGAATTGGGAGCGCATCACTATGGACTTCGTTGTTGGTTTGCCTAGAACCTCCAAAGGATATGATTCTATATGGGTCATAGTAGATAGATTGACAAAGTCTACCCATTTCCTAGGAGTTAAGACCACATATTCTGCAGCTCAGTATGCGCAGTTATATATAGATGAGATTGTGAAACTGCATGGAGTGCCAATTTCTATCATCTCCGATCGAGGAACTCAAATCATCTCAAGGTTCTGGCAAAATTTGCAAGAAGCATTAGGAACACAATTAGATATTAGTACGGCGTTTCACCCTCAAACGGACGGCCAGTCTAAAAGAACGATTCAGTCACTCAAGGACATGCTAAGGATGTGTGTCTTGGATTTTGGTGGTAGCTGGGATAAGTATTTACTCCTGATTGAATTCGCCTACAACAATAGCTATCATTCATCCATTGGCATGGCGTCATACAAAGCATTGTATGGAAGAAGGTGTCGCTCGCCAATTTGTTGGATTGAACCTGGAGACAAGCATATAGAAATGCCCGAATTGCTTAAGGAGACCACCGAGAAAGTACCAATAATTCAAGATTGACTAAAGACGACATTCAAATAGACAAAAGAGTTACACATACCCTAAGCGAAAGGAAGTCCAATTTGCCATGGGAGATCACGTGTTCTTAAAGGTCTCGCCAATGAAAGGAGTTATGAGATTTGGCAAGAAAGGGAAATTATCACCTCATTTCATTGGTCCTTTTGAAATCTTAGATAAGGTTGGAGAAGTGTCTTATAGACTTGCCCTGCCTCCAACTTTGGCACATGTGCACCTAGTGTTCCACATTTCATTGATAAAGAAATATGTGTCAGATCCATCGCACATTCTTTTACCTCCAAACATTATGTTAAATGAGCAACTATCTTATGAGGAGTCACCAATAGCTATAGTGGATCAGCAAGTAAAGAAGTTAAGAAATAAGGAGATACCCATGATTAAGGTTCAGTGGCGAAATCATGGGATAGATGAGTGCACTTGGGAAGTGGAGGAGGAGATGCGACAAAAGCATCCTCAGCTTTTCAAGAGAAACTAGGTAAGGGTTTAAATTCGAGGACGAATTTCTTTAAGGGGGGGAGAATGTAACAACCCACACCCACCCTAGAAATTTTCATGATAAATTGCTTGATTTAGAACTAATAAGGTTAAGTGTGTGTGCTTGTGTGAAAATTTGTGATCTAGGTGATTGATGAGTATGAGGCATATTAAATTAATTTTAATATGCATAATATGTGTTGCCATTGTGGAATAAATGATTTTCATGAAGTGCATTTGCATAAAAGAATTTATTTTAATAAAATGAATTTTCATACATAAGACAATTTTTAAGCATAAAATAATTTTATGGGTATTTTTAAAATATTTTTAAATAAGTATTTTTGAGGGAAATGTTCCAGACAATATTATTTTTATTTTAATTCCATTCAGCCAAAATTTTAAAGAAAAAGCCCAAATACCTAAAAGTCCACTACACAAAAATGCTCATAACCTATTTCATTAAGGCTAATAGTGGAAATTCCATTCCAACCCTAATATATATTCTAATTTTTGGTCAAACAAGGGTTTCCAGCAGCCATTCTCTTATTCTTTTTGTATTTTGGCAGAAAAACCTCTCAAAATAATTCTCTCTACTAAAATATTGAAAACACCTTTCTGTTTCGAGATTTCGTGACCATAATCATATGTTTTTATTCTCTTTCGATTTCTAAACTGATTTCTATGAAATAAATTATGGGAAAATTATTTTGAACTGTTTGATTACTGATTTCTACATATTCAATTCTGTTTGAGTGAATTTTTGGGAGAGAAAATTTATTTTCTACCGAAAACACGATTCTTTCCGCAAGATTTCTCCAATGGTGAATTCTATAACTTAAAATCACAATTTTATTGCATAAACATCATGGGGGGGGGGGGGGGGGGGGCGCAATTTGTGCATGGATATATTTTAAACTGATTTTTGATTTGTTTTGATGAAAAATATTGCATGAAATAATATTTCTGCATATTTCTGTGATGACCAAAAAGTTTCCAAAAATAAAGGAATAAAAGATTTTCGTATTAGGACTTGGAAATTAGAAAATTTTATTCCTTCATGAATATATGGCTGCCAATTTGTATCAATTGGTGTTCTAATGTGATATTTCTTTTGTTTAGATGCAAAATAATGATTTGAATCATGTGTCTGTTTATCGCTGAAATAAACGAAATGCGTGGAAACTCAAGATTTTTCACCTAAGCTTTTGAACTTGGAATTTTTTTGTATAAACCCTACCTATGGCTGCCAATTCATGAAGGAATGTGTTCTAAACTGATATTTTCAATGATTGAATGAAAAATAATGGTTTAAACAACTTGTTTGCATATTTCTGAAATGACCGTAAAATACTAAAAACAAGAAAACTTATGGTTTTGTGCACTATAATGCAAAAGATTGAATTTTTCAATATTACTAACACCAATAGTGGCCGATTCTTATGGATTTAAGTTCTAAAATGATTTTTGTTATGTTTACATGAAAAATCTTGGTTCAAACCATGTTTTTACATATTTCTGAAATAGACGGAAAGCACGAAAAGAAGAAGAATTTGGTTTTTACCTTAATGATGCATTCGGCCTACATGAACAATTTTGTCCAAATTTTTATAAATTTTATGTGATGTGTCTTGGTGATTGTTGACATGTATGAATGTATAATAAATGATAAAATTGCATGTTAGTTGAAGGTATGATCCTAGATAAGCTTAAATGCGTTTTGGTGTACTTAAGGTATCTTAACATTATATTGTGATTAGCATGCAAATGTGATTGGGAAATATGGAACCAAATGTTATGATGAATTGATGATGAACATATGATTAAGAGCTAATGAAGTGAAAGGGATCATAAGAGTTAAGCATGATGTTTGAAGGATTAATTTTTAAGTTGAAATGTATGGAAGTGCAAAGTGAACTAAGATAATTGATAAGTAAATTGATATTGAGATAATGATATTGTGATGACCTTGAAGAGGTATTGATATGATTGCAATGTGTTTTCATGTGAGCCTATAAGGCCTAAGTATGCAAGACCAATAGGTCAACGAGATATGTACAAGTGATGAGTACACCTATGAGTGAACTCTAATGTGTATGTTATATGTACATGGGTAGTTATGGGATAGGAGCATCATGAGTAAATAAATACTAAGTATTAAATCAAATATTATGTTAGAGTTTGAGGAGCTTTAGAAGTGTAAAGGGACTACGTGTACTAGGAGCAAAGGAACCCCAAGGTGAGTAAACGCAATATTCTTGTTACAAATGTGAACAACATCATGTTGTGATACAAGAATATGATATATTGATATGTAAACCTTTGTAATCTTTGAAACCCAAGTTCTTTCCACTTTAAATATTATTATATGATTTCTTTGTGAAGCTTGGGTTGCCAAGGGACATTTGGTCCAAAATTATTTTGTTATCCAATGAGAACTTCTTGTGATTAACACCCTAACTGGTATTCTTTCTGGAACTGCACTATCATTGTATCATTGTTTGAAAACTAAACTACTATTGTTATTGAAATACATGTTATTGTTGCCATATGTGATATTGTTAATTGTGTTTACCAATAGCTCTAGCTATGGTACCTTTACCCTTTATACACAATCCTCATGCCGATGCGGGAAATCATCAAAACCTATGCACATGGTCTTAACCCGATGGATAGAGGTAGTGTATCCACCTCTGCTAGAAAGGGCGGTTCTAGCTGTGGGGCCTGATCAGTTTCACGCTTTCTACATGATAGGAGTTGGAATTTGGCAAAGGCCACCTCTCCTCTATGTGTTTCGAGTGAATGAGCAATAGTCTTCACTCTCTACGTGTTATAAGTGTGATTTCTGCAAGCTTGCTAAATTGAACCCTTGCTAAATTGCAACCTGATTCATGAGTTATAAACCATGAACTATGTGTATAAGCTATGAGTTTCCTTTCAAAGGAATATATGATAATGTATGTGCCTTTTTGTATACTCATTGAGATCATCTATCTCACCCCTTTTCCTTGTGTGGTTCTAGGGGAGCAAATGTGAGGAGGCAAGGTGATGGCTCAAGCATTCTACTTCACTTAGGGAATTCTTTGTCTGAGTTATCAATAATACTATGTTTATGCAGTCTTGTAGAAAGATGGATCGTTCCAAATGTGCATCGACTATCATCAACTTAACAAAGTCACTATGAAGAATAGATACCCATTACCGAGGATCGATTATCTTTTTGATCAACTGCAAGGAGCTGGTCACTTCTCCAAAGATTGACTTAAGGTCTGGATATCATCAACTAAAGATCCGAGGAGAAGATATCTATAAGATTGCCTTTCGTACTAGATATAGACACTACGAGTTCACGGTTTTGCCATTCTGTTTGATGAATGCTCCTGCTGCTTTCATGGACTTGATGAATCAAGTGTTCTAGCCATTCCTTGACAAGTTCATGATCATGTTCATTGATGACATCGTGATCTACTCAAAGAATAAAGAGGAACATGAAGAACATCTGAGGATCGTGCTTCAAACATTATGCGATCACTAACTCTACGCTAAGTTATCTAAGTGCAAATTTTGGATGGAGTCGGTCAAATTTCTTAGACATGTAGTAAGTAAGGAAGGAATTTAAGTTGATCCCAAGAAAGTTGAAGCAGTAGCGAATTGGCCAAGGCCCATAATAGTTTCTGAAGTACGAAGTTTCTTAGGCATGGCGGGATATTATCGTAGATTCGTACAGGACTTTTTTAAGATATCAGCCCTATTGACCAAGTTGACAAGAAAACAAGTTAAGTTCAATTGGGAAGAGTCCTATGAGAAGAGTTTTCAGAAACTCAAAGAATGTTTAGTATCAACACCAGTTTTGACATTACCAAAAGGAGAAGAAGGATTCACGGTCTATTGCGACGCTTCGAGAGTAGGACTTGGGTGCATTTTAATGCAAAATGGTAAAGTCATTGCCTATGCATCACGAAAACTAAAGAGACATGAAGTGAATTACCCTATTCATGATTTAGAATTAGCTGCGATAGTGTTTGCTCTAAAGATCTAGAGACATTACATGTATGGGACGAAGTGTGAGATCTACATAGATCATAAGAGTCTTCAATATATCTTGAGCCAAAGAGACCTCAATCTAAGACAAAGGAGATGGATTGAACTATTGAAGGATTATGACTGTCAGATTCTCTATCATCCCGAGAAGGCGAATGTAGTGGCAGATGCCTTGAGTCAAAAGTCGATGGGAAGCCTAGCCCATATGGATGTGAGAAAGAGGCCAATTGTGAAGGAACTAAAGGAATTATTTAATCAAGGATTGAAACTGGAGATTGAAGGATCAAGAGTTCTATTGGCTCATTTCCAAGTAAGATATAAGTTAATGGAAGAAATAAGGAATGTGCAAGATAGAGACCCATACTTGATGAAGTTAAAGGATGAGATGAGAGAAGAAAAGAATCCTGAGTTTGAGGTAGTCAATGGAGTTTTAAAGTGTAAGAATAGAGTATGCGTGCTTGATGTGGATGGACTAAAGGAAAGGATATTGAAGGAGGCACATCAGACACCTTACTATGCTCATCCTGGAACTACCAAGATGTACCATGATGTGAAAGCTAATTATTGGTGGCCTAGATTGAAGAAAGATGTAGCTAAGTTTGTAGCATCTTGCCTGACTTGCTAGCAAGTCAAGTATGAACATCAATGACCCTCAAGATTGCTACAAGAGATTCGACTACCTGAATGGAATTGGGAGCGCATCACTATGGACTTCGTTGTTGGTTTGCCTAGAACCTCCAAAGGATATGATTCTATATGGGTCATAGTAGATAGATTGACAAAGTCTACCCATTTCCTAGGAGTTAAGACCACATATTCTGCAGCTCAGTATGCGCAGTTATATATAGATGAGATTGTGAAACTGCATGGAGTGCCAATTTCTATCATCTCCGATCGAGGAACTCAAATCATCTCAAGGTTCTGGCAAAATTTGCAAGAAGCATTAGGAACACAATTAGATATTAGTACGGCGTTTCACCCTCAAACGGACGGCCAGTCTAAAAGAACGATTCAGTCACTCAAGGACATGCTAAGGATGTGTGTCTTGGATTTTGGTGGTAGCTGGGATAAGTATTTACTCCTGATTGAATTCGCCTACAACAATAGCTATCATTCATCCATTGGCATGGCGTCATACAAAGCATTGTATGGAAGAAGGTGTCGCTCGCCAATTTGTTGGATTGAACCTGGAGACAAGCATATAGAAATGCCCGAATTGCTTAAGGAGACCACCGAGAAAGTACCAATAATTCAAGATTGACTAAAGACGACATTCAAATAGACAAAAGAGTTACACATACCCTAAGCGAAAGGAAGTCCAATTTGCCATGGGAGATCACGTGTTCTTAAAGGTCTCGCCAATGAAAGGAGTTATGAGATTTGGCAAGAAAGGGAAATTATCACCTCATTTCATTGGTCCTTTTGAAATCTTAGATAAGGTTGGAGAAGTGTCTTATAGACTTGCCCTGCCTCCAACTTTGGCACATGTGCACCTAGTGTTCCACATTTCATTGATAAAGAAATATGTGTCAGATCCATCGCACATTCTTTTACCTCCAAACATTATGTTAAATGAGCAACTATCTTATGAGGAGTCACCAATAGCTATAGTGGATCGGCAAGTAAAGAAGTTAAGAAATAAGGAGATACCCATGATTAAGGTTCAGTGGCGAAATCATGGGATAGATGAGTGCACTTGGGAAGTGGAGGAGGAGATGCGACAAAAGCATCCTCAGCTTTTCAAGAGAAACTAGGTAAGGGTTTAAATTCGAGGACGAATTTCTTTAAGGGGGGGAGAATGTAACAACCCACACCCACCCTAGAAATTTTCATGATAAATTGCTTGATTTAGAACTAATAAGGTTAAGTGTGTGTGCTTGTGTGAAAATTTGTGATCTAGGTGATTGATGAGTATGAGGCATATTAAATTAATTTTAATATGCATAATATGTGTTGCCATTGTGGAATAAATGATTTTCATGAAGTGCATTTGCATAAAAGAATTTATTTTAATAAAATGAATTTTCATACATAAGACAATTTTTAAGCATAAAATAATTTTATGGGTATTTTTAAAATATTTTTAAATAAGTATTTTTGAGGGAAATGTTCCAGACAATATTATTTTTATTTTAATTCCATTCAGCCAAAATTTTAAAGAAAAAGCCCAAATACCTAAAAGTCCACTACACAAAAATGCTCATAACCTATTTCATTAAGGCTAATAGTGGAAATTCCATTCCAACCCTAATATATATTCTAATTTTTGGTCAAACAAGGGTTTCCAGCAGCCATTCTCTTATTCTTTTTGTATTTTGGCAGAAAAACCTCTCAAAATAATTCTCTCTACTAAAATATTGAAAACACCTTTCTGTTTCGAGATTTCGTGACCATAATCATATGTTTTTATTCTCTTTCGATTTCTAAACTGATTTCTATGAAATAAATTATGGGAAAATTATTTTGAACTGTTTGATTACTGATTTCTACATATTCAATTCTGTTTGAGTGAATTTTTGGGAGAGAAAATTTATTTTCTACCGAAAACACGATTCTTTCCGCAAGATTTCTCCAATGGTGAATTCTATAACTTAAAATCACAATTTTATTGCATAAACATCATGGGGGGGGGGGGGGGGGGGGGGGGCGCAATTTGTGCATGGATATATTTTAAACTGATTTTTGATTTGTTTTGATGAAAAATATTGCATGAAATAATATTTCTGCATATTTCTGTGATGACCAAAAAGTTTCCAAAAATAAAGGAATAAAAGATTTTCGTATTAGGACTTGGAAATTAGAAAATTTTATTCCTTCATGAATATATGGCTGCCAATTTGTATCAATTGGTGTTCTAATGTGATATTTCTTTTGTTTAGATGCAAAATAATGATTTGAATCATGTGTCTGTTTATCGCTGAAATAAACGAAATGCGTGGAAACTCAAGATTTTTCACCTAAGCTTTTGAACTTGGAATTTTTTTGTATAAACCCTACCTATGGCTGCCAATTCATGAAGGAATGTGTTCTAAACTGATATTTTCAATGATTGAATGAAAAATAATGGTTTAAACAACTTGTTTGCATATTTCTGAAATGACCGTAAAATACTAAAAACAAGAAAACTTATGGTTTTGTGCACTATAATGCAAAAGATTGAATTTTTCAATATTACTAACACCAATAGTGGCCGATTCTTATGGATTTAAGTTCTAAAATGATTTTTGTTATGTTTACATGAAAAATCTTGGTTCAAACCATGTTTTTACATATTTCTGAAATAGACGGAAAGCACGAAAAGAAGAAGAATTTGGTTTTTACCTTAATGATGCATTCGGCCTACATGAACAATTTTGTCCAAATTTTTATAAATTTTATGTGATGTGTCTTGGTGATTGTTGACATGTATGAATGTATAATAAATGATAAAATTGCATGTTAGTTGAAGGTATGATCCTAGATAAGCTTAAATGCGTTTTGGTGTACTTAAGGTATCTTAACATTATATTGTGATTAGCATGCAAATGTGATTGGGAAATATGGAACCAAATGTTATGATGAATTGATGATGAACATATGATTAAGAGCTAATGAAGTGAAAGGGATCATAAGAGTTAAGCATGATGTTTGAAGGATTAATTTTTAAGTTGAAATGTATGGAAGTGCAAAGTGAACTAAGATAATTGATAAGTAAATTGATATTGAGATAATGATATTGTGATGACCTTGAAGAGGTATTGATATGATTGCAATGTGTTTTCATGTGAGCCTATAAGGCCTAAGTATGCAAGACCAATAGGTCAACGAGATATGTACAAGTGATGAGTACACCTATGAGTGAACTCTAATGTGTATGTTATATGTACATGGGTAGTTATGGGATAGGAGCATCATGAGTAAATAAATACTAAGTATTAAATCAAATATTATGTTAGAGTTTGAGGAGCTTTAGAAGTGTAAAGGGACTACGTGTACTAGGAGCAAAGGAACCCCAAGGTGAGTAAACGCAATATTCTTGTTACAAATGTGAACAACATCATGTTGTGATACAAGAATATGATATATTGATATGTAAACCTTTGTAATCTTTGAAACCCAAGTTCTTTCCACTTTAAATATTATTATATGATTTCTTTGTGAAGCTTGGGTTGCCAAGGGACATTTGGTCCAAAATTATTTTGTTATCCAATGAGAACTTCTTGTGATTAACACCCTAACTGGTATTCTTTCTGGAACTGCACTATCATTGTATCATTGTTTGAAAACTAAACTACTATTGTTATTGAAATACATGTTATTGTTGCCATATGTGATATTGTTAATTGTGTTTACCAATAGCTCTAGCTATGGTACCTTTACCCTTTATACACAATCCTCATGCCGATGCGGGAAATCATCAAAACCTATGCACATGGTCTTAACCCGATGGATAGAGGTAGTGTATCCACCTCTGCTAGAAAGGGCGGTTCTAGCTGTGGGGCCTGATCAGTTTCACGCTTTCTACATGATAGGAGTTGGAATTTGGCAAAGGCCACCTCTCCTCTATGTGTTTCGAGTGAATGAGCAATAGTCTTCACTCTCTACGTGTTATAAGTGTGATTTCTGCAAGCTTGCTAAATTGAACCCTTGCTAAATTGCAACCTGATTCATGAGTTATAAACCATGAACTATGTGTATAAGCTATGAGTTTCCTTTCAAAGGAATATATGATAATGTATGTGCCTTTTTGTATACTCATTGAGATCATCTATCTCACCCCTTTTCCTTGTGTGGTTCTAGGGGAGCAAATGTGAGGAGGCAAGGTGATGGCTCAAGCATTCTACTTCACTTAGGGAATTCTTTGTCTGAGTTATCAATAATACTATGTTTATGCAGTCTTGTCTTTAGATGCTCCGGGAATGTTGATTGATACTTATCGAGATATATATTATTTTCCTTATGGATTTGATATGTAATGATTTATTTTAAGTCTTCCGTAATTTTATGGTATTCATCTTAATGTTTTAAATGAGTAAATGAAATAGGTTCGGTAAGATCCTAGGCATGATTGTTATATGTTAATGGGTTCTACAAGCGTGGGTGACCTTATATCTCCCCATGTTCTAGGACTGTCGTATCTCATATGATTGGGATGTGACAATAATAAAAGCTCTTTGTTTAACCTTAGCTTTAGCAAAACTTTTGGATAGTGAGTAGTATTGGCTCGATAACTCTCTTTGAGTATGTTGAGAGATAGCAAAGCATTCCGCCCCACAATGAATCCCTAATCATTTCGGTGGTGTAACGAGTATTCAATACTATTTGACCCACACGAGGCTCCTTACCTTACATGTGGTTAGGTATATCAATACTCTAATGGGACAGGGATCCTAAACTACTACCCTTTCACCCTTGTGTATATAATTGCCCTAGCCTTTGACCTTAGGTTACATGTACCATAATAATCGATACACTTACATGTTTATGAAACCTTTTTCAGTATGCATCATGATATGATCATGCAAACATAACATGAGAAGCTCAATAAGGTGAACCCTTAAACACCTCAAAGACCTTAAACCAGTGGTTCGTCACCCTAAAACACAATAACCTCATACACCAACCCTATCAACCTTTAAACCTAGTTACTAAGCATATGGAAGGAATCATTTTCCTGACATACCATTATGTTCATCACCTTTTTCTTCATAATTCTATATTCTTACCCATTTTCTTATCTGTTCTTTATTTCAAAGGTACCAATGGCTAACACCTCCAACTGTTTCGACCAAAACTCAATGAGTATCTTTTTCACCATCCTCCTCAAGAAACAAAAGGAAACCTTCTAAGCTACACTCACTACCGCCTTTAAGACTCAAGCCAAAACTTTCACCAATGCTCTTAACACCTAATATGCCACCTTTAATAATGCCCTCAACTCCCAATGTCAGTTGACCATCAATGAGCTCAAGGAAATGACCAATGCCACTGTCACTCCCCCTACTACTCGTGTTGAGCTTATATTTGCCCAAGCCAGGACTAGCCATGCCTCTACTTTCACTCCTTTCATTATCAATCTCATAGATAATAGGAAAGAACTTGAAACTCCAACCTCTCCTACCGTGGACTTGAATGCAACCACTCCCTCTCCCACTGCGAATCCTTTTCAAAGTAGAGATTTCTCTAGCTTTCTCGAGGCTATGAAATTGATGGAGAAAATTGAGGCCATAAAGAGAATAATCAAGAACATCAAAAAGTATGAGGACGTGATAGATGTCAACTATTTAGCTCTTTTTCTAAAAGCACAGTTCCTCAAAAATTTAAGATGCCGGTCATAGATAAATTTAACAGCACCACTTGCCCAAAGACCCACCTTAAGATGTATGTAGGCATAATGAGACTATTTAGTGTGGATGATAAGCTTCTTACTTAATTATTCTAATAATCTTAACCGGGGTTGCCATTAAATGGCTCTTAAATCTCAATCAGAATCACTAGAAGACTTGCGATGACATATGTAATACATTTGTCAAGCAATACCACTATAACATTGAGGTGGATGTCAACCATCGAGATCTGAAAACCACCAAACAAGGACAAAAAGAATCCTTCACCATGCTCCTTATAAGGTGAAGGTCAAAAGCAGCCCAAATGGTGAACCGTCCATCTAAAGTAGAGCAAATTGACATCATCATTAAGAATCTCCTTCCTTAATACTATAATCATCTGCAAACTTAATATCTTCCCAACTTTCAAGCTCTCATTACCACTATCTCTAAGATTGAGGATTTCATTCAATCAAAATGAATCAAGGATGAATCCTCTAGGTATCACAAGAACAGCAATTACACCACTAATACCACCAACTCCACCACCCAAAGAGAGGGAGAGATAAATGTTGTCTCCTATCACCAGCTGATGAAGTTAGAAAATAAGAGGACTTTCTCTAAGTTGGGTATGCCCCTCAGTGTAGTTTACAAGAAAGCCTGAGAGGTTAATCTGGTTAGGCCCTTATATCCATGACCTCCTCCATACTTCTTGCCTAAAGGCTATAATACTAATGAGCATTGTGATTATCACTAGGAAGTGGGGCACAAGATCGACACATGTAAGATTTTGAGACACAAAATTTAAGATCTCATCGACAATGGAGACATAATTGCCCCTAGGCTAAAGCCTAATATTGCCACTAATCCTTTTTTAAGCCACTAATCTCATCCAATCATCTCAAACTCCACCCAAATAACTAGTATTTTAATAAAAGTGTCAACCCTACTGTGCCCCTATCTAAGTCTTTTGAATCTATGCCTGAGTCCTCTAAGTCCATATCTGAGTCATTTAAGCTTGTGTCTAAGTCACTTAAGTTTAAGTCTAATTCTAAGTCTTTTGAGTTTTTTTATGTTAAATCTTTCTTTGAATTTGAGTTAGTTAGGTCTTGCTCTTCTAAGTCTATATTTCACCTTCTAGGCTTATATTTTAATGTAACTCATGATAGGACTTTTATCAGTAATTAAAAGTTTAAACTCTAATTTGATTTAGTTTCCCTAATTCATCTTTGAATGGGACATCTAAAAAAAGAAAACAAAAGAAAAAAGAAAAAAATTTTGAAAATGAAAAAGGTGAAAGAATAAATTAATTATCCCACAGAGGAAAAAATTAAAAATCACATACATTACATCTGTATGGCACTAGTGAAAAAGCTCGTAGGCTATTCTACATGAGATAAGGACATGATAACGATGATCCAAGCATCAAAGTTTATGAGATCCTTACCTATAAGAACCTTATTGAGGAGAAACTGTGAATCATAGGATATCATGACCGGTTAAATGCCGGGATATCAACAAAGACCTATCGGGCACTTCAGTAAGAAGGTGAAAGACAAGTGTTTGCAATAAGGAAAAGATCAAAATTTTTGTTCATGATTCAAGAGGAAAGTTCATACCAAATTAGGCCACAGCATACATGCTCAAGAAGATTCTATCCAATAGAGTCGCCATCTTTATGGACTTGGACAGAAGCGAATTCTCCCATCCTAGCAACCTCGATCAGCTGAAGTGATATATCATCGAAAGATGACATCTGCATTTCATTTTTGTTTTTCGTGCATCTACATTAGAACTATGTGGGCCTGATTCTCCCTAAAAGAATGACTGATAAAAAAAGTGATGTAAAGGATACGTAGGCAGCCCGACTCGGTTACGGTCCAAATCGTAATATAAAATATTTTGTTTGCATCACATTCTTATTTTCTTTGTGCCTAATACATCATTCACTTAATTCTTTTGCCTAAAAAGACAAAAAAAAACAAAAAAGGAATAAAAAGAAAAAGAATGCTCACTAAACTGAAAATCTAAAAAGGCGGGTTAGACAGAAATTAGAGCAAAAAAATAAAAGATGTCTCATTTAATAGTGATCAAATTTTAAAAAATATAAATCCATCATTATGACAAAAAGAATAGCCCTTTCAAGGTTTATAGCTTATCCTGTATCGTATAGTCTTGTCAACTTATAAGTTTCTTAAACAGAAAGAAAAAGAGTCATGTCTAAAGCCATAATAGCCAACCCTCATAGGGTGCATACTCGCCAAATCCTCATCAAAATCAAAGTACCTCACAATCTCCTCAAAAGGGTATACCCCTCCTCTATGTCTCTGTAGTTTCCTCTATTGTAGTAGTAAAAGTACCAGCAGTATTAGAAATCCTATCCTGAGTAGTAGCAATTCTAAAACTGCCCTTAGAAATCCTCCTCTATACTCTAGAAAGTACAATCCTCCTTTATGTTTTAACTGCAGAAGTCCTTCTCTAAACCTCCAATGTAGTGTCATTTTGTCTCCTCACTATAGACATAATCTCCTCTATCATCACCACTACAGCCTAAGTCACTACTGTAGCCTGTGGTGTTACACCTACCATATAAACTTGAGTCTCTTTCAAAGATTGAGTCACCCCTCTGTTTAGGTTGCAGTCCTCTTGCCACCAATGGCTTCTCCTAAAGCCTCTCCCTCCTTAGCTATATTACCCTCGATTCCTCTCAAAAGATAGTCTGGTACTCTCTCTCAACTAGCTAAACCACTTTTATCAACCACCTATCATACCTGTCTATGGTCCTAAATGAAATCTAAGAACAAACAGCATGATAACTCCTCAGCCAGCCATCTTTGATAGCTCTGGCAAGAGGAGCTCTGATTTGTGTAAACTCTAAGAAGGGAACAACTGGGGGCTCATCCTTAGTCTACCCTATCTACCTCAAAACCCTTATCCCTTGATAAAAGGTCATTCAAGCTAAACCCAACAAGCAAACCACTTGATGCTCATGGCCCTCGATCATGAAAGATTTGATACCTTACCATTAGTAGTGCCAAAATGTGTCCTCCAGGGCAATATGCAAGCAACCATCCAATTTGATCTCTGATCGAGTCTCAATAAGGTATATGCAAATTGAAAATTAGGGGCCACCACCAGAAAATGATCCATCAGTCACATTTTCAGGATAACTCAAAACCTAAAACAGACACCCATGAAGCACCTCTAACAAAAAGGATAAGAACAAATAAATTTTTCTCACCTGGTGAATAATTGGCAAGATAATTCATCTCTCTAAACTCCAAACAAAGCAATCGAGACTCATCAATGTCTCCATCAGCACAACTCTAACCACAAAATGCCTCTATTTTATCTACGACTTTGGCATCACTCTAATCAACAAACCCATGAAATAGTATCCGACTCTCAAATAGAAAATCAAAGCCCTCATCTTGAGTCTTCACCCCCTTATATCTCTATAGTCACTGGGATTATAGAACTTTTCAATCACTGCAGTCAAATTCACTTGACCATCACCAACCACTATCTAGCTTGCGACATTATGAGACAAGTCAAAAAAATACTTTTAAAAAATCTAGGAGTTGCCAAACTCTGAGCTCTGGCACCACCAGAGCTACCTCTAAGTTGCAACTAAGCCACAGCATTGAACTTCTTAAAAACAGGACATAACTCCTCTTTAGCAGCACCAAAACAGAAAAAGCAGGCCCCTAGATCCTAAAACTTAAAGCAAGCCCTCTGAAAAACCTTAATCCACTTGAACTCCTCACAATGCAACCATAGCAATTATTCCATACCAACCCAAGTTGAGATTCTTAATCTTGTCAAGCTCCTTCATCCACCAATGCATGTAGTGTTTGAAATATAGCCTCTACAGTGCTAAAGTCGCATGAAGAATAGCATTCACAAAGCAAATGCGTATCTACCCTTTTGCATCCATGCAATCATTCATTATATGCATCATCAGAAATCATGCATGGCATAGAGGTTAAACAAAAGATCCATGAATCCTAAAACATGCATATATAAACATGCATCATCTATGCACAAATATACATGCATATGCAACTATCCGCAGCTTGCATAATCATGCATAAGCTAAGCTAATAGGCTCTTCAAAGCTTACCAGTATTTTCTTAAAGCTTACCGACACCTCCTAAAGCTAACCAATGCCTCCTTAAAACTAAAAGATACATGTCTAGATCTAACTGATAAAGTGTGACTTCCATAGTCCCTTTGATCTATGCAAAATTTCTTCAAATCTTCCAAAAGGCCTAACCCGTCATATTCAAGAGCCTAAGTTTTCATAGCACAATTAAAATCTTATCAGAATCTCTCAAGCTGACCCACCATGAGCTGAGGCTCCCCTCCTACCAATATCTTTTTAGAATCTCTTGAGCAGACTCATCATAGGCCGAGGCTCTCCTCTTAGCAAAATCCTGTAAAAATCTCTTCAGCTGACTCGCTATAAGCCAAGGCTCTCTTCCAAGCAAAATCTTATTAGAATCTATCAAGCCAACAAGTCATTGGTCGAGGCTCTCCTCCTATCAAAATCTTTTCAAAATCTATCTAATCGACTCGCCATAGGCTGAGGCTCTTCTCCTACCAAAATTTTTTTAGTATCTGTCGAGCCTACTCACCACAAGCTGAGGCTCTCTTACTAGTAAAATCTTTTTAAAATCTATCAAGCCGACTCACCATAAGCCGAGGCTCTCCTTTTATCAAAATATTGTCAAAATCTCCTTTCACTAAACTCTCTTGTCCAAAATCCTCTTCTACACATAAATGTCTAGAAACAATTACCTAGACAATCACCTAGATATCCATGTGATTCTTTTTACTATCTTCCTTTTTCAATGTTGTCTCTCACCTAATCATGTCCAAACACTAACATAGACATCCCTTTAGTTTCTTATACCATCCCAAATCTTGGGTTCACTATCATTAGAATTGCCTTATTGATAAGACAATTCTAATAAGGGAGCAACTGTGAACTCTTAATTTTGCACCATTATCATCCTACAGCAGCCTAACACCTACAAAGTATAATGCGCTACATAGAGCTGGGCAGTGCCCCTAAAAGAAAATTTTTTAGCCTTTAATTGCATTGCTATTGGACATCCAAATTTTCTAAACCCACTCTAAAAAAAAAAAAAAAAAAAAAAAAAAAAAAAAAAAAAAAGCCATGCTAAAGTCACACTAGGCTAGTGCGCAGATCCATGCCCATGGTCCCCTTTTTGTGTCAAAATATCCATTTTGCCCCCTTCAACCCAAATTTTTAACCCTTTTTTAGCCCTATCCTTTTAGTTTTTTCACTTTTTCAATTCTTAAACTACCTATAAATACCCCCCTCTCCCATTTCTTATTTCTCTTTACCCCTTGAATTTGAGTAGATTGTTGTCCTCAAATTCCTCTCTTTTTCTTCCTCCGGTCACTCTCTAATTAATTAATTATCTAACCCTAACCAAGTTAATTAATTAATTAATTAATTTTTTTAATTAATTAATTAATTACTTTTTTTCAAAATCAAGTTAATCATTTTTTTCAAATCTATCCTTTATCCAAATTAAGTAATTAATCCTTTTAGTTAATTAGTCCATCCATCCATTTTATTATATTAGTTAATTAATCAATCTCTTAATCAATCTAGTTACTTGGTCCCGATAAAATGAAAATTTGGTCTAGTAAAACACCCTACCCATCAAAAGTAATGGTATCAACCTTTCCCTCTCACCCACAAACCCAAATCAAATCAATCAATCAATTTAATCAATCATTAAATCCTTCCACTTAATCATGGAATAAACTACGTGGGTTTTGATCCTATCCAATGGGATACGTAAATACATTTGGAATTTAAATTTAAACTGCAAATTCAAATCCCAATCAATCACCTTTCCTCTTTTACTTTTCAATATAATTAGTGTATTCAGTTGATTTAATTATTTTGGAAATAAGGAGCTATTATGTGATTCCCCTAAAATCTATAAGGACTAGAGGGAATACTCTCCTTAATTTGTAGATGTTTTATTTAATTTCTCTTTAATTTTCCCATGAATTTATATTCTACTTATAATTGTCATATAATATTTATCATCCATGGAATTAATTTTTAAAGTCAAATTAAACTTAAGAGCCAAATTTAGATTATTTAACTAAAAATCTAGTCTTCAAGTTCAACTTGATTTGAAAACTAGTGACTTTTAGCATTGGGCGGATTAATTACAAAATTAATGAATTAGAGTCACAAATTGGATTTTTTCTTAATTTTTCCATTTAAAATAACTTAGGGTGGCGACTCATGAAATCATTTTTCAAATCATAAATCAATTTTTTAAACAATAGCTGTTCCAATCTTGAGCACCGAAACTCATTCTATTACCTCCTTAAAAATCGGTTAGCCTTTCTTTAAGACAAATTTCCTCCAAGTGAGGGAGGGGCATTCGGGCAAGGTCACAACAAGTGTCCGGATCCCAAAACCTGAAACAAGCCCTTAAGAAATCTCAATCAACACATAATCCCTGTGAGGCTTTGGCCGAGTACTAGCCCGACCTGCTAGAAGGAACCGCAATACTCATTCGGATATAGACTCAAAATGAAACCCTCGAGTTTGGATTTGTTGATTTTGAAAATGATTTTAGGAATGGCCATCTTAATTTTATTTAATTGGGAAAATATTAAGGAAAAAATCTAAATTGACTCTAATTCATTAATTTTGTAATTAATTTATCCAAGGATAAAAATTACTAGTCTTCAAACTAAGGTGAGCTTGGGGACTAGATTTTTTGTTAAATAATCTAAATCTGGCTCTTAAATTTAATTTGACTTTAAAAATTAATTTCATGGGTGACAACTATTATATGTCAATTATAATATCATGATTAATGCATTAACATGGTGAAAAGTAAAACATCCATAAATTAAACTAATTACATAAATTAATTAAAAAGGGGAAAGGAGATTGATTGGGATTTGGATTTAAGGTTTGGATTTAGATTCCAAACTTACCTATATACCCCATTGAATGATGATTAAAACTCATATAGTTCATTCCATGATTAAGTTGAGGGGTTTAGGAGTTAATTAGATTAATTGATTTGATTTTGGTTTGTAGGTGAGAGAAAAAGACTGACACCTTTGTTTTTGGTGAGCGGAAGATTTTACTGGACCTAAATTTCATTTTATTAGGCCGGCGGATTGGATTGATTGGGTATTAATTAATTAATTAAAATGATTAATTAACTAATTAATATAATGAAATGGGTGAATAGATTAATTAATTAAAATAATTAATTAATAAATTAATTTGGATCAGGAGTGGATTAAAAAAAGATTAATTTGATTTTGAAAAAAAGTGATTAATTAATTAATTAAATGATTATTTTAATTTTAATAGTTAATTAAAAAGAATAATTAACTTGGTTAGGGGTGAGATAATTAATTAATAATTAACTTGGTTAGGGGTGAGATAATTAATTAGTAATTAACTTGGTTAGGGGTGAGATAATTAATTAGTCAAAAAGATTAATTAATTAATTAGAGAGTGGTTGAAGGGAGAAGAAAAGGGGAATTAGAGGATAACTATCAACTCTAACTCAAGAAGTGTGGTGAAATAAAGAAATGGAAGGGCTATTTATAGGAAAATGAGGTGAAAGTGATTTGAGAAGTGAAAATGTTAAAAGACGTAAAGGGTAGGGCTAGAAAAATACTGCAAAATCATATTAGGGGTATTTTATGAACTACAGGAAGGGTGGTGGGGACCACGCCACCAAAGGGGCCAACTGTAACAACTCACATCTACCTTAGGAGTTTTCGTGATAAATTGCTTGAATTTAGAGTTATTGTGACAAAATATTTGATTTTATGAAAATTCATGTGTGACGTGATTTATGAGTTTGGAGCATGTTAAATTAATTTTAATATGCCTAATATGAATTATTATTGTGAAATAAATTATTTGAATAAAATGTATTAGCATGAAATAATTTATTTTTCGTAAAATAAATTTTCATGTGAAAAGGCGATTTTCAAGCATAAAATAATTTTATGAGTATTTTTAAAATATTTTTAAATAAATATTTTGGGGGAAATTTTAATGAAAATAATAAGAAAAACATTTTATTTTTAATTACCTATAATCAGCCCTAAATTAATTAAAAAGCCCAAATATCCAAAAATCCACTACACTAAAACACTCCTAACGTAGTTCATTAAGGGCAAACTTGGAAATTGCACCCCAAACCCTAATATATAATGAAAATTTCAGCCAGAACTCTTATTCCAGCAGCCATCACTCCATTTTCTGTATCCTGGCAGAAAAATTCTCTCAAAATATTTCTCTCAACCGAAATTAAGAAAACACTTTTCCGTTTCGCGATTTTGTGACCGTAATCGTAAGTTTTTATTCTCTTTCGATTTCTAAACTGATTTCTATGAAATAAATTATGGAAAAATTATTTTGAACTATTTGATTACTGATTTCTACATATTCAATTTTGTTTGAGTAAATTTTTGGAAGAGAAAATTTATTTTCTACCGAAAACACGATTCTTTCCGCAAGATTTCTCTAAAGGTGAATTCTATAACTTAAAATCACAATTCTATTGCATAAACATCATAAGGGGGGGAAATTTGTGCATAGATGTATTCTAAACTGATTTTTGATTTGTTTTGATGAAAAATATTGAATTAAATAATATTTCTGCATATTTCTGTGGTGACCGAAAAGTTTCAAAAAATAAAGGAATTCAAGGTTTTCGTGTTAGGACTTGGAAATTAGAAAATTTTATTCTTTCATGAATATATGGCTTCCGATTTGTATGAATTGGTGTTCTAATATGATATTTGTTTTGTTTAGATGAAAAATAATGATTAAACCATGTGTTTGTTTATCGCTAAAATAAACGAAATGCACGGAAACTCATGATTTTTCACCTAAGCCTTTGAACTTGGAATTTTTTTTTATAAACCCTACCTATGGCTACTGATTGATGAAGGAATGTGTTCTAAACTGATATTTTCTATGATTGAATGAAAAATAATGGTTTAAACAACCTATTTACATATTTCTGAAATGATCGGAAAATACCAAAAATAAGAAAACTTATGGTTTTGTGCACTATAATGCAAAAGGTTGAATTTTTATATATTAATAACATGAATAGTGGCCGATTCCTATGAATCTATATTCTAAAATGATTTTTGTTATGTTTACATGAAAAATCTTGGTTCAAACCATGTTTTTACACATTTCTGAAATAGACGGTAAGCACGAAAAGAAGAAGAATTTGGTTTTTACCTTAATAAGGCATTCGGCCTACATGAGCAATTTTGTTCAAATGTTTATAAATTTTATGTGATGTGTGTTGATGATTGTCAACATGTATGTACGTACAATAAATGATAAAATTGCATGATAATTGAAGGTATGGTCCTAGATGAGCTTAAATGCATTATGGTATACTTAAGGTATACTTAAGGTATCTTAACCCTATATTGTGATTAGAATGCAAATGTGATTGAGGAATTTGGAACTAGATGTCATGATGACTTGATGATGAATATATGGTTATGAGTTAATGAAGTGAAAGGGATCATAAGAGTTAAGCATGAGGTTTGAAGGATTAATTGTTAAGATGACATGTATGGAAGTGTAAAGTGAACTAAGATAATTGATAAGTGAATTGATATTGAGGTAATGATATTGTGATGACCTTAAAAAGTTATTGATATGATTGCAATGTGTTTTATGTGAGCCTATAAGGCCTAAGTATGCAAGACCATTAGGTCAACGAGCTATGTGCAACTGATGAGTACACCTATGTGTGGACTCTAAGTGTATGTGTATGCTATATGTACATGGGTAGTTATGGGATAGAAGCATCATGAGTAAATAAATACTAAGTATTAAATCAAATATTATGTTAGAGTTTGAGGAGCTTTAGAAGTGCAAAAGGGACTACGTGTACTAGGAGCAAAGGAACCCCAAGGTGAGTAAACACAATGTTTTTGTAACAAGAGTGAGTAACATCGTATTCATTCTTCAAGTGTGAGTAAACACTATGTTCATGCTATAAGCATGAGTAAACATCGTATTCATTTTTCAAATGTGAGTAAACACTATGTTCATGTTATAAGTGCAAATAACATTTTGTTATGTTACAAATATGTGATATCATGCTATGTGAGCCTTTGTGATCTTTAAAACCCGAGTTCTTCCTATTCTAAATATTATTATATGAATTCTTTGACAAGCTTGGGTTGCCAAGGGACATTTGGTGCAAAACTATTTTGTTTATCCAATGAGAACTTCTTGTGATTAACACCGTAACTTATATTCTTTCTGGAACTACACTATCATCGTATCTTTTGTTTGAAAGCTAAACCACTATTGATATTGAAATACATGTTATTGTTGCCTTATGTGATATTATAAATTGTGATTACCATTAGCTCTAGCTATGGTACCTTTTACCCTTTATGCAGAAATCCTCGTACCGATGCAAGTAATCATCAGCTATGTGCTTCTCGTACCGATGCGAGTAATCATCAGCTATGTGCTCCTCGTACCGATGCGGGTAATCATCGACTATGCGCTTCTCATATTGATGCGAGTAATCATCGGCTATGTGCTACTTGTACTGATGCGAGTAATCATCGGCTATGTGATCCTCATACCGATATGAGTAATTATCGGCTATGTGTTCGAGTGATTATGGCAATAGCCTTCACTCTATGTGTTATGTGTTCGAGTGATTATGGCAATAGCCTTCACTCTATGTGTTTGAGTGATTATGGCAGTAGGCTTCACTCTATGTGTTATAAGTGTGACTTTTGCAAACCTTTCTAAACTGCAAACTATAAATCATGAACTATAAGTTATAAGCTATAAGCCTTTTGCAAATGATATGTGTTATTGTACAATCCCTATTGTTTACTCATTGAGATCATCTATCTCACCCCTTTTTCCTTGTGTGGTTCCAGGTGAGCAAATGTGAGGAGGCAAGGTGATGGCTCAAGCATTCTACTTCGCTTGGGGAATTCCTTGTCCGAGTTATCAATAATACTATGTTTATGAAGTATTGTCTTTAGATGCTCCGAGAATGTTGATTAATACTTATCGAGATATATATTATTTTCCTTATGGATTTGATATGTAATGATTTATTTTAAGTCTTCCGCAATTTATCTTATTTATCTAAGTGTTTTAAATGAGTTAATGAAAGAGTTTCGGTAAGATCCTAGGCATGATTGTTATATGTTAACGGGTTCTACGGGCGTCGGTGACCTTATGTCTCCTCATGTTCTAGGACCATCGTATCTCTAAGGTTAGGATGTGAGACCAACGGCGTCACTAAACTTCTAGGCGGCATGCCAGCTGGATCTTCAATTCTGGCATCCAAGTCAATTTTTGAGACTTTCGAGTTAATTTTCTAGAGTTTTAGAGTTCAGAAATTTTATCGGTCAGTGTCAATAGGCTTGAAATTAATTTTAGAACAACTGAGCAATCAATGTGAAAGAAAATCTTATCAATTTTGAAAAAATACTGTTTGGTATAAAGGGTCCGGTCATGGTATTAAAAGTGTTAGTTTCCGAAAATTAAGTATCCTCATACTAATATGACTAAAAGTCCATTTTTTGCTCCAGAGCCCTGCTCCCTTGACCCCTGCCCACTAACCGGCTAATAGGACTACCATATTGCCTCTATATAGCGTACTAATCTTAGCAGGTGTCAAGTTACGGCTAGATGATGAATGTGTAAAATTAAGGGTTCACATTCCTCATAGTGTCACCAAATCGATACAATGTCATATCTATCCAAATTGATCCTCTCTACCTTCTGGAGTTTCTCAGTCCACAAATGCATATAATGGGTAAAATACAACTTCTATGAACGCAAAAGTCATATGAAAAATTGCATTGATAATGTGAACTTGTGAATCCACCCTTTTATATTCCATGCAATCATCCATTACAAGTATCATCACAAATTATCTAGAGTGTAAAAGTTAAACAAAAAGTCCATGAATCCTAAAACATGCAAACATAAACATGCATCATCTATGTATAAATATACATGCATGTGCAACTATCTGCAGCCATGCACAATCATGCATAAGCTAAGCTAATAGTCTCTCTAACATCTTTCAAAAATTGATCGATACCTCCTCGAAGCTAACCGACATCTTCTAAAATTGACCATACCTCCTCAAAGTTGACATCTTCTAAAGCTAAATAGTGCCTCTTTAAAGCTAATCGACATCTTCAAAAACTAAATAGTGCCTCCTAAAAGCTAACTGATATCTTCTAAAACTGATCGATACCCCCTGGAAGCTGATAACATCTTCTAAAGTTGACCAATGCCTCCTCGAAGCTGATCAACATCTCTAAAAATTTACCAATGCCTCCTCAAAGTTGATCGATATCTTCAATGCTGACCAGTGCCTCTTCGAAGTTGACCAACATCTCCAGAAATTAACCAATACGTCCTCAAAGCTAACCGACATCTTTCAAAACTGACTGGTACCTCTTTGAAACTGAATGACATCTTCTGAAACTAATCAGTGCCTCCTCAAAGCTCACCAACATCTTCTAAAGCTGATTGGTACCTACTTAAAAATGACTGGCATCTTTTTGAAGCTGACCGATACCCTTTTATCCAAATCCATCAAATTAAATGTCTAGAAGCAATCACCTAGACATCTTTATGGTTCTTTTCCCCTCTCTCTTTATTTTTGAATCGATCACATCCTCCACCTAAAAACATCTAAATTCTCAATTATATGTCAATTGGGCTCTTTTTTTCCACACCTATCTGTCATCTAGGATTGTCAAATCTAGATGTCTCTCTAGTTCCTTTCCCTGCCTTTTCATCCAAATTAACTATATCTAACAATTCACCTAAAAATATCTAGCTACCAATTTAGATATCCTTTTGGTTCCTTTTCTAGCTTCCATTTATTAGCCACATTTTTCACCTATAAATGTTTAGGAATGGTTGCATAAACATCCTTGTGGTTCTTTTTACCATCTTCTTTTTTGACCATTTCTCTCACCCTAATAAGTCTAAGCACTGACTTAGATAACACTTTGGTTCTTTATACCATCCTTTTTCCCAGGTTCACTATTATCAAAATTGCCTTACATGCAAGACAATCCTAATGAGGGAGTAGTTATGAACACTTAATTTTACATCCTTAGGATGCGATCGCAGCATGTCACCTACTAAGTTTAGTTCACTATACAAAGTTGGTACGGCAATCCTACTTCTACCTGAACGCTTAATTTTCCAGACTCTTAATTACATTATTACAATTTTCCCACGTGGACCAACATCAATATCTAAAAAAAAAGGAGGGGGGGAGGGGGGACGAGGACTATCACCACGTGTCCACTATAGGTGCCACCTGCGGTGCGCCATACTAAAGGCATATGGCCTATGCAGTTAGTCCCCCTTATGCCCTTCAAAATGACCTTTTTGCTCCCTTTTTTTGTCCTATTTTCACCCTTTTTCTAGCCCTACCCTTCTTGACTTTTCACTTTTAATATTTTCAAAATGTCCCTCACTTTATTTGCCTATAAATAGGCATCCACTTTCACCATTTCTTGATATCCCTTGAACTTATGTTGATTGCTATCCATTTATTCCTTTCTCTTTCTCCCTCCAATCAATCCTATTCTTAATTAATTAATTGTCCATTCCCTACCAAATTAATCAATTAATTTTTAATTAATTAATCTTTTAAAATCACATCATCCAATTAATTAATTAATCACTTTTTAATCAATCTATACAATTAATTAATTAATCTTTTTAATTAATTGATCAATTCACCCAATCCAATCTAATCAATTAATTGATCCTTTTATTTAATTAATTAATCAATCCAACTTCCGTTCCCATTCACTCTCTTTGAGTAGGATTTTCATAGCCTAGCACCAAGAAGATGGAACTTTGGTCAAGCAAAACTATCCGTCCATCTCACCTACCAAAACTAAAGGTATAATATTTTTTTCTCACCCATACAACCACCAAGTTAATCAATCCAATTAATCCCTAAACCTCCACTTAACTGTGAAATGAACTACGTGATTTTAATCTTCCATTCAATAGGTATATAGACACGATTGAAATTTAAATCCAAATCTCAAATTCAATTCCAAATTAATTCCCTTTCCCTCTTTACTTTTGAATGTAATTATTTATATTCATTTTTCACTTTGTAAAGGAATTTGTGGCCTTCTTAGATCCTATAAGGGCTAGAGAAGGCATCTTATTTATTAATTTATGTAATTAATCATTTAATTATTTTGGATTTAATGAGTGACTAGATGGTTCTCCTAGTATTCATAAGGACTGCAGAGAACACTCTCCTTAACTTATAGATGTTTGACTTTACTTGCTTTCTTAATATCCTCATGCATCCATAATTATACCATGATCATGTATTTTAATTGTCATCTTATAATTGTCATTTATGAAATTAATTTTTAAGTCAAATTAAACTTAAGAGCTAAATTTAGATTATTTAAGAATGCAAATCTAGTCCCTAAATTATGTTTTGGTTTCAAAGACTAGTGATTATATTCTTGGGTAAATTAATTGAAAAATTAACAAATTAGAGTCACAAATTGATTTCTCCTTAATTTTTTCATTTTAAAATAAATTATAATGGTAACTCCCAAAATATTTTTAAATCAACTCATCCAAGTTCGAGGGCTCCAACCATGAGTCTGAACCCAAACGAGCATTTTGATCCCCCTCTTAATGGATCGGACCGATGCTTAGATGAGTCATCACAATATTGAATTTTATGAAAGCTAGAAAACTAGTTCTGATGTCAAGTTTTGAGTAGCACTTGTTTTCTTTTGATGTGTTTTCTTTTTGTCCAACCTTTGAGCAATGGAATTTTTTTATGGTTATAGTTTTGCAATATGCTTTATATCTTTACTTATCTTTTCTGATATGGAATCCTATTATAAATGTGTAGTCATTGTATAAGTTGCAAGTTTCATCAGTACATTTGACACACAGTCCATATTATTTATCATTATTAATTTGAATATCAACTATCAGAAGAGAACATGGCGTTTAGAAGTAATGCTAATGTCATGAATGTTTTTTAGTACTAAATATGTTTGATGAACATGTAGATACTATGTGATGAATCTGACATATACATTTGATGGACATGTAGTTGGTGTGTGATAAACATTTTGTTTAGAAGCTATAAATTTGTGTTTTCAAAGTTGTGAAAATGCTATCAATATGATGTTTTTGTTTGATGAACATGGAGTTTATTTGTGATGATCATGAAGTTTATTTTTTATGAACATGTAGTCTTATGATTTATGAACATGAATTTTATTTGTGATGAACATGTAGTGAACATCAGTTTATTTCTAATGAACATGAAGTAAAAATTGATGAATCTATTGTTTTAAAACTATTGACATATAGTTTCAATATTTAACCTTATATTTTTATCTCAACAAGCTCTGTTCACAAGCCATTTTACATTTTGTAATTTAAGAGTATTAATAATAGTTTTAATGTAAAATTAATATATATGTAGTGAGAAATGTGTAGAAAGAAGGAACACTGAAATAATTTACTTAGATTAGGAGGAGAATCAAGACATTACATTAAAAATTCAACTACTGAAAGAATTTTTTGATTTTGTTGTTTAAAATTTTATGCCATTGCAAATCTTTGGTGGCTGACGATTTATTGAAAGATCAATGATGCTTTTAATAATTTTGGAAGGATCATAATTGATTTTGCAATTTTCGCAAAATGAACAGGGAAAATTCATGCAAAATGAGTTTTTGTAGTTAAATCGAAACTTTTCTGTAGATTTTTAGGTTCAATTGAGAAGAAATAATAAAGATTTAAAAGATATGACTTGAAAATGGAAATCCTATTAATTAAGAAGTTTGTTTTGAAACAGGAAATTAAAAAATGTTCGCGTGTTATTTTATGGGACAAATAATTAAAGATTCGCACGAGTTTTAAACCGCAAGTTCATAATGCAACATGCACCTGCATCCATAATATAAGAATTCACTAAATTTAGATTTTGAAATTGGCTCATCCAGACTTATTGGGATGGTAATATTGTAAAGCTCAAAAAGCAGTATTTTTTCATATAAAACGAGCTCAGTAACTCATCCTGTATCAAAAGTCACTGTCTAGTATTTGCTACCGATAAAAACTCACTATTTGGGCACCCGTAAGACTTTCGCTTATCCAAATAGTCCATGAACTCAAGGCTAATGTGCTTTGCATAAAAAACAATGACAAACTAAAAGGTAAAAAATTGATCTCATGTCATTGACATGATATTAGAGAGAGTTCAGATAATTACAGACTTACAAATATAATGATAAAATATTGCATCAATTGATCAGAATACATCTTGCTGGTGATCCCTCAGCACCAAGCAACCTTAGAGGCAAGCAACGCACATTATATAGTCCTGGTTTGATGTTGTCAAGTTTTAGGCCCTCCACCAAAATAATTTCCTGAAACATTTCTTTCAGTGTTAGTATCAAAGTTTTGACTTTACATTTCTCTAAATAAAAAAAAATAAAATAAATATGAATTTCTAATCTAAAATTGTAAAATAATTATTAACTTGAAATAGTAAAAATGAAAAAGGTAATGTCTTTGTTTTATTAGGAAGTTCAAATGATAGAACACACAAGTAGTATTGATAGAACACCCAAATAGTAATTGCTGGTGTATTTCACATGCAAAGTGGTAGGTCAAATTTTCTATTTTTCTATTAGTGGAATGCAATTATGAACTTTTTTTATTTAATTATAACGTATAACACAACTCAAAGAAACATACTGTAATAAGTAAATTATTGAAATGCATTATTCATTAGAAGATGTTATTTCTTACTCTGCTTTTAAGGAAAACAAGATGTGTTGGAATGGCCTCAACATAGGCAGCAACAGACAAGTAATCAAGTCCTATATTTCATAACATTAAATCCATTAATATGTTATATGTAATAGAAATAGACAGAGAAATGCCTATTATAAGTAATCTAGCTAGTTAGTAACTTTAAGGGTATGGGGGAGTGGAGGTCTCAAGTTTAAGTTCCTATTGATTATTACAATGGGTATTTTCACTAATTTACCGAAAAGTAGCAAGTGCAAGTGTAGCAGCTTTGCCAATTTTCCTTAGCATTGTATTCAAACAAATTATTGTGAGCATTAACACTCTCTCTAATTAGATTATCTCTTTGCAATAATTATATTTGTGGTCTTTCAATCCAAATATAATTTTCACAATTCCGCTTGCACGTAACAAATCTTACCAACAAATTTGATATCAGTGTTGTCTACCAGCCACTTTGCTCCTTCCTCCATCAACCCAACATAGCTTGTGTCAAACTCCTTTTTGAACATAAGCTTCCTGAAAAGGAGATAATTAAATTCGAATTCAGATTTGAAAATATAACTATATAATTTTACACTGATAGGCAAACCATTTAATTTAACTATCCAAGGGGATGATCATTGTTTGTGGTTGCATACTTTTTTTTTTGGGTTAATTCATATTTGATTAGACTTAAATTTCAAATTTGTAGGATCAAAAAAACTTTATAATCCATATATTAAAATTAAGCCTCTTATAATAAGTTCTTTTCTGGTATGATGAAACAGAGGTCTGTTATAGCAACCTCACCGGCGTATTTTACCATTTTTTTTTAAATTCTCAAAAACTTGGAGCTCAATAAAAACAATATAACTAAAAGGCAAAAATGGTCAATCGATTTAAATGTACAAATTAGAATTTACCTGTCAGTGTTTAGTGTTCTGAAAAGCACACGACGGACTCCTTTGGGAATATTCAAACACTTCATAACTTCAGCTGTTAAAAATTGAACAATTATTATATTACAAAGATATAAGTTTATAATGCTATGAGTTTACAAAATATTTTTGTTACCCAATATGCACTAAGAAGGAGGTTGAATTAGTGGAAAATCAAACATTCCAAAAGAAGAGGGGTTAGAGAATAAGAGAAAGAACACAAACAGTTATAGTGATTCAGATTATAACTAATCCTACATCCAATCTCCAATCTTCAATTAGGTATTTTCACCATCAATAGAGTTTTACCATATTTACTCTCAACTTAATATTTAGACTCACACTAAACCTTATAAATTTTTTACTAAGACTCATATTCAAACCTACCCAAGAGTTTTGATAAGACTCACTCTCAAACCCACAAGTGTTTCCCCAAAACTCGTACTCAAACCTAACAAGAGTTTTAAGAAGACTAACTCTCAACCAACTAACACAAGATGTATTTTATAAAGGTTTAAGGCTCAACAAACAAAATTACAAGAGTTTGTCCAATTACAAAAGTTATTCCACACCATGAAGGCCTTCAAAGGATATATTTATAACTTTCACCCTCCAAATGCCCGTTATAAAACTATTTGGCCAAGTTCTCTCCCTAATAGTTAGAAATCTGCAATAAATGTGTTATCAAACGAGAATCGCGAATGGGGAGCCTTTATCGCGGTCATGATCTCCATTTCATGGTCGAGAGTGAATAATCATTGTCGCTATCTTCATATGTGACCAACGGCTATTTCCACATGGCATAATCCTATAGTATGCTCAATGTTATCATTGCAACTTCTCTTTACTTATGAATGTCACAATCACAATACCTTGATTGCGGTCACAATACCTTGGTCACAGTTGTGATCTGCCTTTTACATCCAAGATTGCGATCACAACTCCTAGCGCAAAACCTTTTTATGTCTTAAGAGAATTTACCCCTTTTCTTCTTTGAATTAATCACGATCGCGATTAAGTTTACCGTGTTGCGACTTCCTTATTGCAAGCGTGATTTTGAGGTTGTGGTCGTAACTTGCAGGTTCGAGTCATCATTTAGAAAATTTTCAAGATTCTTGATTTCTTAATCATTTTTAAGTTGCAAAATTCATTCAATACAACCATTAGAACAATTCAATTTGATTGTCAAGATCAAAATAAGATTTGACTGAATTGAACACCCAATTTAAGTCAACAATATCTCCCTTTTTGATTTTGACAATTAAATTGAATTTTAAATAAAAAGTACAATAAAGAAAAATTAAAAATTTCTCCCCTTCAAACAATGCTTCCTAAAATTCTTAGATTCTCTCTCCCCCTTTTTCTTTTTCCCTTTGTTTCATTTGCATTTTCAAATTCTTATATTCTCTCCTCCTTTATCAAGATCAAAAAAAGGGATTTGGGACAGTGAAAGAACCATAGATTTGAAGGTGATTCTTGCATGTGCAGTCATGTGTCTTAAACATCCACCATCTTCTTATACCAATCTCCTTTATTGTGGATTTGAGACACACCAACAAGACAATAATTATCTTTATTTTGGTACCCAACATACTTCGATCCTTGGGGTCAATCTTAGAAGGATCCTCAATTTTTAATTGAACCTCCCTTATATGCCCATTTTTCATTCAATAATGGTATTTAAGTTTTGACTTGAAACTCTTTTTGGGCTTTTCCATTTTGTTTGAAATTGTGACTTCTTCATAACATTACCATGATGCATATAAAAGCAAGTATGTTGTAATTGTGGGTACTTTTGAGCATATCTCTTGTATATGCGTGATATGCTCTTTAAGGCTTAGTTCTTAAGTCTTATTTTTTAATCATTTTAGGATTGGACAATTTAGTGTGTGATTTGACTCCTTTTTCAATCGCCTCAATGCTAAAGGTTTAAGGAACTGTGGAATTAATGAACATAGTAAGAGAGGATGTAGAAGTTGATGAACCATCAAAGCCAAGGCCATTTTTCACAAGATCTTTAAAATTCTCCTCATGCTTAGAACATTTTTATTTTTGAAATTTCATTTTTGAAAAATATTTTTCACATTTAAAGCCATGGCTTCCATTAGCTTATCCTCATCATCCGCATCATGCATATTTTCACAATCATCATTATCACAAAGTGGGAAATATAACATACCTCATTTGTAGGTTCCTCCAAGGCCATGAAATAAATGTTGGCTACACTCCTCATCACTTGAGAAGCTATCATCCCAAGTAGCCTTGAAGTCTTTCTCCTTCTTCTTGTCCCATTTCTTCTTCTTCTTGTTCATAGGGCAATCCAGTTTTATATGCATTACTTTTTACATCCAAAGCAAGTTATTTCATTCTTCTTTTTCTTCTTATTCTTGATAATCTCTTTCATTCTTCTTGAGATTATTGTCAACTCCTCCTCTTCATCATAACTAGAACAGTCATTTGATTCGCTTTCGCTATCATTTTGGTCTTTGGATGAGCATTTGAGTGCTTCTTCTCCTTCTCCATTGTGGCTTCTCCTTCTCAATGGTCATCTCATAGGTAAAAAGTTTTCCAATGAACAAATCAATAGGAAGCTTCCCAAGGTCTTCATTAACTCCCTCAATGCCAGCTACTCTAGCTTCACAGTGCTTTTATAAAAGAGCTCTAAGGATCTTATGATTGACATCTTCCAAAAAATAAACCTTGCCAAATTTCTTCAAGCTAGTGACAATAGCTAGAAGTCTATTTGTTATGTCAGTGATGTCTTTCTTGGGCTTCAACTTGAAGAGCTTATACTCCTGAGTGAACATTTAAATTTTCTTGGACTTGACTGACTTGGTCCTTTCATGGTAGTTCTCTAATATTTTTCAAATGTCATGGACACTTGTATAATGTTACACTCTACCACATTCCTCTCTAGATAACGAGCTAAGAAGAATAGCCATTGCTCTTTTGTTCTACCCATTACCTTTTCTCTGTGCCTCACTCCATTCTTTCCTTGGAATCACCTCTTCTCCACCATCAATTATTCTTATCGGAGGCTTCCATTCTTCTAACACAACATCCCATATGTCAATGAGATTACAATCAAGATATGTCTCCATTTTATGCTTCTAAGAAGCATAATTGGTGCCATCAAAGTTAGATTTAAGATGATTAGTCCCTTCACTGGCCATTGTTGATTTTTACCATTGCACTTGAGCTTTTGAATGTGAGACTCTGCTCTGATACTACTTGTTGCCCAATGCACACCAAGAAGAGAGTTGAATTTGTAGGAAATTAAAAATCCCAAAGGATGAGGAGATTAGCAAAGAAGAGAATGAACACAAGAATTTATAAATCAATCCTACATCCTCCTAGTCCTCAATTGGGTATTTTTACTATTAATGAAATTTTACTAAATTCACTTCCAACTTACTGTTTAGGCTCACACTAAACTTTGCAAGTATTTTACTAAAGCTCATACTAAAACCAACAAGTATTTCCCAAGACTCACACTCAAATCTAAATAAGAATTTTAAGGCTAGCTCTCAAACCTAACAAAAGTTCTGAAAATGACAAGGCTCACTCTCAAACTTACAAGTGTTTTCCAAGGCTCACACTTAAATCTAAACAAGAATTTTAAGAAGGATAACTCTCAAACCTAACAAAAGTTCTGAAAATGACAACTCTCAAACCCAAAAAAGAGTTTTCCTAAGGTTAACTCTCAATCAACTAACAAAAGATGTGTTTTACAAAGGTTAAAGGCTCAAGAAATAAAATTACAAGAGTTTTGCCACTTAGAAAAGTTATTCCACACCGTGAAGGCCTATGGAGGAGGTATTTATAGCTTTCACCATCCAAATGCCTATTACAAAAGTAGTTGGCCAAGATCTCTCCCCTAACAACTAGAAAACTTGTATTAAATGTGCTATTAGACAAGAATCGCAATCATAGAGCCTTTATAGAGGTCATGATCTCTATTTCGCAATCAAGACTAAACAATCGCAGTCGCAATCTTTATGCGTCCAATGGCTAGTTCCACGTGGCAAAATCCCATAGGATGCTTAATGTTACCATTTCAACTTCTCTCTACTTTATGAATGTCGCAGTCGCAATTCTTTAGTCATGGTAGCGATCTGCCTTTCGTGTCTAAGATTGCAGTCGCAACTCCCACCACAAAACCTTTTGTGTCTCAAGAAAATTTGCCTTTTTTCTTCTTTGAATTAATTCCAGCAGCAACTGATTTTGTCGTGGTCATATTACAGGTGTAATATTGAGGTTGCGGTCACAACTTACAAGTTCGAGTCATCACTTAGAAAATTTCCAAGATTCTTGATTTATAAATCATTCCTAAGTTTTGACATGCAAAAATTAACTCAATACAACTATTAGTACAATTCAATTTGATTGTCAAAATCAAAATCAAGATTGACTAATTGGACAGCCAATTTAGGTCAACAATTTTTATTAATGTATATTATTGTGAAAGAAACCCAAAAATTATCTAAATTAATTTCTTAAATTTTTTTAGTTGATCAAGGATATTCTTAGATCAATTTATGCATTAATCGATATTAAATTCCTCCCATGATAAATTCAAGGGCACGCTCGAGACTCCTTAAATGATTAAGGCTTAATTAATTTATGTATTTAAGCATTAATAATTGCCTTAGTTAATTCAGGTAATGAAGCCTTTATATATATATATATATATATATATATATATATTAGAACATTCTCAATAATACTCTTTATTTTAAAAAATAAATTTTGTTCAATAAAAAGTATCTTAGATGATAAAAAGCAAAAGACTTTACTCAAATCCAATAAACTCTTCATATTTTGCTATTCATTTTATTTTATCCCATAAACAGTAATGATTCTTTTTATAATGTCCAATAGAAAAAGTAATATTAAATTATGTATATGAAAATTTGTATTGCAATAATTAAAGTTAGAATAGAAAGTAAAATTTGGCTCTCTAAATGTAGAAAGTTAAATCAACTTTCTTACTTAATTTTAAAAAGATAAAGAGTCCGTTTGAATTTTATTTTTTGAAATAACTCTTTATAATAAAGAGTTAGGAATACTATCACTTTCCACTCGTATTTTTTTAATTCTTTGTGTATAGGTGCCCACTCTTATACAAACAAATGCACATCACCAAAACATTATATCCTCCTCTTTTTCTAATGTCTATCAATTTCAATTAAATGCTTAAAGTATCCCCAATAGACTATATAAAAAAATATATTTTATCTAATAGAGAGCATATTAAATGATATTTAAATATAAAGAATACTCAAGTCTAATAAACCCTATATATTATGCTCTTCATTTTAATTTGTTCTATAAGCATTTAATGTCTTAATCTTTTTTTTTTTCTCTCCTTTTCTTTTTATTAGATTCACTTTTTTTATTTCATTATTTTTGCTCCAATAGAGAAATAGTATCAATTAATAACATGCATAGAAAAATGAAGTGTATTAATTATAATTAAAATAAAGAGTGAATTTTGACTTTATAGATATGGAGAGTCAAACCAATTCTCTAATTTAGTTTTTAAAACCAAGTCCATTAGAGATGCTCCTAAATTACTTTGAGATCAAGTTTGAAACTATTTTTAAAATTGTTTCTTCACATTTTCTTTAATTTTTTAAATACTGTTTTAAACAATGATTTAAGAAAAGTTAAAAATATATTTTTTTTCAAGCCATGATTTTTAAAATTTAAGTATTGTTTTGTATTACTTGACCTCTTTCCTGAAAAGTAAATTATTCTCCAAAAAGTATAAAAAATTGTGTATTTGGTTTGTAAATAATTCTTGGAAAGTAAGGTTTTTTGCTAGACTTTAATAATGTAAAAGACTCTAATACTAAGCCCTGATTTACCTAATCTCATTTATTAAAGGGAAGATATGTCAATTACATTTATCTCTACTAAAAAAGTCCAACTCTCTTAGCCCTAAAGAATTGTGTTTCCTTCAAATTTAGTAAGTAGAAATATTATTTCTCATGAACTTTTTTCAAAAATGACTATCAAATAAATCAAATTTTTTCACTTCCCAAAAAATTCTACTTTCTTAACTTACTTACCATATACATACTTAGAGCTACTTTTGATTAATAGTAAATAGTTTAACTGCAATGCCAAATGCTTAGAACTACTTTTGATTTAATGATGGCGATCAACTGTCAGCGATTGACAATCAGCGGTCAACAGCTTAGCAATTACAGACAATGATTAGAGAGTCAAATGCTAACAATTAAAAATTTTAACTTTCAGCATTCAAGTTATAATTTTAAGCATCTAACTATTAAATTTTAAAACACTATCCTGGATGTTAAATTTACTAAATTCAAACCCATCTTAGTAATAACTCACCACAATCCAATTCTAAAAATTATAATTGTGTCTGCTTAGCAAGAAATTATTATTTAAAAATTAAATGAAAAATATAATAAATTAAAGAAAAATGAATCAACTGATATATAATATCAAAAATATATATATATAAATTGTGAATAAATATTTTATAAGTCGAATGCGCCCATATATAATTATTATATTGATTTATTACTAGCCTTGCATCTATCAAATATTCTATTTTTTATTTAATTTTTTGATAAATTACGTTCTAACTAGAAAAAGAATTCTAACACTTCAGTCTTGTAAACCACAATACCACTTAATCAAATGTTTCTTGATTCAGAAATATTCCACTTTGTTTGGAGAATAAATAAAGGAGAAAGGCAATAAGAAGTTCAAGAATAACTAAGTGAGGAAAATAGTTTCCCTTCCCTTTTTTTTTTTTTTTTTTTGGCCAAATAAAATAGTTTCCCTTCTTGTGTTTAGACTTTGAGGAAGGAAAATTATTTTCAAGTGAGTGAAATTACTAATTTATTCTTATTATTTTCAAATAAAATTATTTTCTAAAATGGAGTGTGACTCACATACGATATTTTTCTTCCCTCTTTATTCTTCATCATACCAAAAAAAAAAAAAAAATTTAAATCCACAAAGGTAAATAAATAAATAATAAAGAATAATAAGAAACACCCACCAGTTATGTTACTGTCCCTTGGAACATCAACTAACAGTGCTGGACCTATTAAAGAAAAAAAACCAGTTATTCAAGACCCAAAAATCCATTAAATATATCTTTAAAAAAAAAATCTGAGTCAAAATTTCAGAATTTTATGGAACAGCCAGTGAATTACTAATTACAAAAATTATGAATAAAACTCTGTTTTTAATTTTAATTAGTTTTTAATTACCATTTAGAACTTCCAAGTCAAGAGTATCAACGTCAAACCCAGCATCATAGTAGTGATCGTAAACATGTCCCGGCGCGTCTACGTGCGTGCCGGAATGTACGGACAACGTGAACTTAGAGAAATTGGCGATCGAGCCATTTTTCAAGCTCTCAAACAGCCAGACGAACGGTCCGATCCCGTCCTTCGAGTTCCAAGCCGGCATGTCGTTCACGTAGACATGGCTGATGTCGATGATTCTTTGGTTTCCGTACACTTCGGTCCGCTTAGGGGCCAGAAGGAGGCCGTCGGCTGTGGATACTGGACCGCCACACGAGCCGTCAGTGACGGTGGGGTATGCGTCGTTGAGTGAAAAAGAGGTGATTGTGTGCAGGTGAGAGCATAATTGTAGAGTGAAAAGCAGGAGAAAATGGTGGCGGGCCATGTGTTTTTTTTTTTTTTTTTTCTCCCTTCTTCCTTTGTGTATGAAGTTTGTTGTGGATATATGTTCTTACATGGTACACAAGGCTTTGACTTTTGTAGATATTTAATTAATTAATTAATAATTTCCTCATATATTATTTTAGTTTAGGATACAATTATGCAGGTCTAACAATTTTTTACGCGCTCTGAATAAATGATACAGCATGATAGGTAGTTAAATTGGTCTGAATTTAGGACAAATGAGTTCGAATCATAAATAAAACAAAAAAAAATTAGGTTTAAATAAGTTGACTTATCTAACCCGCAAGTAATATAATTAAATATATTTATTTAAATAAATTGATAATTAATTGATAGTACATGATACAAGTAAGCACATTTATCCCTTCTCTCTCTCTCCATATATATATATATATTAAATTTTTTTTTAACGGGTTTCACATGTTGATTCACATTATAGCCTAGTACAACTCGTTTGAAATATAAATATTTATTTTAGACTTCCACTTTTTTTCTTATTAAAGATTTAATAACTAATTTTTTGTTACTTTTATATTAAGTGAAATTTTCAATTAAAATGATATAAAACTTCTCAAATAAGTATCATAAGGCGAAATCTTATTAGTTCACTTTTAAGATTATCATGGAACAATAATTATATAACTTAATTATTAAATTCACTTTAATTATTGATTCCAAGTTAAGTTAAATTTTCATGTAAAAACCTAAAAATTTAACATAAATATAATTATATACAATAAATATTATCTTAATTGTATATTAGTACATGTATAATATAATTAGATTGATGACTAATACAACTAAATTTATTTTAGTTAATTAGTGTGAGGTCTTGCCCGAACACCGGTCCGATCCGCCGAGGAATCAAAATACTCTTTGGGAGAAACTCTACAATTGAAACTCGCTGTGAGTTCAGAAAATTGAGTTTTGTAATTTGGAATTTGTGAAATGAAGTTGCCACTTTAATTTACTTATTTTAACTGGGAAAATTAAAGAAAATTCCAATTGATTGACTCCAAAAATGTTTTGCTTTATTCCAATAGAAAACCACTAATCTGTAAGTGACCAAAGAGGGCTCGAGGATCAGGTTTGGTATTTAAACAAATGTTTGGCTAAAAATTGCAAAATAACTCTTTAAAAAGGATAATTTCAATGTATGCATGAATATGAGTAAAATGATGAATGAAACAATTATAAATGATAGAATGAAATGAAATGACAATTATAAATAAATAAGTAAAGAATAAATCCTACTTAATTATTACAAATCAAATGGATGAAATAAAAATGATCTTTTCTCTAACCTTTATGAGTATTAGGAAAAACATACATTCCTCAACTAAGTTAATACAAAATCAGAAATAGAGCATTAATACAAATAAATCAAAGTAAAAGGGAAAAAATATTATTAAAAGATTTTAGAGTTGATGCCTTTTTAGAATGGCAGCCTGCGTATCTCATTAATTAGGAATCAAATCACACGCAGTTCTTCCTTCTTGCAAAGGAGGGATTTTGGAAAATTATTGGTTTAGTTTATTAATTTAATTCTGACATTTAAATTAATAAATTTTAGATTTTTTTTATTTTAGAACTAAAGAGAATTCTATATTTGAACAAAAAGGAATTATACCTTTGTTTTTCTTGATTTTCGGATAAATGGAATGAGTTTAGCTCTGGATCTAAGCTTCACCTTAGATTTGGAATCCTAAAGTTAAACCTTAACGGCAAAAAGTTAGCAAAACAATGTAATAAATGTGAATTAAAAGAACTTTGAAATGATAGATTTTAATATTAAATTTTAAAGAAAATTTCAGCACAACAAGTAGAGCAATATAGGTGAGTTTCTGCCTCAAAAACTGTGTCAAATGAGCTTGAAGGAGGCCTTTTTTTATAGAGTAGCTAAAGGGGTGCTGCCAGCAGGATGGGTGTGCCGCCCCACCGCCGACACGCCGGGCGTGCCGCCCAAAGCCGTGGCACGCCTGGCGCGCCGTAAATCCATTGGTCCAACCTATTTTTTCACTGTTTTGATCATTTCTGGTCCATTTCTAATCTGATTTAAGCTTGGTTTGATTTTATGGGTTCGTAACTAAAAAGCAGTCGACTAGAGATGAAAGATTCAAGAAATTTAATTTTCAACGGGGCGCTGCCCCCTTGACTCTTGCCCGCTAACCGGCTAATAGGACAACCGTATACGTAGCGCACTAAATCTTAACAAGTGTCAAACTGCAGCCGAAATCCCAAAGGTGCAATTTTAAGGGTTCACAATTAGTTTTTTTTTTCAGTTAGTTTTGCTAGAATAGTTTGTTAAGTTAGTGAGCCAGCTGGCTTAGTCTATTAGCTGTAGCTTTACTTTCCAGCTTCTAGTTGAAGCTATTCAGTGTGTATATAAGCAAACATTTTTTTTTCTCTAAGTACAATTCAATTTTTCATTCTCAATGATAACAAATATTTTTTACTTCATTATGGTGTCAGAGCTGTTTCCTTTATTTTCTCTTTCATTTTCCCGATAAGCAAACATATCCTACCCATTTCAATTTCTTTAAAAACCTAAAAATTACTTATAGCATTTTATAGTTCTCATCATTGCGAGTTGTTCTTTGCAATTTTTTTTTCAATTCTCATCATTGCGAGTTGTTCTTTGCAATTTTTTTTTCAATTTTAATAGTTTTTGCTTGATCAAATTCTTGTTCTCTTATGGCAAACCCTAATTTGAAAAATAGATTAGAAGATTCCACAAGCCTTTACTTTCTTCATCCAAATGAGAATCCTTCATTAGTTCTTGTTACTCCTGTTCTATCTCGATCTAATTACCATTTTTGGACCATAGCAATGAAAATGGCACTTCAATAAAAAAAAACTGAAATTTATTGACGGAAGCATCAAAATTCCAACAGCAAATGATGTAGATTTCCAAGCTTGAGAAAGATGCAACACCATGGTTCAATCATGGCTATTACAAGCAGTTTCTCCTTCTATCAAGAAGAGTGTGATATGGCTAGATGCAGCTGTTGATGTATGGAATGCTCTTAAGGATCGATTTTTACAAAGAGATGCCTTTCACATAACAGAGTTACAAGAAGAGATCTATTCATTTCAACAAAATACACTCTCTGTTATTGATTTTTTTTACACAGTTGAAAGTTCTTTGGGATGAGTTAACAAATTTGAGACAAATTCCAAATTGTTATTGTGATCCTATATGTGATTGTGGAGCCTTAAACACTATGAGATCTTTTCAACAAAATGACTATGTTATTCGGTTCTTAAGGGGATTAAATGAGAACTTTAACACTTTTCGTTCTTAGATAATGCTTCTTGATCCTTTGCCCCTAATAAACAAAGTCTTTACATTAGTTGTGCAACACGAAAGGCAAATTGCAGCTGTGAATTCAATAGGACTTGTTGAACCTTTTATGTTTTATGGAAAAACAAATACTAGTAAGACTTATGGAAACTATGTTGTTAATACAAATCAACGAAGAAAGTACAATATTCCTATAGGTATACAAGGTAATAATTAGTTTGCTGGAAGTGGAAATTTTAATACTCAATTCTCTGATAGTACCAGAAGAAATTACAATGGTTCAAAGTGCATATTCTGTGGGTATAATGGTCACACTGTGGATGTCTGCTACTAGAAACATGGGTACCCTCCAGGTTACAAACCAAAGAGCAGAAACTTTAAGCCATCTATAAATCAATTGGAGGTAACTACTAGGAATAAGAATTCTGCTAAAGAGAGTCTCATTAACATGCTTTTGGAAAAACTAAGTTTGTTAACAATAGTACCTACAACACTAATTTTTCAAATGATGGGAATCTCAGTGCACCTATGATCACTTTGGAGCAGTATTCTAAACTACTAAGCCTTCTACAACAAACCTCAATGAATAATAATCAGACCACTTCTCATGTTAACATAATTTCAAGTAATTTTTTTCCTCAAACTGAATCTTCAAGTAATCTCTATTGTCTCAATGCTTGTGTCAAGTCTCATACTTCCTTTGATTGGATTCTTAATACTGGAGCTACAAATCACATCACTTGTAGCATTCAGTTATTCAAAATATTTCAAAAGGTTTTTGGTATATTTGTCAATTTGCCAAATGGTGATAAAGTTCCTGTTACACATGCAGAAGTCATTGAACTTTCTCCCTCTTTCATCCTTTTTGATGTATTCCTTGTTCTTAATTTTTCTTTCAATTTGATATCTACTAATAAGTTAACCTCTCAAAGTCATTTTTGTCTCATCCTATATCATGACATTTGTTTAATTCAGGATCTTCAATGCTAGAAGATGATCGGATTAGCTGAGAAATCCAATGGATTATATCATTTGTCATTGCAATCTACGAATTCTTTTTATGCTAGTCCTATTTCTTAAATTTAGTAGCTTCTATGTCATGTAATAATGTCTCCATTAGTCAAATAAATAAGGCTAATGTCTGGCATTATAGACTAGACCACCTTTCTAATTCCATACTTAAACTTCTTCAGTCTACATATCCTAGCATTTCAGTTCCATCTCATGTCAATTGTGATGTTTGTCATTTTGCTAAAAAAAAAAAAAAAAAAAAAAAACCCTTTCCTATAAGCACCTCAGTTACAAATAAAGTTTTTGATTTAGTACATGTGGATATTTGGGGACCTACAGCCGCTGCTTCTTTGAATGGTTACAAATATTTTCTTACTATTATTGACAACTTTAGCAAATTCACTTAGTTATATCTAATGAAAACAAAAGCTGAAGCAAGGATTTTACTGAAGAATTTTGTTGCTTACATGGAAACTCAGTTTCACACTAGAATTAAATGTATTAGGAGTGATAATGATTTGGAATTTGACATGCCTAAGTTTTATGCTTCTCTAGGGATTATACATCAAATAATTTGTGTGTATACTCCTCAGCAAAATAGTGTGGTAGAAAGGAAGCATCATCATATCTTGAATGTAGCAAAGGGCATTTAAGTTTCAAGCATCTTTACCTCTAAGTTTTTGGGTTGATTGCGTCTCACATTCCGTCTATGTTATTAATAGAACACCATCACCTCTTCTTTCTAATAAAATCCCTTTTGAACTCCTTTATAACCAACAACCAAATTTTGATTCCTTTAAGGTTTTTGGGTGCCTTTGCTATGCTTCTACCATACCAAAACTTAGATCCAAATTTGACCCAAGATCTCATAAATGTATTTTTTTTAGGTATACCTCCTCATACCAAAGGGTACAGATTATACAATTTGTTAACTAAGGAGGTTTTTATATCAAGAGATGTGATTTTCTATGAGACTTTATTTCCCTATAAATCATTTCCTAGTTCTTCCACTGATATAGTTGTGTGAACCCTTAATTTTGCACCTTCTAGTATGCATTTGAACCTTAAAAACACTTGGACTCGGTAAACAAACCTTCAAAAGCCAAAAACTCTCAAAATGGAAAAAATAAAATATTTCTTTTTGGCATTTGAACCCTTTTAAATCATCCAAAACTAAGTAACGAGTATAATGCAACTGGAATCATATAAAACGAATGAGAAACGAGCAAAAAAGGGCAAAAACGGGCCAAACGGGCGAAAGCAGGGCCTGTTGTCGCAGAGGTCTGCGGCACTGCCGCAAAGCCCTCTGTGGCAACTCCGGCGAAAATTTGATTTTTTGCAATTCTATATTGGAATTTTATGTTTTCTATGCTCCAAACCTCCTCCTATATATAGAGGGCCTCCCCACACTTCAAAACATCAACTTCTAGAACTTGAAAAGCATTACTTCAAGCAAAACGCTTTGCATTTGCTCCTTGCTTCGCAAAGCGAGTTGGACGTTTCTCCTTGATTGCTACCCGACTAGTTTAAGGCTTTCTGCCGCCTGCCTGTTTGAGGCAAGTCTCTTGGCCAAGGCTCGTGTCCGCTGCCCAAGGCTAGCTGCCGCCCACTGTCTGAGGCTAGCCACTGCCTGCTGTATGAGGCTAGCTACTGCCTGCCATCCAAGGCTAGCTGCCACCCACCAAAGCTAGCCGCCGCTCGCCAAGGCTAACTGCCGCCTGCCATCCAAAGCTAGCTACCCCCCGCCGTCCAAAGCTAGCCATCGCTCGCCATTCGTGGTAAGCTTATTTTCCCTTAATTTCCTTACATTTTTTAGTTAGTTAATTAAATTGATTCATCTAGGTTGTTAGCTAATCAATTTGGTAATCAATTAAATTAATTAATTAACTTAACCCTCTTTTAATCAATCAATCAAAACATAATAAAGTGGCTAGACTAAACTAACCCCTTTGCAAGAAGGGAGAACTGTGTGGATTCTAATTCCCATTCAAAGGGATATGTAGGCATGCTTGGTTCAAGCATCGAATCCAATTAAAACTTACTGACTCTCTCCCCTATCACCTTCTTCACTTACTTTTATTTTGATTTTCTTTACTTAGTTCTTAGGTTTAGTTTGGGGAATGTGTGATTTTCCTATAACCCATAAGGGCTAGAGGAGGTATCCCCTAAGTTTAGATTTCATTGTAATATTAACTCTCTTTTATTTTGAATTCTAATTGTGTATAAACTTTGTGGATTGAATGATCATGCATATTATAAATTGTTCATGCATTTTAATTTATTCATGAAATATATTTTAAGTCACTTTTATATTACTTGGCCAAACTTATTTTGTTAAAATAAACCGAAAACCTAGTCTCCAAATCACCTTTGGTTTCGAGGCTAGTGATCCTTTTTCTTTTGGGTTATAATTGGAGTCAAATGGGTTTTTTCCTTATATTTTCTCAAATAAACATAAATTAAGGTGGCGACTCCTAAAAATAATTTTCAAATTTATCAAAGATAAACCCGAAGGCTTCCTCGTGCGTTCTTTCCTAAATGAGCATTTTGATTTTCTTTAGTAGATCCGACCGGTGCTCAGGCGAGGCCTCACAGTTGGCGACTCCACTGGAGACTAACTTTCTTTTAATAGAAGGAAAAAATAAGTGGACTACTAATTGGTTTAAAAAGAGCTTGGCCTTTTAATATGATTGTGACTTTGCATGCATCACTTGCATTGGCTTTTTGCCATCCAACCTAGTTTTAGGAAAATAATGGATAGTGAGTAGCATCGAGTGGGTAACCCTCCTTGGGTCTATTCACCGATAGCAAAATCATCCACCCCGTGACGAATCTTTTAATCCTTTCAAAGGTGTAATGAGTATGCACGTACTGTTGGACTCACGCAAGGCTCTTTGACTCACATGTGGTTAGGTATATCGCTGCTCTAGTGTGACGGGTACCCAATTCAAGCCACCCTTACTTTTTCATATAATGAACTTAGATCCTAGCCTTAGGTTATATGTACCATAATTAAAACCTTGCATCTTTGCATTTTCATGAAATGCTTTCCTCATGCATATCATGCATTTATATTGTATAACAAAACATGCATTCATATTAAGTCTAAAGTCAAACCTTGAACCGAAGAAGGGTTAAACATTCTTATCTCTATTCAAACATCTCCCCCCTTAAACACCTCACTCTCACCTTTATCCCATTCACCTTTACCCCCATAAACCTTAAGCCATCACCCTAAACCTTACCCATTTACCTTAACCTTTAACCTAAACACCAATACCCTAACCCTAACCCTTACCCTTTTGCCATAGCCTTTAACCTAAACACCAATACCCTAACCCTAAACCTTACCTCTTTAGCTTAGCCTTTAACCTAAACACTAATACCCTAACCCTAAACCTTACCCCTTTACCTTAGCCTTTAATATAAACGCCAATACCCTAACCCTAAACCTTACCTCTTTACATTAGCCTTTAACCTAAACACCAATACCCTAACCCTAAACCTTACCCCTTTACCTTAGCCTTTAACCTAAACACTAATACCCTAACCCTAAAACCTTACCTAAACACTAATACCCCAATCCTAAACCTAAAACCTCATTTCCCTAGCCTTGACCTCAAACACCTCTAACCTTAAACATCGTTACCTTAACCTTACCCAAAATGTCTTTGTCCTAAATTGTAACCTAAAAACATATCTACCCTTCTCTTACCCATACCTTGCCAACCTAGCCATAAGACACCGTTGCCCAGCATCTTTGGCCCATTACCTTCAAAACCAATCCATAACCCCTAGATTGACAGATGCCTATAGCCTATACCCCAAATCATCAAGACATTACCCTAAGCCTAATACCTCTGGCCCAACACGCTACTCTAAGCTTAATACCTTTGACCTAACACAATATTCTTAAGCCCGACACCCATGACTCATCACCTTTCAAAACCAGTCTGTTACCTTTAAGCCCAATAACTTTGGCCTAACACACTACCTTAAATCCAATACCCTTGGTTCAGTCTACTGCCCTAAGCCCAAAACATCTGCCCCATCATGCCTTTAAGCCCAAAAAATGGTTGGCCCATGACACAATAAGGAAGCCTTTACTCTTAGGATTTGTATGCCTATACCTTCATCACCTTTTTTATTCTATGCCCATCACTTAACTTGTTGCTTTGGTTTGAAGGTACTAATGGCCCACCCGCTTGATATGGCTTCCTTGACCACACTTATGATCAAAGTCCTTAAGAAGCAAGAACAGAATTTCCAAGCTCTCCTAACTGCTTAGCAAGCCCAATTCGAGGAACAAAGGTAATTCATCATTGAGGAAGTTTGAGGTATGATTAACTAGGCCGCCCTTAGCCATTTTAATCCAAATCTTATATTGAACCAGACCAATCCTAGCTAAACCAATTCATATCTAGACCAAGGTGGGGAAGTTTTCTCTTATCCAAACACTAGATTGCTCATGGAGAAACTTAAAGCCATGGAAAAAACCATCAAATACCTAAAGCACCGCAATGATCTAATTGATTTGGATAGTTTAACCTTATTCCCTAATGCTAAACTTCCTCTTAAATTCAAAATGCCTGAACTGGAGAGATTTGATGGAACCATTTGCCCTAAGACCCATCTAAAGATATATGTGGAGGTAATGAAACCTTTAGGAGTTAGCGATGAGCTCCTTACTCAACTGTTCCAACAATCACTAACCGATGTTACCAAGAAATGGTTTCTTTCACTAGATAAGAGCAAGAAAAGGACATGGGATGATATCTGCTATGCTTTTGTCAAACAATATCATTATAACAGTGAAATGGATGTCATTAGACGTGATTTGGAAACTACCAAGCAACTTCCAAAGGAGTCTTTCTCCATGTTCCTTACAAGGTGGAGGGCTAAAGCTACCCAAATAGTAAATAGACCAACCGAGCGAGAACAAGTAGACATCCTTGTCAAAAATTTGCTTCCAGCCTAATGAGCCCACTTGTTAACCCAATACCTACCCACTTTTAAGGCTTTGATTATAACTGCATCCAAGGTGCATCATTTCAACCTGAATTCCTCACCACCAACCTGAATAGTGATGAAGAACCCAAACCTAATTCAACCCCACCTTACCTCAGCCCCAAGTGGCATGACATAGAAGAGTTGAAGTTCAGTTGATCTGACCTATTTGAGATTGAATTCCAAGTATGAGTCTAAATCTCTAAGTTTGAGTTTAAGTCTAAGTCTAAACCCCAAAGTCTGAGTTTAAATTCGAGTTTGAGTCTGTCATCTTATTTTCTTTTATTTTTCTTCAATCATGTCGATTCCTTTTTGTTATCTTGTAATAAAATTTTCCATTGTAATAAAACATTCACATCTTTTTAATTATTTATGCACTTGTCTAAACATAGATGAGCTTAAAAAAAAAAAAAAAAAAAAAAAAGAGGAGAAAAAGAGAAATGAACATCAATTAAATCCACCATAATTAAGGTGCCATCAATAATTGTTTTGCCAACTCCTAACCAAAAAAAGGTCCAAAAATGGACCTCTCATCAAATAATTGAAGCATAAAATCAAACGACAAACCTCAACAAGGGGCAACAAGTTCTTCAAATGCAAAATTTAAAAGTTAGAGTCCCTCAAGACAAAGCAGCAAGTCATGGTGGAATGTTTTCTCCCAAATTTCATTAATCCAAGCTCGCTAAGTTGAAAACCCGAAAGGGCGGCTTAAGCAAAAGTTAAAGCTAAAAGAGAGAGAGAGAGAGAGAGAGAGAGAGAGAAAGCTCATCCTAGTCATCTTCCTTCGTATAATTCAAAGTTTGTTAAATCATCTTCAATCAATCCGTCTCATCTCATGTCTTTAAAGTCATCCGTCCTCACTAGCTTGCTCATTCTCTAAAATGTTATTGTATTCTACACCCTTATCTCACAATGAGGGCATGTCTTTCTAAGTCGTAATCATCTGTTGTTAATCTGTCTTGTCGCTTAGCTCAAAGAGCTTAGGCACAATATTTCACATTGCTAGTCTGTCATGTTCCTACCTCTCATTGGGAGCATGATCCCCAAGTTGTCTCTTTCATTAGTCCTTCAGTCGCTCCTTAGGACACTTTCTTTCATCCAGTCTGTCATCTACATTCTAGCCAACAAAGTTTCACTCTAAAAGTCTCTTCAATCTCAAAATAATAAAGTTAGCCTGGCTTGTTCTTTTTCATGAATCATGCTACAAATAGCAAAATCATACAACCTCCCTGATCATTTTCAAAGTTTCCAACCTGCCTTTGAACCATTCCCCAACTTTAAAGTGTACCATTCTATCTTTTTAAGCTCAAGCCTCATAACACCTTTTCCTTAGCAAAATCTCATCATCTTTTAAGGGCCAAGCCCATAGGCAAAACCAAAGATCTTAAGTCTTTCAAGACTCATCTTTTTTAAAGCCAGCTTTCTCTAGCATAACCAAAATCAAGTCATGTCTTGCAAAGCTTAAGAAGGGCTTAAACCACTCAAGTCATCCCATGTCTCATTGGCAAAACTTCATCATCCTTGAAAAAACCAAACCTCCTTGGCAAATTACATCACCTATAAAGTCTAATTAAGTCAAAGCTTGCTAACCATTCGATGGGCATTCAAAATCTAATATAACTATGACAAAAGGCAAGCCCCTATGTATGAGCCTGTGGTGTTCATATGACCAAAACCTGGGACAAAGCCAACCATCTTCCAAAAAGGTCCAAAGTACCAAACCAAAAAGCCTTTACCATGAAGTCCAAACCAAAAAGCCTTTACCATGAAGTCTAAACCAAGAAGCCTTCACCTTAAAGCCCAAGCCTTTAAGCCTTCACCATGAAGCCCAAGCCCAAAAACCTTCACCATGAAGTCCAAGCCCAAAAACCTTCACTATAAAATCCAAACCAAAAAGCCTTCACCATAAAAACCACTCCCTAAAAGCCTTAACTATGAAGCCCAAGCCTAGCCTTCACCATAAAGCCCAAACTAAGAAGTCTAAGCCTAGCTTTCACCATTCACAAAAGACCATAATCTCCTCCAAAGCCAAATCTAACCAAACCTTTCCCAACTAATTTCCTAGCCTAACTTTTCCTCTAAGTTAGACCTAACTGAGCCTTCCAAATGAACTTGACTAAGCCAAAGTCCTAGACCTGACTAAGTCTTCCATATGAACTTCTCTAAAGGCAAGCCCCATAAGTTGACCTTCCCCAAACCTTCCAATCTAATCATCTCAAAAAACCTGACCTTCCTGATCCAGCTTTTTAATTCAACCTCAAACCAAAATCAAACCAATCTAAACTGAACAGCACGATCTTTTCCAAGACCACACCTTTCTTCTGCTTAGGTCAAACTGATAGCCATTAACCAACAAATCTCATACCTGACATGCCCATCTTCATTTCTAAAACTAGCCTATCAACCAAAAACCAAATGACCAAACCATTTTCTTCTATCATTCTAAAGTGGGGGCACTTCCCTCCCAAATATTCACCTTTCTAAAATAGGAGTATCTTTCTCCTAAAGATCAGCACTTTTATATCAGGCGGACCCTTCATAGGTTCAAGGTATTAGATCATTGCATAATCATTTAGCATTTTTGGGTTGAACAGGATCATCACTTTTCATTCCTATCAAAAAGGACCACTATTGCTCCTAATAGACAGGACAATTATCTTTACCATCCCTACCAGACAAGATGGTCATCTCTTCTTAATCCTACCAGACAGGATCATCACTTTCATTCCTACCAGAAAGGACCACTACTGTTCTTAATAGACAGAATAGTTATCTTTACCATTCTTACCAGACAGGATGGTCATCTCTTCTTGATCCTACCAGACAGGATTATCACTTTCATTCCTACCAGAAAGGACCACTACTGTTCCTACCAGACAGGATAGTTATCTTTACCATTCCTACTAGATAAGATGGTCATCTTTTCTTATTCCTACCAGACAAGACCAGTGATTTGCCATTCCTACTAGACAGGAATATTACTCTCAGATCCTACTAGACAGTGTCATCATTATCATTCCTACTAGACAGGAACTACTGTTTTCTTTCCTACTGCTTCCATATATACCGGAGGCGTCCTTTTCATTTCATACTCATCAAAACTTCCATCAAAATCACCTTTCAAACAAAGATAATTTTGATGAGGGGGCAGCTGTGAACCCTTAATTTTGCACCTTGCAGCATGCATTTGAACCTTAAAAACACTTAGGCTCGGTAAATAAACCTTCAGAAGCCAAAAACTCTCAAAATGAAAAAAATAAAATATTTCTTTTTGGTATTTGAACTCTTTCAAATCATCTGGGACTAAGTAACAAGTATAACGCAACTAGAATCGTATAAAACGGATGAGAAACAAGTAAGAGCAGGCGAAAACTGGCAAAACGAGCGAAAGCGGGGCCCGTTGCCGCAGAGGTATGCGGCACTACTGCAAAGCCCTCTGCAGAACTACAAAGAGCTCTGTGGCACTGTCGCAAAGGCCTCTATGGCACCGTAAAGGCCTCTGCAGCAACTCCGATGAAAATTTGATTTTTTGCAATTTCACATTGGAATTTTATGTTTTTTATGCTCCAAATCTCCTCCTATATATAGAGGGTCTCCCCACACTTTAAAACATCAACTTCTAGAACTTAAAAAGCATTACTTGAAGCAAAATGCTTTGCATTTGCTTCTTGCTTTGCAAAGCAAGTTGGGGGGTTTCTCCTTGATTCCTACCCGACTAGTTTGAGGCTTTCCGCCACTCGCCTGTTTGAGGTAAGTCTCTTGCCCAAGGCTTGTGTCTGCCACCCAAGGCTAGCTGCCACCCGCTGTTTAAGGCTAGCCACTGCCTGCCGTCCAAGGCTAGCCGTCGCTTACCATCCAAGTCTAGCTGCCACCCACCAAAGCTAGCCGCCGCCTGCCATCTAAGGCCAGCCACCGCCCGCCAAGACTAGCTGCCACCTGCCATCCAAAGCTAGCTATCGCCCGTTATCCAAAGCTAGCCATTGCCCGCCATTCATGGTAAGCTTCTTTTCTCTTAATTTCCTTACATCTTTTAGTTAGTTAATTAAATTGATTCATCTAGGTTGTTAGCTAATCAATTTGGTAATCAATTAAGTTAATTAATTAACTCAACCTTCTTTTAATCAATCAATCAAAACATAATAAAGTGGCTAGGCTAAACTAACCCCTTCGCAAGAAGGGAGAATTGCATGGATTCTGATTCCCATTCAAAGGGATATATAGGCATGCTTGGTTTAGGCATCGAATCCAATTAAAACTAACTAACTCTCTCTCCTATCACCTTCTTCACTTACTTTTATTTTGATTTCCTTTACTTAGTTCTTAGGTTTAGTTTGGGGAATGTGTGATTTCCTTAGAACCCATAAGGGCTAGAGGAGGTATCTCCTAAGTTTAGATTTCATTGTAATATTAACTCTCTTTTATTTCGAATTCTAATTGTGTATAAACTTTGTGGATTGAATGATATGCATATTATAAATTGTTCATATTTTTAATTTATTCATGAAATATATTGTAAGTCAATTTTATATTACTTGGCCAAACTTATTTTGTTAAAATAAACCAAAAACTTAATCCTTAAATCCTCTTTGATTTCGATGCTAGTGATCCTTTTTCTTTTGGGTTATAATTAGAGTCAAATGGGTTTTTTCCTTATATTTTCCCAAATAAAAATAAATTAAGGTGGCGACTTCTAAAAACAATTTTCAAATCTATCAAAGATAAGCCCGAGGGCTTCCTCGTGAGTTCTTTTCTAAACGAGCATTTCGATTTCCTTTAGCAAATCGGACCGGTGCTCGAGCGAGGCCTCACAAGTTGTTGTTCTTGCATCATTGATTATCCATCATTTTCTGAAATTCTTGACCTCATTTATAACTCACTAATACATTTACTAATTTTACACTAATATCTAATTCCAATTCACAATCATCTTCAGTTTCTTTACCTATAGAACCTCTTGTCTCTCCTAATTCTAGTCCTATTTCTTCTATTCCATTACACTACTCTACTTCAAATCCTACACTCACACCATTATTACCATCATATGTTTCATAGCCTTTACCTACTTTACCTTAACCTACTAGACACTCTACTAGGATAGTTAAACCACCAGCATACCTGCAGGATTATAAGTGTCAGTCTCTTCCTTCAGTTTCTAATTCAAATGTAATCTCTACTTCTCTTCATACTCTTGACAAAGTTTTTTCTTATAGAAACTTATCCACCAAACATCAAGTTTTCTTTACTGCAATTCAATCCATTATAGAACCCCAATCTTATAACGAAGTCATACAACATTCTTATTGGAGAGAAGCAATGGATAATGAGATTCAAGCATTATAGGCCAATCATACTTGGGAACTTACCTCCTTACCACCTGATAAACATCCAATTAGATGTAAATGGGTCTCCAAGGTGAAATATAAGGCTGATGGGTTAGTGGAGAGGTATAAAGCGAGGTTAGTGGTGAAAGGGTATACACAACATCATGGTTTGGATTATTTGGATACATTTTCTCCTTTGGCAAAAATGTTGACCGTCAGGACTCTCTTAGCAATTGCATTAGTGAAAGGGTGGCACTTACAACAACTTGATATCAACAATGCATTCCTCCATGGGGATTTACATGAAGAGGTATATATGCATTTACCCCCTGGATTTCAAGCTCCACATCCTAATCAAGTATGCAGGCTTACTAAGTCCCTTTATGGACTTAAGCAAGTCAGTAGACAATGGAATGCTAAACTTACCTTAGCACTTCTTGCACAAGGTTTAAGTCAAGCTTCATCGGATTATTCTTTATTTATTAAGTCTTGTGCAAGTTCTTTTATTGCTTTATTAGTGTATGTGGATGATGTCATCTTAGCAAGTGATAGCCTCCCACTCATTTTAGACATTAAGACCTACCTTCATAATACTTTCCAAATCAAAGACCTTGGTGAGCTTAAGTATTTTTTGGGTTTGGAGGTGGCTAGATCTAAAAAAGGTATCAATTCGTCACAAAAGAAATATGCTTTGGATTTGCTAAAAGACACAAGTTTTTTGAACTCTAAACCACTCAATTCCCCTCTATCATCTTCTTCTAAACTATTTAAATGGGATAGTGCTCCATATGAAGATATTATTGGTTATAAAAGGCTCATAGGCAGGTTATTGTATCTCTGCAACACAAGGCCATATTTAAGCTTTGCAATCCAACAACTCTCTCAATTTTTCGATTATCCCACTATAAATCATATGCAGCCTGCACATAGAGTTCTACGGTATTTGAAGAAAGCTCCAGGGCAAGGATTGTTATTTTTAGCCTTTGGTTCATTGCAATTGGAGGCTTTTACTAACTCTGATTGGGCTTCTTGCCCTGACACCAAGAGTTTTGTGACTATCTATTGTATATTTCTTGGCAACTCTTTGGTTTCTTGGAAATCTAAAAACAACAAACTATCTCTCGTTCTTCATATAAAGCTGAGTATAGGGCAATGGCTATTTCATGTTGTGAACTTCAATGGTTATTATTTCTACTTCATGATTTTCATATTTCTCATTCCTTACTTGCTATGCTTTACTGTGACAATCAATCTACAGTGCATATTGCCCATAATCTTATCTTTCATGAGAGGACTAAACACATTAAGATTGATTGCCACTTAGTAAGGGAGAAGATTGTTGCTGGAGTTGTTCATCTATTACCTGTGTCCTCAGCAAATCAACTTGCAAATTGCTTCACCAAAGCACTTCCTGTTCTTGAGTTCCAAGATGCCATTTCCAAGCTTTGCATCCATAATTTGTATGCTGCAGTTTGAGGGGGGCTAATACAGCTAAATTTATTTTAGTTAATTAGTTTTTTTTTTTTTGTTCAGTTAGTTTTGTTAGAATAATTTGTTAAGTTGGTGATCTAGCTGACTTAGTCTATTAGCTATAGCTTTACTTTTCAGCTTCTAGTTGAAGTTGTTCAGTGTGTATATAAGCAGACAATTTTTTTTTCCTTTAAGTATGATTCATTTTTCATTCTCAATGATAAGAAATATTTTTCACTTCATTAATGAAACAAAATGATTTTAGATTCTATATAAATATATGAATATATTTTAGAAGGTAAAACATATACAATTTTAAAAGAAAATGAGCTTTTCTTACAATTTTAAATGATATTTTTATGTTTAAAAATATGTTAGAAAAAAGAAAGTAAAGAAATTGATAGATATCTTTTATTATAACTTTTAATTTATTTTGTTTTAGTCAAATATCATGCTTTTATATAATTTTATACATAAAATATTATAGAAAATTTGCATGCATACGTAAAATATTTTCACATAAAATATTATTTCAAAATTAGTTTTACTTTTTAGTTTCTTTCATACAAATTTTGTAGGAAAATAATTAGTTCAAAAAATTAAATTTTATCTTCTTATTTCAAGCCACTTAATAATGAGCACTCCCATTAAGTAAAATAATTGTTAATAACTATATTATCTATTCAATTAAATATTTTTGAACTCCTATACAGACAAACTCGTATATTAAATTATTACCTTTTAAGCTAATAATTTCCTTTAGAATTTTTCATGAATTTTATTTCAAAATACTAAGATTTATAACAAAACTTGCTATTACTTATTCATAATTTTATCCATTTTGCTTTATTAAAAAATAAGAAAGAAAAAAAAGGAAAAGGAAAAGAAAAAATATTAAAAAGGAAAAGAAAAAATATTCTCCTCATGTTTTCAAGAATAATAAAAAGAAGCATTTAATGGTTAATTTCAGAATTATAAACACCAAAGATGCTTCTATTGAGCATATTACCTAATTTAAATACATTGTATAGGCTAAACAAAATTAAGGCATTCATGAAATTTAATAAACAAAATTTCAAAATAAATATACTCATTTAATTTACTCTTTATGCTAACCTTAATATGAAATAGAAAAAAAATAAATAAACATGCTAACCTTAGTATAAACCAAAACCAATCGTTTTAATTGAACTTCACTATTGCTGAATGTTTCTATAAAATCCACTTGTAGAACCATGAGTTTAATGCTCCATTTCATTTCATAAAGTTTAAGAGTATTGATTGTTTAATTTTGTAAATTATTTGCCATGATGACATAAAAAAGTTATGAGAATAAAACTAATGAGAATAAAAGTTTGTGGATTAGATTGATAAAGACAATAACTATATATATTTATATAGAGCAAATTTAATATGATATTAGTAGGAGAAGGAAATATAACTCATCTAAGAAAATAGAGTTCTATTAGGATTAATAATTTTAATGTCCAAAACTAATTAGTAACCTAACAAAATATGAAAGAGAATTAAGATTTAGCCTAATGAAATATAAAAAAAAATTAAAATTTGAATATTCGGACAATATAAATAAAAAATTAATCTTAAAAAATAAAATTAGATTCCTTCAAAAAAATAAAATTATATTTATAATAGTATAATTTATTTATCCGGATGAAATAAAATTAGATTTATAATTTATTATGTAAAGGTCTATCATATATTAGATTTATTTTAATCTTAGAAATAAAATAATTCTAATAAATAATATTCAAAAACTATATTACCCTCAAATTAAATACACAATTAGTAAGAGTATAATAAAGAGTATATAAGTAAATGTGTTTTTTCTCCCCTACTATAAATTTATATATAGTATAGATATATGAAAGCATTTTATCACTTATAAATGTCCAAGATACAATTTGAGTCATTTTATATTTAAAAAATATATTTTTTAGAATTTAGATAATTAATTTTTTATTCAATAAATTTGTTTTTTAAAATTTAATTTATTAAACAGATTACACAGGTCGACTCGTATAACTTAATTAATAAATGTGTCGATATTTAGATTTAATATTTTGACATAATTAATTAAATAGATTGTGTTCAAATTGATAATTTTATATTGTACACGTGTCTCTACACAATATAATTATATAGACACGACCGAATTGTCAGCCCTACAACATGTAATATAGCATGAATCGATTGCATTTCATGTCTATATAAATTAACTTATTATTTCTTTGACTTCTTAAATTTGAATATATAAAAAATTTTGAAAATGAATGAGAGGTAAGAAATTAAAATAATTATTATACCAATAATTAACAGCTTACATATTTTAATTCAGATTATTTTTCCGGATAATTAAATTAGAATTTGAATTCATAACTTCATACGTTCTCAAAACAATTTGAAAAGAAAATCATTAATTAATTTAATTTTAAAATCTTCAAAAACTCTAAATTTTCAATCCCTCAATTACATTCCAACAATGCATAAAAAAGACTGAAGTTTTAAATTTTTGTTGATAGAAACATAGGAAGTGTTTTTTTTTTTTTTAAGTAAATTAATAGTTTAATACTTATAAATTATTATTCCATTCATTCTTATCTCTTAACTAACCCTCACGTCATACGCTCAAAAAATAAAAAAAACTAACCTTCAGGTCATAATACACTTACAGTATGCTTCGTACAAGAGATTTTGGATAAAAAATTTTAAATAATTCATAAATTTAGTATAAATCACTCATTTGGCATTAAAAAAAAAAAAATTATAGATTGTTTAAAATTCCTCATTCATCGTAATCCCACATTTTGATGGTTTTAAATATCTCACATGGGAGGTGGAATTTTGGAAAATTCCTTATTTTAATAAATGAAAAAAATTTGTAGACTACCTTTATTACAAAATGTTATTTAAATTCATGAATATTATTTTTATGCTAAACAAGTGAAATTGTATAATATGATAAGAAACAATATTAATTCTATACAGATATGGATATAATATCAAGATTATACAACTGATAGAAAATATATAACTAATAGAAAATATTATTTTTTAAAAAATAAAAAATAAGAAACAATTTTAAGAATTCACAGTAAACAGTGTATCTTAAGTATAAAATGAATATATATGAAGTATATAATAATACAATTCTTACTCACTTTTACCTATCGAAATTTTGATATCCTTTTTTTTTTTTTTTTTTAAATCTATATAGATATGGATACAATATCAATTTCCTAATAGACATTGAGATGATTGCATGTGAGAGATAAGCACTGAAATTGAAAGAGAAGTGAAAAATAACAGCAAATATTTAAATTTCAAGCAAAATCAATGCTAAAATGAAAGATAAATTGAAAAAAAAAAATAAAGAAAGAAAGAGAGATGGTAAAATGAAAAGTAGAAGAATTAAAAAAAAAAAAAAAAAAGGAAAGAAAGGCTGTAAAATGAGTTAGGCAAAGAGATAGGAAAAATAATAAAGACAAAAGTCCAGAAAACGCACAAATATTAGAACTAATGTGTATATTTGTAAGTTTATAATGCGGCATACTAAAGTAAAAACTAAAGAAAAATGGGCAGCCAACGTAATTTCCTATTATATTAAAGTTCAAGAATTTATATACACATGAATTTATAAGTGAGTAAATATTAAAATATATTTACACAAAACCAATTAATTTATGCTAAATCAATATTTTCACTCCTTTATAAGATTTTAGGTCCATTTTTTAAAATTATTGTGAATTTAAATTTAAATTTTATATCTAAAATCATAAAAAATAAACTCATAATAACAAATTTCAAATATTGAATAATTTTAAATTAATTATCTAAATTAATTCTTAAATTATGTTATCATTATTCAACGTGATCACCTTCAACAATGAGGTGACCTTTCTTTTATACTTTGGCGAGAAAAAACACATTTAATTTTTAATTTCAACGTGGGGATTAAAGCACATGAGAAGGGCTTTTCTTCGCACGTGAGTGGAGTACTTGGAATAATATCGCATTGGATCTAAATTTTTTTTTTAAACATCGAGGTAAAATGAATTTAAACACGGATTTATTACTCGAGTTGTCATATATATATATATATATATATAGAGAGAGAGAGAGAGGGTTTCTACTTCAAAAAATTAAGAATTTTTAATATATTTAATTTTAATGCATTTTGATTTTTAGTAATTGGATATGCAAATTTTTAAAATTATATTAATTTTAAATTTTATCACAAATAAAATTAAATGTTATAATATAATTAAATTAAAATAATCTTATAATTTCAAAGTACAATAAAATAATCAAAGAAAAAAATTAATTCTGTAAAATACTAAAATAACAAATTAAATATTTGACCGAACAATTAAGTTGAATTAAAAAAAAAAAAAGACGAAATCTCTTCTTTTTTGTGCTATTAAAATTTATATTTATCCATTATATTTTTAAAAATTAAATTATTTATGGTCTAATACTTCGTTACGTTGTCAAACCTTAAGTCGATTTAACCTTCCTTTTTCAAAAAAAAATATATATATATATAGAAGTTTGTGATTAAAATTCTCAGATTTCTCTGTATTGTAATCGAATTAGGCGACTTGTGAACTTTGTGTCACATTCCACTGATAAATATCTCTCTCTATATATGCTAAAAGAGAAAATCGGTTCGAGAAAGAAAGTACCCTCTAACTCGCAGGATACAAATCCAGTGGAACTAAAATTTGTTATGTTATCTTTATTTGGGATGTAAAGACTTCCCACAAGTTTGAGGGAAAACGCATGAGTGAAACTTGGGGAATTGGCTAGGATAGCAGGGTGCACTGTGCCAACGGGCCTATCAATAGAGCTAGCAGGCCAATTTAGTCTACACTGTTGCGTTGCATAAGTAGTAAGCCTGCAGTTGACCTTCACATGTAAGGAGATTAACAACCGACCTAAGGTGGGAGTGAAGGCAACCCTAAAGAAGGTTAAGTCGGTGAAACTTACTAGAATTCTCTAGAACTTGGTGAAGAGGTCTACCATGAGAAAATTTCCTAGATGATATTCTTAGGCTAAGAAATCCCCACCATTTCGATCATGCAAATCCTAGCCATCCATTTAAGGAAGTGGGAATAGTAAGGAGGTGAAGTTGCCTATAAATAAGTCTAGCCTCCCTCATTTGTAATCAATCCCTGGAAACCTAAGAATCCTTAGAACCCTTCCAACTTAGAAAAATTCATAGGCCCATGACTCTATGTACTTGTGCTTATCTTTGTAAAACATTTATATAACAATAAATGCATTCTTTCTAGCATTCCATCTGTTTTCTTTGCATTCTTATAAGTGTGTTTTTGCTGCCAATTGCCTAATGCATTCTTTCTAGCATTCCATCTGTTTTCTTTGCATTCTTATAAGTGTGTTTCTGCTGCCAATTGCCTAAGTAACTAGCCAAGCTTGTGAAAAGGCTTACTAGTTAGCTTAAAAGGAGCAACGCTAATGTCTCACGGGTGTGCAAACTTGACTATGCCTTTAGATGTAGCCACGATTGCAAGACAAGATAGCCAAGTGGTTCAAGCGTATGTTAAAATTTAAAAGGAATAAACCTATCCTTAACCTCTTTACATTTATCGTGTTTTGTTTATTGAGTTTTTAAAATTTTATTTGTCCATATTAAATCATCAAATTTTTATTTTTTTTTCTTATTGAAGTATTTTTTAATAGCAAAAATAAAATTGATGAGAAATTTGGTGAGATTGGCTTAAAAATATTACAAAATTTATTCTAATTTTCTTTATAAAATTTTTAAAGTTATAAAAAAAAAAAAAGAAAAATTCGTTTATGCATTTCTAAACTTTTCAAGTTTTTTGCATTAAACAGTATGATTTTTTAAAAGAAATATAACATTTTAATAACTTATACATTATTATTATATAATTTCTCATTTATTTTATTTTTATTATGCAAAAAATCTTCAATGTGAAAAAAATCAAAGACTGAATGTAAATAAATAAAAGTTTATAAATTCAATAAATAAAATAGTATAAAGGTTTCAAGACAAGTCTAAAAATTAACTTTTTTAGATAATTAATAAGCGGTGCATATGTTTCCATATATACTGTTAGAGTATTTTTAATGGTACTTTTTATTTTAAAAAGTATATTTTATTTAATAGAGTGTATCTAATTGATAAAGAGCAAAATATTTTATTTAAATCTAGAAGACTCTCTATATTTTATTTTTATTTTATTTTTTTCATAAGCATTAATTATTTAAATTTTTCATTTTTTAATTTTGATCAATAGAAAAAATAATATTAAAAATTATCTTAAATAAAATGCATAAAAATTTATATTATATTAATTAAAATTATAATAAAAAATAATATTTTACTTTTTAAATAAAAAGTCATTAAAATTTTATTTTTAAGATAATTTTTTTTAATAAATAGTTTGATATATATGGAAAGTACGTTACAATGCTCTTAGATATATAAACAAGGGAAAAAAATCAGATTGATTTCTTGATTTGGACTGCTTCTAGAATGATAATTTTTCAATTGTTAATTGGTAATACAATCGTGAAGCCATTTGGACATTGCCTTATGTCTACTGTAGACCTGTTCATCCGCAATCGTTATGACTCGATGTTTGAAGAAAATCAATGGACGGACAGATATTTAAAAAATTTAATATTTTCTAAATTATGAGTCGGTTTGTAGTAAGTACTTCAATTTACTCCCTCCATTTTATAATATTTATGGTTTAAAATTTCTGTATATAGATCAATAAAATTATTAAATTATCACAATTCTAAAATAAAAGGACTAAACTATCTTTTATTAATTTTGATGTAGGAAAATAAAATTAATTAATGCAAAATATTTAGTGGAGAATAAATGAAAGGTAAAATAAAAAATAATAATAAATATCTTCTTGAAATTATAAAACTACATATAAATTGGAACAAAAAATTTCTCTAAAATGACAAATATTATGGAACGGAGAGAGTACTATTTTCCTTACAATTACAATAATAATTGATAATTTTAACTGTATTTTTTTTTTTTTTTGCTTTTTTACATTCAGAATTTATTAAAAAAGTGGATTGTCAGCATTTAAATTTATAATCTCTTTATCGAGTTGAGCTGAGTCAAGCCGAGTCTTAATTTACTCAAACTTGGGTCATTATTTTTTTTCTCTAGTTCGAGCTTAAAAATCATGCTTAAACTCAACTCGTTTAACTATTAGAGAAGTTCAAGCCGAGCGCGAGTTCGATTTATAAAAAATTTATTTATAAATTATAATCAATGAAAAATAATGAAATGGCAAATATGAAAGTTATTTCTGTACATAATCTACAATGAGATTACATGGCTATATATGCATGTCATAGGTACAAATTTTAGGAAACTAAATAAATGATGGACACTATCAACTCCTATAATTCCTCTAATTGATAATTACAAAATCATTACAATTACAAATTACTAAATGGCAGCTATCAATTGATTTCTTTCCTTCAATACTCCCCCTCAAGTTGGAGCATGTAGATAGAAAATGCCCAACTCAACACGTGTGCTTGGAAGATGACTTGGCCCAAAGGCTTGGTCAATATATTAGTTATTGGCTGTTTACTCTGGATGAACACAGTCTTAATGTACCCTATTTGAATTAGTTCATGAACCATGTGGCAATCTACTTCGATATGTTTGTTCTTTCATGATAAACAGGGTTTGCTACAATATACATGGCTGCTTGGTTGTCACAAAATAACATGGTTGGTTGTCGATGTGGCACACATAATTCATGCAACAAATATTACAACCAAGTAAGCTCACATGTAACTACTTGCCATTGACATGTATTCTGCCTCTGTTGAAGATCTTGACACCACTGTTTGTTTCTTGCTTTTCCATAAAATTAAGGATTTCCATGTAATATCCTGTGAAAGACCTTCTTATGGTGGGACAGTTGGCCCAATCAGCATCACAATATCCTACAATTTCAACTCATTATCTTATGGAAAAAAAAAAATCCTTGACCTAAAGCTTTCTTCAAATATTGAAGAACTCAATACATTGCGTCAAGAAGAGTTTTCTAGGGCTATTGCATAAACTGAATGAAAGTGCATACCACGTAAGTATTTTTCATGAAATTAAGGATTTTCCAAGGAAGACGCAACATCCTGTGATAGACCTCCTAGTGGTGGGACAACCGGCCCAATTAGTATCACAATACCCTCCCAATGTCAACTCATTATTTGATGGAAAAAACAATCATTGACTTGGATCTTTCTTCAAATATCAAAGAACTTAGTACACCACATCAAGGTTAGGTATCCATGGCTGTTGCTTGAACTAACTAAGAGAAGTAACTTATGGCTTGGTGATGATGAGGTAAATCAACTTCCCAATTAATTTGTGATAGTAGGTTAGATCCTTAAGTAGTTCACTATCTGTGGGAGTTAATTTCAAGCTCTGCTTTATTGAAAAATTTGCCAATTTTAAACCAAGTACACCAGCTATTTCAAGAATATCCAAGTTGTATTTCTGCTGCCAGATGGAGATCCTAACTTTGGAGCGAGCCACCTTGACCCTTGGGAAGTATTTCAACAACCCAAGGTCTTTGATTTTAAAGTAAGTGTTGAGGAACTTGTTGAGATCTTTGATTTCAGTTTCATTATTTCCTGTGATGATTTTATCATCAACATACAATAATGTCATGGTACAATTTCTAGGATGTGACTGTCCTAGAGTTCAAGGAGACATAAGGTCACCTAAACCCGTAAAACACCATTTATCCTATTATTATTTTACATATTCAATTTGACCATTTTTCCCAAGATAGAAACCATATTCATTCTTTATCATTTCCCATAAACTATTCATTTATAACCTTCACACTTTAATGCCATCTCATGACTATGAATAGAACATCATTCATAGATATTAACAAATACTATCCATACATTCTTACTTACTATCATAAGTATACATATACATAACAAATATTATTAATTGTTTACTTTACTCTCCAACACAACATACTTTAAATACTAAACCTTTACACACCATGGAGCTCTAATGGATTATCCTCAAAAGAACTCAAGCAATACAAAAACTTAGCACTTTTAGCAAATCCCAAGCGACGAAGTGTAACCTGAAATTTACCTTGTTAATGAATCATCTTGACCTAGAAGACTATAAACAACTACGGGATGAGATATGCTCAGTGAGTACATAATAATATAATAAAACATAGAGGCAATATGAAGGTCAACACTTGGATTCATTCAAGGTAGCAATAAAGTGATGTTAATCAAAATTGGTCGTATTGGACTTTTAGAATGGATTTTAGCATAAATAATAATATCTTGGAAGCAGAAAGCCTCCCACACATAAATATTAAGAGTGGCGGCCTAAGCCTTGCTCACATTACGCAAGATTGATCGGGCCTTGCAGTTAGGCATTCCCCCCTAACAGAGGTTGGATACTCTCACCCTACCCATGGGCTTATACCAGGTGCACAAGGTCTGATGTAATTCCTCACATCAGAGAGGATTTCTGCTTATTTATGGTTTTCGATGAAAGACATATCCAAGGTCTGCAATAGGAATCCAATGGAAGATAGTTTAGCATATTAGTCATTCTTATCATTAAGCAAAAAATAGGACCCAAGCAAAGGGTCATCATGGTCAATATCATATAAGGAAGGTGTGGACTTCCAAAGGGTTCAATAATTGATAGGCAACCATATATATATCAAACGTCATTTCAAGTACATGTCTAGGCAACCATATATATATATCAAACGTCATTTCAAGTATATGTCAAGGAATGGTAATTTCAACAATGGTTGCAAGAAAAGGCATGATTACATTATATTACTAAGTACTCACCTTAACTCCTTTCCTTCTATTGTTTATTCATTCTTTGATTCGTTTAATGTCCTTCACGGTCTTGAGCAATTTCTTTGCCATTGCCTTGAAGTTCTACATCCATCAATTACATGACAATTAGTAGCTAGTGGTGTTACTCATTTTATCTTTTACTTGTTTATTACTTCAACTTATAACAGAGATGTATTTATTATTTCATACACATATTGTGTCACGACCCAACTTTGAGCCATGATTGTCCTAGGGCATAGGGAGACATAAGGTCACCTAAACTCGTAGAACCTGCTTATAACTTATTGAGTGCCAATAAATAGCACGTTGCCCTTATCCCAAGATTGAAACCAAAATTTCCATTTCCTTATTACCGATTACCATATTAATTATCTATGTGATAAACATTTATCATTTTAAATCCATTTTCATGCTTATCGCTTTTGAACTCCATTTTCCAGTATTTTAATCGCAACTCGCCCATATATTATTTCAGTGCTTAGACTGTGATAATATAGTACCAAACCACACATTTACTAATTATATTCTAAATTATACCATCATTACAGTCCTTAGCAATCCATGGAGCTCTAGAGTGAAATTCGCAAAATACAACATAATATATATATCATGATACCAAAAGTAGCAATGTAATTTCCAAGCGAAAACGTAGAACTTGGAATTTACCTTGCTGATCTATCAATTGATCCTAAAAAATAAATGACAACTATGGAATGAGACAAAGCTCATTGAGTACAGAATAATATTATATAGGTTAAACAAATGATACATGATCAATGGTGATTCCTCATAGCAATAAAGTAAAGTGGATCAAAAATGATATATATATATATATATATATATATAGTAGAAAAATTCATTTCTCGGAAATGGTGTGTTTCCCCTATAATCAATCGAGTGGCAGCATATGTCTTGCTCACTTCCACATATCTAGTCACATATACAACTGATCAGGCCATATGTACTTGGGACCTTAAACCCTTCTCCGCTAAGGTTCGGATAATCTCACCCTATTCGCGGATCCTATTACCATTGTGCACAAGGTCTGATGTATTACCCCATATCAGAGAGGTATTCTGTTTATCATGGTATCATTACATTTAAAGGTCAAAATAGTACAGGCTCATTGGCCAAATGCCATAAAGAATTATTTTATTTAGTTTGGCTCAATAATCGGCAAAGCATATAACAATGCATTTCAATTAGGAAATGATTTAACATTTATGCTCATATTTAAGGCACAAGTTGTATTATATTATTAAGTACTCACCTCTTACATTTTAGCTCCTATATCGATGTACTCAACGTAAATTATAGTGAGGCTCCTTGGTATTCCGAGTAATACCTTTGACTTTCGATTTTACAAATACACCCAAACAAGTGTACATCAATCACTATTCCTTTAACTTTCTAGCCAAATTCTAACTCAACTTACATCATCTTCCTACTATTAATCATTAAAACACACTCCAACATATTAAACAGCTACATATTCAAACACATTAATAATTTAACCAATTTATTCCAAAAATCCCATGTTGGCCAAACCCTTCCACCAAAACAAATAAATTCCTTTTCCTTTCTAATTCTTTAATTAAATCCTATATTCATCAATTAGAATCAATGCAATTAATTTTCTAGCATTTAATGGAATTAACACAATTCAATAATTAAAATCCCTAATTTGGTATGTTCCAATTAAATTTGGGTAAAAACATTTTCACCAACCAAATTTCAAATTAACCTTATAAACATCAAATTGAATCAATTACAAACTTAATTAACTAATCAATTTTAAAAATTCAAGTTCAAATCTTGAAATTCCCAATTTGACCTAAAAACTGTGAAATTTGGGGAAAATTATCAAATTCATTTTCAAACTTCAAATTGAACATGGATTTATCAAATTAACAGTCAAACAATCAATATTTATCAACCAATTGAAATTAATTTCTTTCAATTCCCATAAACCCTAATTTTACCAAATTGAGGTGATTTGGGGAAAACCCAAAATTTCTTAATCAAATCTTTAATTGATCTTTCAATAATGAAATTGGCATCATACAAAACCTATAACAATAATCAAACATAAAAAACACATATCAAATCATACACTTTCCTTATACTATGGATTATGCCTTCAATGATTTCAATTTTGGTATAAAATCTTCAAATTTAAATTTTACACTTTTAAACCACTTTTCAACATCCCAAGTAACCTTAGATAGTGTTAAAAAAAAATTTAGCACACTTCCCCTAAAAATTGCATTTTGGCCGAACCACCCTTGGAATTCCCAACCATTGATTTTTCATGCTTCCTTTGCTATTCCTCACCTATTAAACCCTAATTCCTTAACTTCCATCCTCATATTCCATCAATTAACATGCTAAACTAATTCTTCCTTGAATCCCTCTGACAAAATCAAACCATAGAAATCAAAAGAAAGCATATAATTGCTAGCAATCCATCACTCTTAGGCTAGAAACAAAGAAAGAATCACTTAAGCACAAAACCTTACCTTGAAATGCTTTAAATTTGGTTTTAAGTTGAAGAACAAGTTGAGAAGTTTTAGTTTTTGGTGAGAGTATGATCTTGGTGCTAGGTTACAAATGAAATGAATTAATATATTTTGACTTTTTATATAAATGGAATCAATGGTGGTGATTTAATATCACAAGATCAATGGTCACATTTTTGCCTAAGATAGATGGCAAAGATTGATCAAGATGGATGGCTAAAATTGCTCTTAGGTGTGTGGTAACTTAGCATCAAAATGATGAGTTCAATAATCACAAAAATATATATGGACAATGGTGACGGAAAAGTGAATTAGCTTAGGTGTTAAAGGTTGACAAAAGTCAACAAAGGTGGCTACCACCCAAAATGGTGACTAATCTAACCTAACCTCACTCTAACCCTTGGTTAATTTATTCTAACCTTAGTTTAGTCAAGTTTCACTAATTTATAGGCCTTAGTGGGCAGGCCATTCCATTTTATAGGCTCGGGCCTTGAGTCCAAAAGCCCCTTAACAAGCTCACCTGTGTATGTTTTTCGAACTTAAAAATTTTCCATAAAATTTTCCCTTCCCTTTCACTTGGCATTTTAAATCCTACATTCCCATATCATAATAAACTCAAAAAAAAGCCACATTGCCTTGAATTAATTTAATAAAATATATATGAACATTCATACTTTATAAAAATATACAATCATACACTTAGCATCAAAAAGGGTTCCTTTTATCCCATTACTATATCATTGATACAATATTCATAAAATTTATATTCTATGGTATTATTATAGCTCTAATGAGCTATGGAAATCTTGGATATTATATTCTACCCCCTTAGAAAAATTCGTCCATGAATTCTAAAAACTTTCCCTCTATGTTTGAAACAAGTGCAGGTATCTAGTCAAGGGTTGAGGAAAATTTTTATGTTGAATCCTATACCATTGATTGCTTGGCAATATAGTTAGAGGTGTGATGAATCTTGGTTGATTCCTTTGAAATCTAGGCGTCGGGGCAACATGTTTATAAGGAATATGTTGAACTTTTGGAAATCTCACAGGAAGTCTTTTGTTAATCTTCATCTCCTACTTTTCCACTAAAGCCCTTTTAAGAATCCACACTTTCAGATACACCTTGCTAGGCTTGATTTCTGCTTCCTTCTTCCTTTTCTCTTCAGCTTTCCAATTAAGGAAAGTCCTTAGGTCAAAAGTAGCTGTATTAATAGGTGGCATAGAAGGAAATTGGTCCTCATCTATCAACATAGCCTCCTTCTTTTGAAGGAATTTCAGAATTCCCTTGTTAATCCTATCTTGAACCAAATTCCTGAAAGACTAATAACTATTAGTAGTATGATCGAATGAATTGTAGAACTTACAGTAGTCTTTCCCCTTTAATTCTTCCTTAGAAGGCAACTTACAGTCTGGAGGCAATTTGATAAAGTTTTCCTTGAGCAAGAAATAAAAAATCACTTTTGTTTTTGACACTTCAAATGTATATTGAGGAGTAGCACTTGTGGCATGAGTTTTCTTCCATGCATTTAGAATTTTCTTCATTAATGAAGGGTACAAACAATATCTATTAATGGATAAGCCAGCCATTGCCACTTCTCCATTCAGCTCCTGGTAATAAGTTTCCATACTAGACCTCTTTCTGTAATTTTTTTCCCTTAAAAGTTCTTCATACTCTACAACCTTTGCTGGTAACTCATAAAAATCCCAGAATTCCATATGCTGAAATTTCTTACAAAGCTCAATATTGAGCCCCCTTTGAGCCATCTTCACAAATTCAGTTTTAGGGAGATAAATTTTGCAGCGATTCCTCATTTTCTTGAATCTAGCAACAGACTAGTTTGTTGATTCTCTGGCTCTTCAGGTTACACTAGACAGTTCTGCGATGCAAACTTCTAGTTCTACCCTGAGGAACTGTGTGTGAAATTGCCTTTCCATCTTATGCTAGTTCATAACAGAATTTCTGGGCAAGGTGGCATGCCTAGTGAATGTCGTACCTCTCAAAGAATTAGGAAAAAGCCTAAGCTTAAAGTTAGCAAAGTTTTTGAAATTAGCTAGTTCACCACACTGTATAGTGAACCTAGCTACATGCTCTAAGATTGATTGGCCATTTTCTCCTGAAAATAGACAAAAATTCAGAATTATGTTCCCTCTTGGGTAAGGATTCTCCTTGTCAATAGCTTTTAGGTAAGGCTTGTAGAATTATGGTCTGTCCACCTATCTCAATCTAAGGCCATACAATTCTTGCATAGCTTCTGTCAATGCATCCCTACCAACTTGAGGTATTGGAAAAGCTTGTCTAGGAGGAAAATTTTGATTTTTCCTATTACCTTCTCCTTGAGCCACGCCCCCAAAATCCTTCAGGCCTCCTTAGAAAGGCAGTACATCATTGGGTTCATACAACAGAGGTTGGTTGACAAGATTTGTATTGGCAAATACTTGTTGAGGAACTCCTGGCTAGTTATTGTGGCAGCAGTTAAGTGGAGTACCTCTTAGGATAACACTTTCTTTCCTCCTGTGAGGTGGAAGATTCCTTTCATCATGAACCATTCGGGAAGTCACAGCACCTTGATTACCATTCCCTTCTAAAGAGCTAGTAGAAGATTGGCCTCCTTGTTCTTCTCTAGTATTGTTTTGCTTTGCAGGCTTTGGTGTAGCATTCTAGCCTACACCTTGCTCTATATTTGAATTTACTTTTTCTGTTAGGTTGGCTAACATGGAAGTTATACTTTGTGGGGCCTTAGCTTGTTCCTCAGCAACTTTCATCTGAGTCTCCATCATACTCTTCTGATTCTCATAGTGTAGCCTAACTTGTTCGGCCAACAACTGTATATTAGTATCAGTGCTATTTGTAGACATTAATCTCTCACCTTGTCCAATAACAGGTCCTATTGGATTGATTGGTGCCTCATTATGGTGCTAAACTTCATGAGGCACAAAATTCTTCTCAAACTGTTCCACTTTGTGAGGAACATATCCTTCTTGTCCTACTTCATTAGCAGCGATATTGCCATATTGAGACACCATGGTTTCCTTTCCAATTCTAGTTTTTGGTCGCATGTCCAACTGGTCCCACCGAGCGTGCCAAAATTATATTGGTGGAAAATTTGGAAAAAGCGAGCTTGCCACATGTGTGAGGTACACAAACCAAATTCTTGCGCCTATTGACTTCTAATATCATAATGAATTGTGGATCCCCAAGCTTTTTTAGCCACAGTTCACTTGGATTCAACAAAGCCAATAAATAAAATTGGAAAATTATAGGAATTGGAAATTAAAGGAACTTATAACAGTAGATTAAAATGAAACTAAGTTTTGGACTGCATTAATTAAAATTACATCAAAAGCATGGAAACGGGCATATTAACAGTGAATTAAGAAACTAGAGGACAAATGCTGGAAAATTGAAGTATGAATAAAGAAGATTACTTGAATGACAGTAAATCTTTCATTCCAATTGAAAATGCTTGAGGAATTGACTATTTGCTATAGGTTTGGATAGTTTTATGAGTGATTCCCTCTCTCATATCAACTTCTTGCTTTTATAACTTACTCTTGTAACTACCAATAAGCCACTGATAAGCATAATTTAATACATATTAATAGCTCTTAAATTTATTTTTTGTTCATTTATTAAATAAATATTTTTATTTAATGATATGTTTATGAAATAGGAAATAAAATAGCGAAAGCTTGAAAATTGAGTGAAATTATAGTATTTTACTTGCATGAATAATAATAATAATAATAATAATAATAATAATAATAATAATAATAATAATAATAATAATAAATTTTCTGAAAGAAATAATTTTTTAACAAAATTAACTAAGCCATTTTCTTCTCTTTTGACAAAGGACACCATCTTCAAATATGCAATGGAGACTAAAGAGCTTACTAACCATCCTCATGCAAGCCAACTAAGGAAAACAAAGGATTCAAAAATCAAAGTCGTACATTTGATGCTAAGGAAGAAAAATTGCGAAAATTCAAGTCATCACCAAACATCAATATGCAATCCAACTAAGGAAAACCAAGAATTCAAAGTTTAAAGTCACATATTTTATGCTAAGGAAGAAAAACCATTTGAAAATTGGTTTCTTTATCAACTTGCCATCTAGCCATTCATGTTTATAAATAGAAGGGAAATGGCTTAACAAAAGAAGAGATTGTGAGGGAAAGAATTGAGAAAATAAGGAAGAAGTTGATATTTTAAGATTAAGGATCCAAATTGCTAAAATGGGTTCTGTTGTTTATTTTGTTGTTCTAATTATGTCTTTCTAAATTTTAATTTTACTAAGGTGGATGATGAAATCATGTTAGATTATTAATTTCTATTATGTATTGATTCTAAATATTTTGCAATTTAATGTTTATGATTTTGGCTTCATTTGATAATATCCTTTCATCAATTCTATCATGTATTTTTTTATTGTTAGGAAAATTATATATACTTGATTTTTATTAAAAAAGAAGTAATTTTCTTTGATTATGTGTTTTCCATTAAATTGTATACATATAATGTTTAGAATTACACTTTTGAAGTAAAGGAAAATCTATTTGTGAATTTAATAAAATTGAGCTTAGTAATAAAATCAATAGAAGATAAAAGAATTGATTTCTAAACTATCTTCTGAAAATTAGAATAAATATATTATAAAAATTATTAATTAAACATTGATGAATTCTGAAATCTTGATAATATTTTATCTACATTTTATTTCACAAGTTTATCTACTCTTAATTGTATTATTTTGACATTTCTATTTTTCTATTATTATCTAAAAAAAAAATCTATTTGTGAATTTAATAAAATTGAGCTTAGTGATAAAATCAATAGAAGATAAAAAAATTGATTTCTAAACTATCTTCTGAAAATTGGAATAAATATATTATAAAAATTATTAATTAAACATTGATGAATTTTGAAATCTTGGTAATATTTTATCTACATTTTATTTCACAAGTTCATCTACTCTTAATTATATTATTTAGACATTTCTATTTTTCTATTATTATCTAAAAAAAAATATTTGGAACTAGGTTAGAATTAAATTAATATGATTTAATTAAGTTTTTCTATAATTCTTTTCATACTCTCTCCGTGAGAACAATATCATTATTACTTATCTACAGAATCAATGATTTGTGCGCTTGTGAGTATAAATAAAATTTCACAATAAGTTTTTGGCGCTGTTGCCAAGGAGACATCGAAAAGAAAGAAGAAAGCTCATTAGATTCAGGTTTGTTTAATTGTTTTACTAGTTAAATCTTAATTATTGTGAATTTTTATTTTATTTTATTTTTTTATTTTTTTATTTTTTTATCTGTTTAGTCATAAAATAATATTAGTTTTTATTGTAATAATTTTTTTGTTAATTTTTGCATATTTGAATTTTTTTTCCAGTTTCAATAGTACTGAGTTGAGTTGAGTTGAGTTGAAGTAATACTGAAAATTTTAATTGGATTACTACAGCAACTCAATTACTATTCACATATTTTGCGTAGTCTCGTATTGTTTTTGCATGATTAGTTAGTTACTATATATAATTAATTTGTTTTTTTGCAAAAAGTTGTTTTAATTTTTTTTCTCTCTAGCTTTTGATCATAAAGTTCTACATTTATACAAATAATATATTTTTTTTCTTTTTAATTATTTTTTTAAAAAAAATACTTTTAGCATCTTTATTATTTAAAAATTAAAAAAAATAGAATTATATATATATATATATATATATATATATATATATATATATATATATATATATATATATATATATATATATATATATATATATATATATATATATATATATATATGTTTTGTGTTACGTTGAATTATTTGATTCGCATTGTCTATTTTATTTTCTTTCTCTTTTGGTTTATAAGTGTGATTAAATGTATAACTTGATAAGCTCTGACAAAAAGGCTAATTATTCATCCGCCTAAAAAACCTGAGATTTAAGTGGTCCATTATGACCTCCCAATTTTTCTTGGAGTTTCATTAGTTGCACATTTTTCATTTTTATAAATTTTGAAAGAGAAATTTTATTTTATTTTATTTTTATTATATTCTCATTATTATTATTTTTAGTTTTATTTTCGTTTGTTTCATTTTATAGTTGGTATTGAAATAAGTTATTTTAATTTTATTAGTTTATGTTAGCTTGGGAACGTGTGTTAAAAAAGAATTATTTTTAAGTGACATTAAAATTAAATCATCAATAAAAATGTCTGGAGGTGAAATAAATCATGAAAATATGAAAAATTCAAGAGATAATGATGTCCATGTTAAAAGAGAAAAAACTCTTATAGAATATTTTTCTCCTGTCACTGTCAATTCTCTCTCTTGCATAGTTTTATCTGAAACTAATGCAACTCATTTTGAGTTTAAACCAGCCATAATTCAATTGTTACCATCTTTTTATGGTTTAGAGAGAGAAGATCCATACATGCACTTTAAAGAATTCTTAGATATTTATTTCACATTTCACTTCCAAAAATTTTCTGATGATTCAGTTAGGTTAAGGCTATTTCCATTTTCACTAAAAGATAAAGCAAAAACCTGGTTAAATTCCCTTCAAGTAAGAATAATTACTAGTTGGGATCAACTAGTTAATAAATTTTTGTCAAAATTCTTTTCCATGTTAAAAACTGATAGTTTTAGGAGAGAAATTTTTGAATTCTACCAAAAAAAGGGAGAAGAATTTTATGAGTGTTGGGAAAGATTTAATGATTTGATCTTAAAGTGTCCCCATCATAGTTTTGAAAATTAGAGATTAGTAAAATATTTTTATGATGGTTTAATTTCATTAAATTGTTAAATAATTCAATCCAGGCATGGTAGAAAATTTTTGCATTTGCAAGGTAGTCAAGCTTGGGATTCACTTGAAACATTAGCTATAAATTCTCAGCAATGGAATTATTTAGATCCTAGAGCCAAACCCAATCATGTAACCAAGAGAGGAAGCATTTATGAGATAAGAGAGAGAGATGATAGTGATTTGAAAACTACTCTAGCTAGTTTATCTAGGAAAGTGGAAGCTTTAGTGTTAAATCAATCCATAGATCTTCAAACAAACACTAGGAGTGAGTTGTGTGCCTTATGTTCTAGTACATCTCATACTGCTCAATTTTGTCTTTCAATGCCAAACTGCCAGGAAGCATTCTCTGAACAAGCAAACGTACTCCATTCTTATGGAAAATCATATGATAGCCCATATGCCCCCACATATAATCCAAATTGGCAAAACCATCACAATTTTTCATGGAGATAGAACCAGCGTCCAATGAATCAAAGTCATCAATATAATATGTCCAATAAGCACATTGGTCATTCAAATCCATCATATCCTCAAAATGCTTCCTAATTCTCTACTCCAAAGCAAAAGAAACCTTCTTTAAAGGATACTTTACAACAGTTCATGCAATCAACCCAATAAGTTTTGCAATCAAATTCTCAATCCATTCAAAAACTTGAAACACAATTGGGCTAGCTTGCAACTGTTGTAGCCAAAAAGGAAAAAGAAAAATTTTCCAGTCAACCTATTCCAAATCCAAAAGGTCAATATGGGGTAAGTTCATCAAGTTCTAATGAAGAAGTTAAATCCATAACAACTCTTAGGTCTAGAAAATGCATAGTCAAACTTGATTATACACTTGAACATCAAAAAGAGAGTTAAAAGAGTTATCTTGAAATTTCATCATCCAAAGACTCAGTTAAAAAAGACAATCAATCATTGCCTTATGTTCCAAAAGCTCCTTACCCATAAAGACTTGTCTCAAAAGAGAAAGGTACCCAATATAGTGACATTATGGAGGTGTTTAAGCAAGTTAGCATTAACATCCCTCTTATTGATGCTATTAAACAAGTACCTGCTTATGCCAAATTTTTGAAAGATCTTTGTACGGTAAAAAGGAAAACAAATGTTCCTAAAAAGGCATTCTTGATTGAACATGTGAGTTTCATACTCCAACATAAAACTCCTATTAAGTCTAAGGATCCTGATTGTCTGACAATTTCTTGTACCATTGGTAATTATGAAATCAGCCAAGCTTTACTTGATTTAGGAGAAAGTGTGAATCTGTTGCCCTATTCTATTTATCAGCAACTTGGGTTAGGAGAATTGAAACCCACAATTGTGATACTTTAATTAGCTGATAAATCTGTCAAAATTCCTAGAGGTTTCATAGAAGATGTTTTGGTCAAAGTTGATAAGTTTTACTTTCTAGTGGATTTCATTATTCTTGATACTCAACCTATTGAAAACACAAAGGATCAAATTCTTATCATCTTAGGAAGACCATTTTTGGCCACATCCAATGCAATCATCAATTGTCAAAGTGGTGTTTTGAAATTATCATTTGGTAATATGACTGTTGAACTTAATCTGTTTAATGTTACTCGTCAACCAATTGACAATGATGATTTGTGTGAAGTTAACATGATTGAAAGTGTGATCAATGATTGTTTTTTGGAAATGAATAAAAATGATCTATTTGAGAAATGTTTAACTTAATTTGGCATGGACTTAGATATTGAAAATTCAATTAGTGAGATGAATTCTTTATTAGATTCTATTCCACTAATGGATACAAACAAATGGAAAGGCAAAATTGAACCTCTATTTCCCATAGAATCTAAAGAGTCAATTCCTGAATCACAAAAGTTAGACTTAAAACCATTGCCCGAGTCACTGAAATATTCATTTTAGGACCATCAGAAACTTTGCCCATTATCACAGCATCTGATTTAGAGGTTGAACAAGAAAATAAGCTGATTAATGTTTTGAAAGATCATAAAGAAGGAATAGGGTAGACAATTTTAGACATTAAGGGTATTAGTTCTTCAATTTGTATGCACTAAATTCATTTAGAAGATAATGTTAAACCTAGTTGTGAATTCCAAAGATGACTAAATCCTAATATGAAAGAAGTTTTTAGAGCTGAGGTGATAAAACTTTTAGATGTAGGTGTCATTTACCCTATTTTTGATAGTTCATGGGTGAGTCCTGCGCAAGTAGTTCCAAAGAAATCTGGCACAATAGTGGTGAAAAATGATGAAAATGAACTAATTTCCACTCGAATCCAAACTGGATGGCATGTTTGTATTGATTATAGGAAGTTGAATGCTGTCACAAGGAAAGATCATTTCCCACTTCCTTTCATTGATCAAATGCTTGAGAGATTATCTAGGCATGCATACTATTATTTTCTTGATGGTTACTCAAGATATAATCAAATCCCTATTGCACCTGAGGATCAAGAGAAAACCACTTTCACTTGTTCTTTTAGAACCTTTGCCTATTAATGCATTCCTTTTGGGTTATGTAATGCACCTGCTACATTTCAGCGATATATAATGAGTATTTTTTTTGATATGGTTGAGCATTTTCTTGAGATATTCATGGATCATTTTTCTGTCTTTGGTTCTAGCTTTGATGAATGTTTGTATCACTTGACCTTGGTTTTGATTAGATGTAAAGAGAAAAACCTTATGTTAAATTAGGAAAAATGCCATTTCATGGTTAAAAAGGGAATTGTTCTAGGTTATGTAGTGTCAAAATAAGGAATTGAGGTAGATAAAGCAAAGATAGACTTAAACTCTAGCCTTCTTCCACCCCACATTGTGAAAGAAATTCGATCTTTTTTAGGTCATGCTAGTTTCTACTATAGATTCGTCAAAGATTTTAGTAAAATCTCTTGCCGCTTGTCTAACTTACTTGTGAAAGATACACCTTTTATCTTTGATAATCAATGCCTTCAAGCCTTTGAAAAGCTTAAAATCTTGTTGACATCTGCACCCAGCATTAGACCACCTAATTGGAGTATTCCTTTTGAGATCATATGTGATGCCTCTGATTATGTCCTTAGTGTTGTTTTAGGCCAAAGAGTCAATAAGCTACCCGTCGTGATCTATTATGCAAATAAAACTCTTACTGATGCACAACTCAATTATTCAACCACTAAGGAGTTACTTGCTATAGTGTTTGCCTTGGAAAAATTTAGATCTTATCTTGTTGGATCTAAAGTCTTTATCTATACTGATCATGCTGCATTGAAATACCTTTTGTAAAAAAAAAAAGATGCTAAGACTCATTTGATTCAATGGATTTTGTTAATACAAGAGTTTGACCTTGAAATTCATGATAAGAAAGGATTTGAAAATGTTGTGGCTGATCATTTGTCTAGACTAATAGTGGAATCTATTGATAAAGATTTTCCCATCAAAGAAACTTTTCCTGATGAACAACTCATATCCATATCACAGTTACCTTGGTTAGTTGATATTGTAAATTATCTTATTACTAGTCATATGCCAAGCCATTGGAGTAGCTAAGATAAAATAAAATTTTTAGCTGAGGTAAAGAAATTTTTTTGGGATGATCCATATTTGTTTAAATATTATCCAAATCAAGTGATTAGGAGATGTGTGCCTAAAAGTGAACAAAGAAAAATTATCTCCTTTTATCATGACCATGTTTGTGGAGGCCACTTTTGTGCAAAGAAAACTGTTGTAAAAATCTTGTAATTGTGGATTTTATTGGCCTACATTGTTTAGAGACATCCATGTGTATTGTAAATCTTCTGATCAATGCCAAATATTAGGAAGTATTTCCCATAGAAATATGATGCCTTTAAATCCAATTCTTGCGATTGAATTGTTTGATGTTTAGGGTATTGATTTTATGGGACCTTTTCCTAGTTCCATTGGTAATTTGTACATCCTTGTTGCTATTAATTATGTATCTAAATGGGTAGAGGCAAGTGCATATAGAACAAATGATCATAAGGTTGTGGTGAAATTTTTGAAAGAACTTATTTTTTCTAGATTTGGTACACCATAAGCAATCATTAGTGACGGATGAAAGCACTTTTGTAATCGGCATTTTAAGCATTTGATGAAGAAATATGGCATTACTCATAAAGTAGTTACTCCTTATCACCCACAAACAAGTGGCCAAGTTGAAATTTCAAATAGGAAAATCAAATGCATTCTTGAGAAAACATTAACCCCACTAGAAAAGATTGGTCTTTGAAATTACATGATGCATTGTGGGCTAATCGTACAACATTTAAAATCCCTATTGGAATGTTCCCTTTTAGACTTGTTTATGGAAAACCATGTCACTTACCAGTTGAATTGGAACATAGAGCATATTGGGCAATCAAACAATTAAATTTCTCTTTAAATAAAGCTAGTGCACAAAAAATGCTTCAATTGAATGAGTTAGAGGAAATTAGAAGTGATGCTTATGATTGTGCAAAATGGTAAAAGGATAAAATGAAAATTTCCCGTGATTAAAATATTTTGAGAAAATCTTTTACTCCTAGCCAAAAGTTCTTTTATACAATTCTCATTTGCATCTATTTCCTAGTAAGTTATGTTCTCAATGGTCAGGCCTATTTTTGGTTCGCACTATATTTCCACATGGAATAGTTGAAATTAAAAATTCAAAAAATGGTGATGTATTTAAGTTCAATGGACAAAGATTGCAACCATTTTTGGAGCTGGAACTAACAATAGTGGAAGAAGCACTTTTGAGTGATCCTATTTATTAGGATTAATTCAATTCATTTATATCATTTTTTTTCTCTTCTTTTCTTTGTGTAACTAATTTTTGTTTATATTTAACATTTGTTCTTTTTTCGTAAATATGGAATACAAAATTTTTAGCTAGATATGGAAGCATCTCTTGCTATACTCAAAAATAAGTTTCCAACTCTTCCCCAAGATGTACTTAGAAAAATTGATGAATACAGACTGGAAAGAATGAAGGCATTTAGATGTCTAAATCTTCCTGAAGATGTTCGCTAGATCATATAAGCCAAAATACGACAGGTAGGTGAGTTAAATGAATCATTTGTTAAATATTTGCCAGGTATGAGGAGAAGTTCTTACTCAAAAAAGAGAAGAGCAAAGAGAATGTGAGTTTGCTATAAGTGTGCAAGATGGAATTGCAATACACACTGTAGAAATATTGAATATGCATCCATAAATCGAGAAGATAAAATTTAATTCATAAAGGATGGACTAAGTAAGGAGTCTTTGGATAATGTCCTACAGACTCTTGAGATGCATCCATATGGACAAGTTCAATGTACTCTTTTATATTTATGAAGCTTATTCAAAGAAGAGAAACAGTGTTACAGTCTAGGAAATCTGATGTTAAAAGACCCTATTCGCCAGTTAATAAGAAAATTGGATTAGAAGCATATCCTCAACTCATAGAAGGCATTTAAGCCGTTACAGAACATAAAACCAGAGGAAGATGTGAGCCACAGTCACAACTACTGTTCATGATTAGGTGTATCACTAACTTTTTGACTTTTGTGCATTTTTCAACACTTTATAGTTACTTTTTGAATTTTCAGTACCTAGATTTTCGTTTTTTGTAGATTTTTCTATTTTAGTTAACTTTTTATCTTTCAATGTCTGCTTTTAGCTTTTTAATATTTTCTTTTTGACATTTGTATAGACATCATTGATTTTTTTATTGTTATTTTTTATCTTTATTTTTTTCTGTCAACAATTATTTTACCCCATTGAACTGTTCTTTTACTATTCTATTTTCTTTATATGCACATTCATTATTTTCAATATGCACACAACCTCTTGAAGAAATCTATGAACCCAAAAAAAAAAAAAAAAGGCAAAACTTTTAATATGCAAATTCAAAACTATTTGTGTCTTTTGTAGTCTAAACTTTAGCAAGAAAAAAGAGTACTTGATAGCAACTAATGAACTTAATAGGATTTTAGCTGAATGAAAAATTGATTTGCTGTTTAAGGGAGGTAGTTTAGGGTTAAGGGATTGTGTTGCAAGTTCTGCGTATATTGGAGGTAGCAAAGTTCTAGAAATAGTTCTAAAGGCTTTAGCTTAAAATAAACTCATCATTGGTGGAACTATAGGTAATGAGTTACAAGTCATGAGCATGTATGAACGAATGACATACATGAATCTCAATGTTGATGCTTTTATAGCATTACCCAGTGGTTTAGAAATATTTGAAGATATCTTCACCATTGCATCTTGGACCTAATTAACTGTTCTTTAGAAACCATTGGGATTACTTAATGTTGATGGTTTTTATGATAGTTTGCTATCTTTTCTCAATCATGCTGTGGAACAGGGTTTTATGACACCGGCGAGTCGACGCATCCTAGCCTTTGCTTCAACTATTGATCAATTGATTGACCAACTGCAAAAATTTATACCTAAACATGATCCATTGATGAAACAGGTAGTTTGGCACTCCAAGGCCAGTAGCAGCAAGAAGTATGGACTAGATTTGAATCTTCGGTTGTAACTTTCCTAACTCTTATAGTTTTTCTTATTACATTTTATTTTATTTTATTTTATATTTTTTTGTTACACCTAATCAAGCAAAGTTCTCTACTCCTTATTTATCTATAGTAGACATTAGGGACAATGTCTTAATTAAGTTTGAGGGTGGAGAAACTATTATTTTAAAGAACAAAAAAAAATTTGTGTTTTCTTAATTGTTTCTAAGATCCGATTCACAAAAATTTCAAATGGCAGAATAAAGTGTTACTTTTGTGCTTTTGATATGCATCTATATTTTTTGTGATTTTCTTTTCTTGTTTTCCAAAAAAAAAAAAAAATTTAGTTACTATGATGAGAATTGAGCTTTAATGTCATGGCTTTAATTGGTAATGAGTATTGATTTGAATTTTGATGACCATCTTTGGTTAATTTATTTTCACAATGATTATACTCAACTCTTTTTTCACAATAGCAATGATTGTTTTGTAGAAAGACGAGTATGCTAGAATAGGTGTATTCTTATACCTTTACCTTGATGATTATTTTGATTTTGATTTGAAAGAATTATATATTAGAACTTTTTCTTGAGGTCTTTCGAGGTGAACGACTAATCGAGCATCACTTGTGAAATGATTAAGACATTAGGATTTTCACCACAAAGCCAAATAAACCGGTTCCCCAATTTATGTTCCAAGAGAACATCCATTTAGTGAGCCAATTTGAGCCTACATTGATTAACTATTTTCTTTGGTAACTACATCTCTTACCTAGCCTAAACATGATTATATCTTTACCCTTATTCTAAAGATGAATTAGAGTTAAAAAGACAAATTTCATGATCAAGAAACATTTCTTAAAAGTTTGGGAAAAAAATAATAAAACAAATTTGTAGAGTAATTGAAAAAAAAAATCTTGATTCTAAAAAAAAAAGAGTAAAAAAAAAATTCTTGAGTTTGAATATCAAAGCTTAGATATTACACATGGAGGTTAGAATAAAGTAAAGGCCAACATAATAATAGTTGGCTACATTTTATATGCTTCTATGCATTTTGAGAAGTATCTCTTACAAAATATTATGATGTCTTTAACTCTATGAAGTCTTTAGAACTTGTGTAATCTCCTATCCCTTTCATTCTTTAGCCACATCAATACCCCGTGGCCCCATTATAACCAATATTAAAGATCTTTTGATCTCATGTAATGCCGTCAAAGTAGTGGAGATTTGTATTAAAGGGGAAGCTTATGATACTTAATTCTTTTTTAGAAATTGAATGATTGTTATTGTAAGGTTATGAGAATTTTACTTGTTTGAAGCATGTAAATCACATTTATTATTAATATTGGCTATTTTACACACTCACTTCAGTATAATTGTTGCAAGATGAATTAGCTTTTACATGGATATGTATTCAATTTAATACTTGTTTGATTTCAAAGTTGTGATATCTTGTTGTGCTCTGAGATAAATAGTTGGAAGTTTAGATTATAGGTGTTTGTGGATATCACCGCTGGAAGCTCTCACGAGACTACAACTCATCCTCTATAGACCACCTAGAGGTTTAAAAGTTTTGCATATGCTAAACACAAATGTGATTTCTTACAAAAATAGACTAGTTTAGATTTTTTTTTTTTTTTTTTGCTTGAGGACTAGCAAAATCTAGGTTTAGGGGTATTTGATGAGCATCATTTAATACATATTAATAGCTCTTAAATTTATTTTTTATTGTTCATTTATTAAATAAATATTTTTATTTAATGATATTTTTATGAACTAGGAAATAAAATAGTGAAAGTTTGAAAATTGAGTGAAATTATAGTATTTTACTTTCATGAATAATAATAATAATAATAACAACAATAATAATAAATTTTGTCAAAGAAATAATTTTTCAACAAAATCAACTAAGCCATTTTCTTCTCTTTTGACAAAAAACACCATCTTCAAGTATGCAATAGATACTAAAGAGCTTACCAACTATCCTCATGCAAGCCAACTAAGGAAAACAAAGGATTCAAAGATCAAAGTCATACATTTGATGCTAAGGAAGAAAAATTGCAAAAATTCAAGTCGTTATCAAACATCCATATGCAATCCAACTAAGGAAAACCAAGAATTCAAATTTTAAAATCACATATTTCATACTAACGAAGACAAATCATTTGAAAATTTGGTTTCTTCATGAACTTGCCATCTAGCCATTCATACTTATAAATAGAAGAGAAATGACTTAGCAAAAGAAGAGATTTTGAGGGAAAGAATTGAGAAAATAAGGAAGAATTTGATATTTCAAGATTAAGGATCTAAATTGCTAAAATGAGTTCTTTTATTTATTTTGTTGTTCTAATTATGTCTTTCTAAATTTTAATTTTATTAAAGTGGATGATGAAATCATGTTAGATTATTAATTTATATTATGTATGGATTCTAAATATTTTACAATTTAATATTTATGATTTTGGTTTCATTTGATAATATCCTTTCATCAATTCTCTCATGTATTTTTATTGTTAGGAAAATTATCTATATTTGGTTGTTATTGAAAAAAAATAATTTTATTTGATTATGTGTTTTTCATTAAATTGTATATATATAATGCTTAGAAATTATATTTTTAAAGTGAAAGAAAATCTATTTGAGAATTTAATAAAATTAAGTTTAGTGATAAAATCAATAGAAAATAAAAAGATGAATTTCTAAACTATCTTCTCAAAATTAGAATGAATACATTATAAAAATTATTAATTAAATATTAGTAAATTATGAAACCTTAGTAATATTTTATCTAAATTTTATTTCACAGGTTTATTTACTCTTAATTGTATTATTTTGATGTTTCTATTTTTCTATCATTATCTAAAAAAAATTATTTAGAACTAGATTAGAATTAAATTAATATGGTTTAATTAAACTTTTCTATAATTCTTTTCATAGCTTTTTTCATAAGAACGATTTCATTACCACTTATTTATAAAATCAGTAATTCGTGCGTTTACGAGTATAAATAAAATTTTATAACAGCTACTAACTGACGGTTTCATTTTACTCCTCAATTGTCTCCTTTTTCTCCACTTCTTCAACTTAGCTCTTTAACTGTAACATAATTATTGCCCACTTTCATTACTTTATATCTCAAATCATTAGCTACAGTCCACTTTCATAAATTGATTTATTTAATAAATAAGTTAGATTTTGTAAATAGGCCAAAATATATGAGCTTTAATTGGGTTTCAAATTTTCGGTAAAAATAATACATTTTTCAAGTCAAAATCAGAATTGAATGTGACAAAATATGATTATTAATTAATTTCCAATCAATGAAATTTTGGACAACATGAACATTGTTCGATGAATTTATCCTTTAAAATTATTATTATTTTATTTTTCTAATATAATCATGTCATGGACAAAAATATATAAAAATTTTTCTTTTTTTTTACATGAGAATTTTCTTTTTTTTTTTAATTCTTTTTTTTTCTTTTCATATTACTTTTTTGTTGGATGGTCCTATTGGTAAACAAAATTAAGAATTTATTTTAATTTGTAATGAAAGAAAGATAAAAAAAAAATTAAAAAAAAAAACCATGAAAGATAAAAAGAATAAATATAAAATGGATTTAAGTTACGGCGAAAAGATTCAGGAGCAAAAGTGAAAAAGTAGAGCACACTATACTTGATAATTTGGTAATAAAAAAATCATTACAAAAGAAAGTTCAATAAAAAAATAAAATAAGGGAGATGAGTACAACATTTTATTTTAAAAAAAAAAGGCAAAATAGTTTTTGGATTGAAACTCGAATTTGAATAAGTATAAAAATAAAATAAAAATATTGCAGCTTGGTGTGCATTTCTCCTACACCCAGATCTATTTTTCCATTATTAAATTGCTAATTTTCTTTTTCTATTTCTCAAATATAAAACATATTTTCTAAAATTAATATAACAATGAATAACTCAAATTAACAATGGGAAGTTCAAATGCCAAATAATAACTCTTAACCGTTCATTCAAATAAATTTTACACTTTTATCTAGGAAAAAAAGTTGCATAAGGAATGAAATAGGGGGAAAGAAAATTAGAGAAAATAATAAAAAGGGTGTGGAAAGTTTTTTCTCCTAGATTATTTGGAAAGATAATGAAAAATGAGGATGAGGATGAGAAGATTGAGAAAAATAAAATTACTATTATACCCTCATTTTGTTTTATTGGAATATGAAAATAAGGTTAAAAATATAATTTTGTTTATAAATATAATTAAAAAATTCTTTCCTTAGCTTTTCACTCAAAAAATGGGGGGTTATTATTATTATTATTTTTTTGTGAGTCCAAGGGAAACTTTATTTTATTTTGTTTTTTTTTTTTGGAGGATGATATGTGTCGCGGCCCGCTAGCCACAATTTTGATAACAGGAAAATAAATTATTATGGGTGGGTCCCTTTAATGTATAAAGTAATAGCAAGTATATACAAAAGGCAAAGTAGATACGTAAACAATACAGAAAGATAAGAAATTATTTTTACACTATTCTCAATTGAATAATCTCCCGTCTCTTACTGTATATTCAAACTCCACCCTCCTCCCCCTCCTCTCTCCTCCTTTTTCTACAATTGAAACCTCTAAAAATGCAAATATATCATCCTCCAAAACACAAAAAGAAAAAAAATTGGAAAATAGACCAGTATACCTTTTCCTATTCTCAATTCTCTTAAGAAATTCATTCACAATATACTTCAGATTGGAGATAAGTGGGGAGATTGCGGCTTGGTTGAATGTTATTCCTTGTTCTTCTTCGTGTGCGGTGGTCACTAGAGTTTTTAGTGAGCAAAGTCTTTCCAATTACAACTACCAACAAGTCCATTCACCATTCGTGTGTGGATCGTGGTCGTTAGCAGTTGCAAGATTACAACTACAAGGTGCGCTATAATTTTTTATGTAGGCATCATCTATTTAAAATCATTTTGTTATGGGTAAGTCCACATTGCAATTATAATCATGGAAATTCCATGTTTGAGATGCTTTTGGTATTCTTAGAATTATAGCCAATAAGTAGTATTGTAGAGTTGAAAAAAAAATCATACATGTGGGATATAAAGATGTGGAAGAGGGATTACAAAAATCTCACATAAATAAGATTTGATATTAATTCTGTCCAACGAATAGTTGTAATGGTGAGAAGTGATAACTAAGTTCAATTTGTTTGAATTTGGTCTAATTTCTACTTTGGATAAGAAAAGAAAAATTTTTCAAACCCAACCAAATACAATTTGAATTCTTGCAATGATGCAGTAAAAGAAATTTTGATTTTTTTTCTTTTATTTTTGAGCTTTGGAGCATTCAAATGATGTATACATGGTGTTTGTTATAATGCTTGAATGAGTAATGAAAGAAAATTACTTCTTTTTAAGTTAAAAAGTAGCACTTAGAAGGTTGAATATGTTTCCTGTTAATGACCTATTTTGATTATTTTCATTATTATAACAAACCTTAGATTATTCTCATGATTATAAAACTTTGATCAGAGAATCAAATATATAACAACAAATACAAAGATGTTGGAGGATCAAGTAGCGTATATTTTGCAGAGATACTTAGGAAATTATATGAAAGGTCTCAATAAAGAAGCTCTCAAAATCAGTATTTGGCAAGGTTTGTTTTATCATCTTCTTCTTTGAGTAGTTCTAATTATGCTCTTCAAGTTAAATTTGGAGTTGTATTATGCTCAAGAAGTTTTCAAATCATTCTGTTTACATTTTCGTAATGGATTAGGCAAATGTATTAGAATGCTAATTACAATTGATTTGTGCTTTACGAGTTACTAGATTAATAAAATTTTGTTTTAATCTTGAATATTATGCTCTTGAAGTTGAATGTGAATTTGTTTGTGCAATTGGCCATAATGAATCATTTTTGTGTTATGCAATGTCATTTTATTTTATTTAGATGGAGTTGAATAATTTGCTAGTTGCAATTGATTTGTGGCATCACTCAGATTAAGAGTACTACATTAAGATTTCGAGGAAATTTGAAATTTGGATAATTACAAAAACTCCTTTAAATTTAGAAGAAATTTTAGTTTTTCAAAAAAATTTTAAGAATTTTTTTTGTTTAAGTAAAAATTACTATTAATGAAGGAAGGATCTAGGAGTAGCGTGAACTTGAACCTCAACTTCTATCAACTAATTTTCTAGTGTGACTCTCGCTTTGCAATAACATTTCTATCAAAATAATGTATATCAATATGCCCATGACTCGCTTAAAATTTATTTCTTACAATACTCTTTTTATTTTATATTACTAATATTTCTTAAATATTAAAAAATTATTTTCATAATATCATTATAGTGTTAATTATGTTATCTGTAAAAAACTATTTCGAGATACTCAAGGGCTTTGAGCTAAACTTATAGATGTTCAGTTTTGTTCATTAAAATGATTAAATGCAATTTCTCTTGAAGTTTAGTTCATGAAAGAGAGGATGAGCATTTATAAAAAGCTGAATATGAGTCAAGATAAGAGTACCTTATTTTGTTTTAAGCACTAGATCCAGTGGGATTGAAATGTTCTTTTGTTCTAGTGTTGGCACTTTTCTTTTCCTTATCCTAGTTCACTGTTTTAAATTTACGAACTAAGTCTAATATAATTCTTGGGAAACTAATTTAATAGACTTAATCCCTGTTTTTGGTCGCTTTACTAGTTCTAGATGTTGTTTCATTGGTTCACTTCATTATCCTATGGGCCTCTCATTCTTCCTTAGGGCTTTAGTAATAGAATCCTAGGCATTTATTGGGTCATTATTATTATGAAGAATTGCTGAATAAATCATATTTGAATTTGTATTGAAATGAAGGCTTTGGGCATAAATTGATATCCCTAGTCTTTGCTATTCTTGCCTATAATAATTTTTATGTTTCATTTTGAAATTGTTAATTAAGTCAAATGTGGCTCATTTTACCATAATTTTTTCTTAATCCTGCATTAGATTAAATTCTTTGATTACATGTTGAATTCTTTTCAAGTAATGGTTTATTTAAGTTTAAAGCTTAGAAAAAAGAGATTATTGATAGTAATAATTATGATCTACTAGTTGAGCAATTATGTTTTACCTATTCTATGAATTAATGAATTTGTCATTAAATAATGCATCTTATTTAATTCAAAAGTAAGTTATTACTATTATTGACTAGTTGCTATTTTTTAGTTCTTTACTTGCTTAAACTTAAAAACAAGTGATATAAAGTTAACAAATATGTAATTGAAGCCAAAGGTACTCAATGCTTTATAGTTACCTGTAAAGGTTAAAGCGGGATTTCTTAGATCGGTGAAATTTAAGGTTTGTGAATTTATCATGATAGTTGAAGTAACTTTTTTTTTCATGAAGTATAATTGCATTTCTGTGCCCGTGAAGTGGGCTAACCTTTCTTCTTCTTTCTTTTTCATGATTGCACACATAAAGGTATTTGAGGTATATGATTATGTTTTCTGGTTAAATATTGAGGAGGCATGTAAGGTCTTATTGTATGTAGTTAAGCTTTAGATTGTAATATCCACTTAAAATTTTGTTTGTAGGCATATTTATAACATTTATAATTTTCTTTTTTTTAGTTTTAAAGTGGTAAGGCAGGCTTAAGATGGCATATTTATATGTGTATCTATTGCTCTGCACTATAGTGATGGTTATTAGTATAATCTATTTGTTTCTTTCGCTTTTTCATATGTTTGTTTTTGTTATTTTTATTTCTTACTTTTTCTTATACTTTTATCTTACAGTAACCTTATTTTTCTTACAAAGCAAAATTGGGTACTTACATAATTATCATGGAAGCGATAAACAGTTAAGTATGAACTCAAAATGGAAAAGAGATACTAAAAAATTCTTGCTACAGAGAAAAAACCTTAATATGTTTTTATATTGTCCTTGCCTCTATTTTTATGCTCAAGATTTTTGAATTCTCAAGAAATATACATGCAACACATATCAATTTTAGGTTCCATGAAGCAAGCTTGGCCAAGATCTAATTTTGTGTATTTGGATAGAAATTTTTTATTGGTTAACCTTCCACCCAAGTTATGAGAGACATAGCAAGGATGTAGTACAAGAAGAAAAGAAAAGCATAGTACGGATAAGACAAGGTGAGCTATGAGTAAGTAGATTTCATTTTTGTGTGGAACATTGAATGATGACTTGACTTTAATATCCTTTTCAGCATAGGAAATAGAAATGAAGCTTTTAGAGAGGGCACGATGATTGAAGTCTAAAGTGGTATGATATAATTTAGCAGTATTACTTTACTAAACATGTTGATTGTAATAAGTTGTTGTATATGTAAATATATATATATATATATATATATATATATATATATATATATATATATATATATATATATATATATATATATATATATATATATATATATATATATATATATATATATATATATATATATATATATATATATGAATTCCTAATAGGGCTTAGTAATGCTTTTTGTCCTAATTAGTTTGTAATCATTTGTAAGTCTCTTTTCTATTTTTTCTCTGCATTGTGAGGTGGTTTAAGAAATTGGAATTGTCTTGGTTAACTTTTTGAGGAAAATTAGGCTTGTCTAGGTTCTTTGGATATTTATGTTGCTAAAACAGAAGGTTTGATAGTGGAAAGGGGGCCAAAATCCTTGTAGAATTGTGCCTTCTATTTAATAGAGTATTTGGTGGGAGATGAATATCTGTTGTTTTATGAACAAGGTTTTATCTTTTTATTAGTTATTGTATACAATAGTTTTTCTTATATCTTTGTGGGCTTCTAGAGAAGTTTCTTTGTATCTTTCTAACTAAAAGAACACACATACATAAAAAAAAAAAATAGAAAAGGCAAAAGAGCCTTTTGATATTTGTGTTTGCTTTATGGAAAAATTTTGAATATATGAGAAGAGTGTAGTTCTTTTGCTGCTGAACATATTAGAACTATTATGTTGAACTAGAAAGTTGTAAAGCAACCTTTTATGAACATTTATTCCTTATTGGTGATATATTTCATCAAACTCCTTGGATCTCTATGAGATCAATTTGGCCATTATTGTCAAATGTTTTGTTGGATTATACATGGTTGAAATATTTTTAAGTTGCTTGTGTGACTAAAAAGGAATTAATTTTTGTGTTAATATGGCAACTTTCTTGAACTCTGAAATATGAATATGAACATGAATTAATTTGAAATACTTTGTTTAATCTTGGCATTTTTTATTTTTCAATCACTTGAGCCTATATTTGTGCTTAATTGTTGTTTTTTATTGTGATTTAATTGCAGTTTTTTATTCATGCTATTTTGTATTTTTAACTAAATAATGGATAAGAACGACCCATAAAGCAATGAATTATAACTCCAAAAAGACCACACTATTAGACTTACAGAGGGAATTGTTAGGTGGATATCACTACCATTTAATCGTATATTTTACTCTTTTGTACTTAAAAAAATCTACACATCCAGCATAAATATTTACACGGGGTGAATAGAAAGGAAAAGATCGCATGCTAACTCAGCTGTTAAAAATATCCAAATTTATATTCATATAAGAAAGTATCATGTTCTAGGTGATACTTTCCTCTTCATGTATTCAAATTCACATATCTTATTGATTTTCATAACTCTTATGCTACTAGATGATTGCTTTTATATATATATATATATATATATATATATATATATATATATATATATATATGTTTTTGTTAATATATATATAAACAAAAACATATATATATATATATATATATATATATATATATATATATATATATATATATATATATATATATATATATATATATATATATATATATATATATATATATATATGTTTTTGTTTATATATATATTAACAAAAACATATATATATATATATATATATATATATATATATATATATATATATATATATATATATATATATATATATATATATATATATGTTTTTGTTAATATATATATAAACAAAAACATATATATATATATATATATGTTTTTGTTTATATATATATTAACAAAAACATATATATATATATATATATATATATATATATATATATATATATATATATGTTTTTGTTAATATATATATTAACAAAAACATATATATATATATATATATATATATATATATATATATGTTTTTGTTAATATATATATTAACAAAAACATATATATATATATATATATATATATATATATATATATATATATATATATATATATATATATATATATATATATATATATATATATATATATATATATATATGTTTTTGTTAATATATATATTAACAAAAACATATATATATATATATATATATATATATATATATATATATATATATATATATATATATATATATATATGTATGTTTTGTTAGAGTATTTAACATAAATAACAATTTTTTTTTGTAAATTTATTATATATTTTACTTGCTTTACTATTTTCAATATTTTACTATTTTACTTGTTAAATTTACTAGTATATTTGTATATTTTACTCTTTTACTTGTTAAATATACCCAAATTTATAATCATATAAGAGAGTATCTTATTCTAGGCAATTCATTCTTCTTGAACTATTCAAATTCACATATCTTACTGATTTCATAACTTTTGTGCTACTAGATGATCACCCATATACACATACATATATACTGTATTTTACCCATGTAATGTTATATTGTTTATTAAGCTAAATGTATTTTACCGATGTATTAATATACTGTTTTATTAATAATTATCGTCGGTTGCCCATGTATTGATCAAGCATGTTTCCAAACTAATGTACTCACTTCATTATAATATTTTTTTTGTCCACTAATTAAAATAAATTATATTTCAAAAATTCCAAAAGTATTTTCCGTTTCCTTATCCACACTTTAAGCAATATACTAGTTAGTTGACATAACATATTGTTTCTTCAACTACATATATTGTGGCCTTGTAATAAAATATTATTTTCACATGAATTATATTTGGTTGCCCATATATTGATCAAGTTTGTTTACAATCTCATATACTCACTCAATAGGAACTTTTTCTTCACTAATTACAATAACTTATAAGTTGAAAATCAAAGAGTATTTTTCATTTCCGTATCCACTATTTAGTATCCACTATTTAAGCTATGTATTATTTTGTTATTATAATGTAATGTTTATTTAGCTAAAAGTATTTTATCATTGTAATTATTTACTGTTTTATTAAGAATTATATTTGGTTGCCCATGTATTAATCAATTATATTTCTAAGCTAATATACTCACTTCATTGTAATATTTTCTTTCTTATAATGATTTCAATAACTTATATTTTGAAAATTCCAAGAGTATTTTCCGTTTTCTCATCCATAATTTAATCAATATACTAGTTTGGTAGCAAAATATACTGTTTCTTTAAATAAAAGTATTATTCTCATTCAAGTATATACTTTTCTTTTACAATTATAGTTTGTTGGTTATGTGTCTGCTTCTAAAGTAATGTACTCACTCCATCGTAATATTTTCTATCCTCCACTATAACTTATATTTTGAAAATTCCAAGAGTATTTTTCATATCCTTATCCACAATTTAATCAATATACTAGTTTGGTCACAAAATATACTGTTTCTTTAAATAAAATTACTATTCTCATTCAAGTATATACTTTTCTTTTACAACTATATTATGTTGGTTATATGTTTGCTCCTAAGCTAATGTACTCGCTCTATTATAATATTTTCTTTCCTCCACTAATTACTATAACTTATTACTTGAAAATTCCAAGCATATTTTTTGCTTTCTTATCCACCATTTAAGCAATATACTAATTAGTTTTATAATATATTTTTTTTCAGCTAGATGTACTCTTGAGCCATATTTGATTGCCCATATATTTATCAAGTCTATTTTCAAGTTAATATACTCACTCCATTGTAATATTTACTTTTCCATACTAATTACTAAAACTTAAATTAGTTGCCCATTTATTGATCAATTTTTTTTTTTCAAGCTTATGTACTGACTCCATTGGAATATTTGCTTTCATCCAATAATTATAATAATTTAACAAAATAAAATTTCAACACTATTTTCCATTTCCTTATCCACCACTTATTAAATACGGAGTATACGGAATAAATTTATAAAACAAAACTGTACATATAACTGAATTTATATTATATTATGCTAAAGAAATAGCATGTGGCATAAATTTTATAAATTAAAATTTTATTTCACTATTATTGTTATAAGGTAAATTTAGTAAAATACAGAGTAATTAAGCTAAGGAGACAATATACTATTAGAGAGAAACAATATATGGCTTAAATGATCTAGCATTGATTGATTGGGAAAATAATCTTTTGATTATGTTTACTTTAGTATCCAGTTTTACGAATATAGTGAGTAATTAAGATTTGACAAGGGAGAGTGACTTCTTACCATAAGTAATTGAATATAAAATTTTAAAGATAAATAGTACATTTAGTTGATAAAATAGTATATTCTGATAAAGAAATAGCATATGACATAAATGGTTAAGTTCTGATCACACGGAAAACAAATTTTTGATTTTCAAAAAAATGATTGTGTTGAAAATGAGTAGAAAAGCACCATTATAATGAGTAAATGAACTATAAAAAATAATAAAAACTTACCTTTTGTAGCCTTAAATCTGTCACATATGCAAAATAACTACAACCCTTTAAATAAATCAAGATACAAGAACCAAATATTAATAATGCACGAAATAGACAAACTAAGAATATTTTTTTTTAAGAGCCTTTGTCTTTATCTACTTATCATATACTTGTAACTATACAAACTAATTATTTCATACAAACAGAATTTCTATACGTACTCTTGCTTATGCCATACGTTAGCAAATTTGTAATAGGTAAAGAGTAATATTTAATATTTATAATTCATAGCTATGTTTACTCATGATTATTGGAGAAAAATTGAATAAATAACTTGATTATTACTATTTTTTTTTTTTTGCTTATTCTATTTTTTCTAGTTGGATGCATGGGAATTTGAAACTTATATGACGAATGGAAGAAAATTAACATATGATATCATATATAAATACATGTATTTTGAAATGTCTACCAATTGAAATATAGGCTAATTAATTTCAATGCAAAGATAGAGTTAAAAAAAAATAAGGCCAATAATTCACGGGTGTCATTGATAACAGGTGCATTGTCTCAATTTTCCAATTTGGGTTCATTATTAAAGACGTTCCAAGAACTGATATATACATATTTGTTTTCAAACTGACATAGATTTGCTATTGAGTTTCACTATGTAGTATTGAATGTTGTATGATTAGTGGTGAACAAGTTTCATTAATACCCATATGTTTATTTCTATTGCTGCACAAACACAAAAGTTAAACATGTGTGTCTTATGTCTCATAGACTCATAATCAATAACTATATAGGCACACAATTTGCATGTTCATTGAGATATAGGAAGGATAATATATGATACTTTTAATATACTGTAATAATTTTCTCATGATGTTAATTTGAAGAGATCATAATTTGTAATTTTTTGCAGCATCTTCTAAATTTGTTAACTATAATTAAAAATCAAACTCTCTCTCCCCTCTCCCCCTCCCCCCCCCCCCCCCCCCCCCCCCCCCCCCCCCCCCAAAAAAAAAAAAAAAAAAAAACTAAAACCAAATAAAAATCAATATAAATATAATTAACTCATTTACAAAACATTAAAAGTGAACCCATAAAATAAAAAAATTCATCGGAAACACAATATCACAAACATTTGCCATAAAAAGCATCAAACAAAAATAAATATAAAAAATTAAGATAACTAGTCTAAGAACCCAACAATGGCGGCAATGGAAGTGACCAACGGAGATAACAAGAGGCTGGCAATAATTTATGATAGACAACAATAAAATAAAAGACCAATAGAACAAGAGAACAATTAGAAAGATCTGCTTATAAATATCTATTATAGAACAAAAGAACAAGAAGCACTGACACTACTTAAGAGAAAAATGAGTAATGAAGGGAGAGTGCGGGTTAACTTTAAAGATATAAGGGTTTTAAAAAAAAAAAAAAAAACTACATAGTTTTGTCTAAAATGAAATAGTTTTGAATTGTCAATAATTTTTATAATATTAAATAACATTAAAAATTGCAGAGTTTTAAAACTAATAAAGTATATTTTGCAATATAATCATATTACATTAAAAAAATATTAATTTCATAAGTTTTTTTAGGTTGGTTAATTATAGTGAAAACTTGTTTAGTAATTTAAATTTTGTAATTTAATAGTATTTATTTTTATTTAAATTAATTTAATCTTAACTTATATACAAGTGTAAACTAAGACCTAATTTCTTATAATAAGTTTTTAATTTTTTTAATAAACTATTACTATATTGTAAATAATTTCTTATTGATGATATATCACTAAATAATTACTTAATAAATTATCTATTTGTAATTATTAGACTATGTGATAATATTATGCTATCAAAATCTTAATATAAACCTTTATTGCTATCACATAAAATTACTAACAATTAAAATAACAAAATTATATAATTGATTATAATAAATTATCATAATTTTAACTTATTATCATTAATTTTTTTATATAATATACATTTTTTTACCTATATATCTAGTGACTTTAATATATTCAATAATAATTTATAATTATAAAGATAGCACTTCATAAATTTAAAAAAAACTTAATTGTTTACCATAATAATATGAAGTATTTTCACAAACAGTTAAATACAATACAATCCATATATAGGATACATTAACTTCTATACATATGGTTGTATTTGATTATTAATTGATATAATTCTTTTTATTGTTTTTCATAAGAGAAAATGCCTAATTTAAGGCCTTTACTTTTTTCAAATGCTCAATTGAAAATCTGAATTAAGTTTTTGCTTTTCCAATTAGATTTTTAAACTTCTAATTTGGGTCATTTAGGACTAGTTATTAAATTAACGTTAACAACAGTTTAGTAATTTAGTAAAGTGAATTATGGGGTCAATTAAGTTTTATTTTTAAATAATAAAAAAAATAAAATTTAAAAAATATACATATTTTTAAATAAAAAAATCATATTTTTAAATAATAAATTTAAAAATCAAATTAAAAAATTAAAAAAAAATCAAAAGCAAAAAATTCAACAAAAAGAAATATAAATCTTCAAAAACTTAAAAATTAAAAAAAAAATGAAAGTTTCATGATCAGACAAAATAATGAAAAAAAATTAGTACTCATTATACTATAAATCATATCCATATCTTTAATATCTATAATAACAAATCTCCAAACTCATAACAAGAAGTCTCCAAATCAAGATTTGAAAACAACAAAAAGAATTCTCATTGAAAAACACTTTGAGTCCATCATTACTAAAGTCTCTATCTTTAATACCCATAAAGCATAAACTTGAAGAAGTAGAAGAAGAATGGAAGACCTACAAGAAAACTCACTACTAATCATTTATTTCATGATTTAGTCTAAAACATTAAATTGAGGTTCTTGATTTTTTTATTTTTATTTTTATTTTTTTTTATTTTTTTGTGTTTGATGTATTCAAATATGGGTTTCATCTTCTCAAACCCATATCTAAGTTAATTTTAGTTTTTATTTTATTTAATTTTCATATTTTTTATTATTTAAAAATATTATTTTTTAAAATTTTAATATTTAAAAAATATGAAATGGGTTCCACCTTATTGCTGTTAATGCTAATTAATGGACAGTACTTAAATTGAACGAAATTGCAATTTAAAATCTTTAATTGGACTATAACTCAATTCAGACCCTCAATGGAGCATTTGGGAAAAGTAGAAGCCCCAAATTGGACATTCCCCTTTTTCATCCTAATATTTCATATTGACTTGAATTATACAAATCATTAATTGATTGAAAATATTTAATGTTATCTACAATTAAATATATGATAATGTATTTTTTATTATAATACTTATTTCAGAGGAAGCACATTATAGTTTATTGAGTATAAAAAGCAATAATAATTCCTAATAAGATTAATTATGTTAAAATTTATAAACCCATTTATATATATAATATATTTTTCATTACAATTATTTAAACTGTACATATAATCAATTTAGATCAGTATGAGAATTTTATTGATATTATTGATATTGAGTTACAAAAAATATATAGGGATGTTATTATTATTATTATTTACTATTAGACTGAATTGCACCAAATATTTTATGCAATTATAATGCACAATATTAGTGAAGCGTAAAATTAAGTTACAATAAATTTCATTACTTATAAATTAATAATTGCTTCATTATTGATTCTATTTTACATATTTTTAATTTTTTCCCAATATATGTTGCTTAATATCACTTTCTTTATTTCTCTTGAAAAAATAATGAAGTTTTATTTCTCATACTAAAAAAAAAATGAAGTTTTGTATTTTTTGAATTTTTATCCCTGCCTCTTTGCATACTTTCAAGTCTTAGAAAAGAAGACAACGAGTTGAAGTGTCAAAAGTATAGCCCAATTTCAATTATATATATATAATAACCAACAAGTAGTTGTTATTATTGGCTACATTGAAACTAATATATATTACTTAATTTTATGAAATGGTATGTTATAAAAATTCCTCCTTTAGTACATTTCGTTGCACATGTGCTACATTATGAATAAGAATAGTATATTATTTCTTTAAAATCATACAATTTACTTATTTTACTTTTATACATATTTGTAATTTTTTTTTGTTGGTTCATAATGGTAGGATTTTGTATTTTTTTACTTTAATAAATAAATATTTGTTATTGTTGTCTCATAGGAATAACTACTACATATTACCTAATTTAATGAAATGTATGGCTTAAAAATTCAATTTACTTTGTGTTATATTTTGTTGCGTTAGTAATACATTTTGAGACAGGTATAGTATATTGCTTGATTAAAATCATACAATTTACTTATTTTACTTTTATACATATTTATAAAATTTTATTTTCATTGGTTCATAATGATAGGAGCTTGTATTATTTTTAACTTTAACCAATAAATAGTTGTTATCACTGGCAATATTAGAACTAATATATATTACTTAATTTTATAATATGGTATATCATAAAAATTCAATCTCTCCTTTAGTAAGTTTTTTAGCTTATGTGCTATATTATGATCTAATATAGTATATTGTTTCGATCAAATTGTACAATTTACTTACTTTACTTTTATATATTTGTAAATTTTTTTTTGGTTGATTCATAATTATAAGAGTTCACGTTATTTTTTAATTTAACAAACAAGTATTTTTTATCGCTTACTATATTGAAACTAGTATATATTACTTAATTTTATAAAGTAGTATGGCATAAAAAATTCAATATATCCTTTAGTAGATTTTGTTGCTTCTATACTACATTATGAGAAAATAATAGTATAATGCTTCCTCAAAATCGTATAATTTATTTACTTTACTTTTATACATTTTTGTAAACTTTTATTTTTGTTTGTTCATAATAATAGGAGTTCATATTATTTTTTACTTTCACTCACATATATTATATGATTTTTTAAGATATGATAAACACACACACACACACATATATATATATATATTAAAAGATAAAATATATTTTATCTAAAAGTAACTATTTTTCCTAATTATTTTCTTTTCATGCTAAATCTTCAGCACTTAATTTTTAATTACATTAAGTACCACTTCTGCTTATATATATTTTTATGAGATATTTTTATTAGATAAAAAATTACACAAGATGAACATAATTCATTTTTTATATATGTTATAAATATTTATAAATACGTTTGAACTAGATATACATTTTAAAATAATTACTTGTCTTCAGTGTCAATATAATATAACTAATTGAAATATAAAAATTATTTTCATTTTATAATTACTTAATTATTTAATGGAAAAATTTTATGAGGTGCGCAAATTATTTAAAATTATAATTTATTAATCACATTTATGAAAAATGAAATGTTTAATAAAATTGGAAACAACAAAAATTGCATTTTTAATCATGTATTTAGGTTTTAGATTTGTATAGATTGTTTCTGCATTCATATGGTTGTGTATGTATTTGTGTGTATATTATATATATAATAAAATATATATTTATATAAAATTACATTTGTTTTTTAAGCTATATTTTATATGTAAAATTGTTTAAATAAAAAATTAATTTGCCACTTAATTTTACTTGTGAAAGGAGTTCCAAATTTCAATGCTAAATTGGAGAAAATATTTACTTATTATTTTGAAACAAAAAGACTATAATGACCTCTATGTAACTACATGTATATCACATGGTGTATAACATCTCTTTCAAATATAATTCTATATATACATTTTGCTTTTTTATAATTAATTGACCTTTTTATTATTTTTTATTGTCCACTACCTACTGTTCACCTAGCGGGCCGCTGCACAAAACAATATCATTTTTTTTTTTTTTTGAGTCCGAGGGAAATTCTTTCTATTCCCTACCCATTCCTCATCTTTTCAAATAATGAATTTACTCTTTTCCCACCTTCCTTTCCCTTACCCACCCTTTCTCCTCTTCCTAAATACAGTATTAGATTCTTAGTGATTTATTTCATTGAATACTTAAGTACATTTAATCATTGGCAAAATGATTTTGCTCTTTATCTTCTTGATTACGATTCGATTATTGAAGAAGAGATAATTTTTGAATTTATAACCCGCTACTCATGACTAAAACAAATTAAAAAATTTTAAAATTTTGTTAAAAGTTTCAATCATCATGATTGATATTTAGTTGGATGAAGTGAGATGACGAAGTTTATGAGACTGGGACAGCTACAGTGTGTATTGCGTAGCTTTATTATATTTTTATGCAAGAAGAAAAAAAAAACATCATTTCCAACTTATTCGAATCATTAATTTTATTTATTAATTTAGTCCAACCAATAAGTCAATAAGAAAAAACCAAATAAGCCTGTTGAAAGAATTTTACAAGAAGTAGTTAATTAATTAATTGAAATTAAGGTCACTTAATTAAGTTTTTTTTTTTTTTTGGTAAATAATTAAGTCTTTGATTTAGAGGCCGGCTAATCATATAATTTCAACTTCTTCATATGATACTTTGAAAATATTTCACGTGGTGCATGTACTTCCAAATTCTACTATTAACCATTTCACTTGTTCTTTTCTACATTGGCTGCTACATGATCTTTGAAATGGTCCTTCTTGCTAGCATATGTTGACCACGTCTAGGTAATAATTTGTACATTAATTATCAAAGCAATTAATGCCCTTCATTGTCTGTTTTACTCAATTTGATTCTATGAACTGGCCATCAACAAACAACCCAACCACTCTGTAGTGAATAGTATTAATCCATCTATTATATAATGTATGCAACTATTGCTTGCTATATTATTACTACTTAATTGCAAGCCATTGGTTCTTATTTCTTCACAATGGCTAAGTCTATGATAAGAAGAGTCCAACTTCTATTTTTATTACAATTCTGTACAATTAATGTACTAACTCTAGTGGCTGGCCGGTCGCTCTCCGGCGTTACTGTTCCCATTAGAAGGGAAGTGTATGGTAATGGCAAAATCTTTGATATAACCCATAGGGTGAGTCCTAAGTTGCCTTCATGGGGATCTAAATATGGGCTAGGCCAGTATATAACGCTGGTTGCTAGCATGAAGAATGGTTCTGATGTGAATGCTTCTGAAATAAAGCTATCTTCGCACACTGGGACTCATATTGATGCTCCATCCCATGTTTATGAAGAGTATTATGATGCTGGGTTTGACATTGATACTCTTGACTTGGAGGTGCTCAATGGTAAGTAACTTGACTTTGCCTTTTAGTTTCTTAATTCCTTGTCTCTTTAATGAACTTGTGGATGTTATATGCTTTTGAAGACTTCACGAATTATATTTTTTAATTGACTTGATTGAGATTCGAACTTGGAATTTATAATAATGGAAACGACTTCAATATTATTAAAACCAGACGTTAATTAATATTTTTAAAAATTATTAATCGAGATTACTTTTTTTACATTTTTTATAGATTGGGAAAAGTTTAGGTCTAGAAAAATTGAGACTTTAACTATATTTTTACTTTATAATTTTTTATTTAGAAGATTAAATTTGTATTATATTCTATCCATATTTGGTTTGAAAGGTTAAGCTTGATTTATTAGGCGCCCATCATGTCCAATTTCTTATAATATTAAAAAAAAAAATGAAAATAACATACAATTTTTACATGGGTTTTAGTTGAACAAATTAAAAAGACAATACGTTCTACAGTCAAACTTAACCAAGACTGTTGTGCTGAGTCTTGGTTTTGTTTCAAAATAAGGAATTATTTATTTATTTATTGAAGTTTTATTTCAAAATCGTTGACTATAAAGCTGTTTGCAACAAATGGTACGTATTTTTGTAGTATTTGGTAAAGAAAACAAAAAGCTGCTGTAGGTTGAAAAACCAATGTTTATTTCTTGTTAGAATTATTGTTTGAAATGTTATTCTGATTAGAATTAAAATAGACTTTTTAAAAATTAAAATTTTTCTTTTTATGAAACTATTATGATTAAAAAATTACTTGAAATTTTCAAATAAATGTATCTTATTTTCTTTATTTGCTAATATATGTTTTTTTATACATTTTAGAATTAATAAACAAAAAAATATTTATCAATATTTAATTAAAATTGGTTTTTAAAACCCAATTTACTCTACATTCAAAATTTATTTATTTATCTATCCTAATAATTTCAGCTATATAAAGTGTATGAATTTCAAACAATCATAAACCTCTATCAATTATATATATATATATATATTAACATTTCCAACAATGATAATTTTTCCTTCAAAAAATAGAGATGAAAATTGAAATCCATGTTCGCTAATCATCTCAAAGTACTAGGACAGTGAAATAGAGCTGCTTGATCAAAATGAGCACCGTCATGTCCTCTATTGAAACATCTTATACCGTTTATATTAGGACTAATAGTCAAGGTAACGCTGCGTAATCCGCAAGGGTTAGCTACTGAAAGAAAAAAAAAATTGAAAGAGAAGATAGAAGGTTCCTTTTTAGTTTTATTTTTTCAAAAAGACGATTTAAACGAGAGATAAGAATGTAGTTAAATTATCTTACATCATTTGATAAAAATATTGCGTCCATATCTTGTATTATATGTTGTGGAAATTGGGTTAGTTTCCACTAAATGTGAATAAATGTGTAAAAATTATGATAAGAAAAATTTTCAGTTAATTGGAGGAGTCACAACAGCCTCACTTAAAACCCAATTAGTTTAGACTCTTATTGTCCTTTTGATAGAATTTTTCCTAAAATAATTTAATCACAATATATCACCAAAATAAAATACCTAACAATAGCTATTAAATAAATAATAAAAAGAATACCAAAATTTAACGAGATTCGGCTAATTATACCTACGTTCTCGGACACCATTAAAATAATATTTCACTATTTCAAAAAAAAATATTACAAAGTAAAATAATACAAAAGAGAGAAGAGAGAAATAACAATTAAGCCTTAGAAATGAGAGAAAGACTTAATGTTTTTAGATGATTTTGCAAAGCTTAGGTTCTTACCTTTTATAGGTAATAAACCCCTCCTATGCCAACTAATATTTGCACATTTGTCAAAAAATATGGCTGTCTATATCAACAAAAAAAATGATGTCAAACAATCTTGAATAATAATTTCAATATGTAGACTATTTTGAGGAGCCATTTCAACAAATCTCCACCTTGACGTTCTCAAAATCTCAGCCAAACATTTTCTAGACTCTCTTTTCACAAACTCTAGTAGTGTCACCAAATATGCTTTGAAGCGCCATACTTCACATTCTAAGAACATTTATCAAGTCCAAATAGTGTTGGAACTTGACACCTATCACTACCTTAGTTGTCATATCTACGGGATTTTTAGCGATTGGAATCTTCTGAAGTAGTATCTGACCTTCTTCAAAAATCTCCCTTACAAAATGATAACGAACATCAATATGCTTTGTCCTTGCATGATACACTTGGTTCTTTGCTAAACAAATAGCACTCTAACTGTCACAATGTACTTTTACATGCTTATGACTAACTCCCAAGTTATTCAGCAACCCTTGAACCTAAATAGTCTCCTTAACAGCTTCTGTAGCTGCCATGTACTCTGCCTTAGTTGTAGACAAAGCAATTGTTGACTGTAAGGTAGACCTCCAACTGACCGGTGCCTTTGTAAGAGTAAACATATAACCAGTAGTAGATCGACATTTATCTAAATCACCAGCATAGTCAGAATCACAATATCCAACTATACATTGACCAACTTTCTCATCCCGCTCAAATAGTAAACCAACATCCATAGTATTCTGAATATACTGCAGAATTCGTTTCACAGCTTGCCAATGTCCTTTGCCAAGATCATTCATGTACCTGCTCATAACTCCAACTGCTTGTGAAATGTCAGGCCTCGTACACACCATAGCATACATCAAGCTACCAACAACATTTGCATATGGAACCTTTGATATATATTTTTGTTCTTCATCACTCTTCGGAGATAAAGAAACATTAAGCTTGAAATGAAGAGCAAGTGGAGTACTAACTGGTTTTGTCTTTTCATCCATCCCAAAACGCTTTAGCACCTTTCTCAGATATTGTTTCTGAGTCAAACTGAGTCTCCCCAATTTCCTATCTCTGCTTATCTCCATGCCAAGAATCTTTTTGGCCTCACCCAAATCTTTCATCTCAAACTCCTGATTTAGTTGAGCCTTCAACCTCTCAATTTCTCCTTTATTCTTTGAAGCTATCAACATATCATTGACATAAAGGAGAAGATAGATAAAGGATCCATCTTGTAGCTTATGTAAATATACACAGTGATCATATTTGCTTCTTGTGTACTTATGCCTGATCATAAACTTATCAAATCGTTTGTACCACTACCTTGGAGATTGCTTTAATCCATACAAAGATTTGCTCAATTTGCATACCATATTCTCTTTTCTAGCAACCTTAAATCCTTCAGGCTGACTCATGTAGATTTTCTATTCCAAGTCTCCACGTAAAAATGCAGTTTTTACATCCAGTTGAACTAGTTCCAGATCCATTTGTGCTGCCAAGACTAATAAAATTCTAATGGATGAATGTTTTACAATTGGAGAAAACACTTCATTATAATCAATTCCCTCTGTCTGTGCATAGCCTTTAGCTACCAATCTTGCATTGTAGCAAATATCATTTTTATCAGGAAATCCCTGTTTCTTTGCATAAACCCATTTGCAACCAATTTTCTTCTTTCCCTTAGGCAGACTTGCTAGCTTCCATGTTTGATTTTTCTCAAGGGATTACATCTCTTCTTCCATAGCCTTCTTCCACTTTTCTACTTTAGAGCTCTGTATAGCTTCTCTGTAAGTAGCAGGAACTTCATCATTTTCAATTTGAGATGCATAAGTCACCATATCTTCAAGACGAGCAGGTTTCTTTATGTTCCTTTTTGGCTTAGTAAGTGCAATTGGTATATGTTGTTGTGGAGGTTCTTGTGCTGGAACCTCTACTTCCTTATCTGATTCATCTTCTACCATTTCTTCAGACTCCTTATCTAAAGTAGGAGTATTAGATTCTACTATTGCTAGGTCAACTACTCTTCTTCTATCAAACTCCACCTGTTTAGGAGTACACTCCACCTGCTGTGGAGTACCATTTGTTTGCTCATCAGTTACCTTCTTCAACATGGTAGGCTCATCAAAGGTAACATCCCTACTAAAGATTATTGTCTTTGTCTCAGGGCACCATAAGCGCTATCCTTTGACACCAGAGGAAAACCCCATAAAGATAGCTTTCTTTGCCCTTGGATCCAACTTTGATTCCTTAATGTGGTAGTATGTAGTTGAACCAAACACACGTAAGGAATTATAATCTGTAGTAGGTTTTCCATGCCACACCTCTAAAGGTGTTTTGCCATTAATAGTAGTTGATGGTAATCGATTTATAAGATGACACGCATATGTAACAGCTTCAGCCTAAAACTGTCTGCCCAACCTAGCATTAGACAACATACACCGAACTTTCTCCAATAGAATTCAATTCATGTGTTCTGCCACCCCATTCTACTTTGGTGTATTTCTGACAGTGAAGTGTCTAATAATTCCTTCATCTTGGTAAACTTTCATAAAAGGATCACTCTTGTATTCTCCGCCATTGTCAGTTCAGAGACATTTGATCTTTCTGCCCGTTTAAGTTTCCACCATCTTCTTCCATGTAAGGAAAACTCCCAACACTTCATTCTTTCTCTTCAATGTATACACCAGCACTTTTTAGGAAAAAATCATCAACAAAGGTAACATAATAGTGTTTGCCTCCCATTAAAGTTGTTTTGGAAGGTCCCTACACATTTGAGTGAACATAATCCAGAATTCCTTTTGTATCATAGATTGCAGTGCCAAACTTCACTCTAGTTTGCTTCCCTTTGATGCAATGCTCACAGAAGTCCAATTTACAAGTTTGAACTCCTTTCAATAATCCTTGATTTGCTAGAAGTTTCAAGGATTTTTCACCAGCATGCTCTAAGTGCATATGCCATAATCTGGTTGCTTTTGGCTCGTGATCATTACTAGAAACTAGTGCTGTTGTTTCGATAACTATATTATCATCATAGTAATATATGTTATTACTCCTCCGATCTCCTTTCATTATTACTAGTGCACTTGAGATGATCTTCATTACTCCATTTTTAGCAGACACCTCAAAGCCCTTTTTTTCTAAGACTCCCACAGAAATAAGGTTTCTCGATAAATTAGGCACATAGCTAACATCTGTCAAAATTCTGATTGATCCATCATGATTCCTCAACCAGATTAAACCGATTCTAGTTGTCTTACAAGGACTATCATTTGTAGTATAGACAACTCCACATTCTATTTCTTCAAAATCAGAAAACCAATCCCGATTAGGACATATATGGTGGCTGCAGCCTGAATCCAGGATCCAGACATCTGAACTGCTTGATGATGGCATCAATGCTAATGAAAGGTCTGAGTTTGTATCTACATACTCAACTACATTTGAATCTGTAATAACTTTTTCATTTTTATTTTTTAACTTTGGGCAATCCTTCTTCCAGTGCCATTTTTTCCGACAAAAGGCACATTCATCTTTGCCTACTCTAGATTTTGATCTTCCCTTCTTTCCTTTGCTTCTTTTCTGCGAATGGCCTCTGACTACCAAAGCTTCTATTGCTCCATTGTTGATCTCCTTTTTTATTTTTTCTTCTCAATTCATAACTATATAGTGCAACACAGACTTCATTGAGAGACACCTCAGCCTTCCTATGGAGTAGAGTAGTTTCAAGGAACTCAAACTCCTCAGGAAGAGATCCCAACAACATCAGGGCCAGATCTTCATCTTCAAAAGTCACATCCAAATTCATCAAGTATGCTACAAGTTGATTGAAATTGGTGATATGATCATTCATTGTGGTACCAGGAACATATGTGAATCTAAACAGTCTCTTCTTCATATGGAGTTTATTTTGACTGCTCTTTTTCAAGAATTTTTCCTCCAGTGCCTTTTATAATTTACTTGCAGAAGTTTCTTTACAGAAGGCATACTTCTGCTCTTTAGATAGGCACGATTGAATAGTACCACATGCCAAACCATTAATAATTTTCCATTCGTTCTCATCAACACCATATGGTTTCTCTTCTTCAATGGCAATATCTAGACCTTGCTGAAATAAGGCATCTTGAACTTCACCTTGCCACATGCGAAAATGGCCTGTACCATCGAAAATCTCCACTACAATTTTCGTATTTGTCACCGCAGTTCTTGCCAAAATTGATGAAGTAGGAATTGCTGTTGTGGTTGATGCGGATGCATTTTCGCTTTCAGCCATTTCTACTTTAAAATTTATTTAATAGCTTTCAATATGCGAAATACCCAAGATCTAAGGAAACTTTTCTGATGTGGAATATCATATTAAACTACAACCACAGAGCGTACTCATAGCCTCAGCTTTGATACCAATTGTTGTAGAAATTGGGTTAGTTTCCACCAAATGTGAACAACTATGCAAAAATTATAACAAGAAAAATTCTCAGTTAATTGGAGGAGTTACAACGGTCTTACTTAAAATCCAATTAGCTTAGACTCTTATTGTCCTTTTGACAGAATTTTTTCTAAAATAATTTAAGCACAATATATCACCAAAATAAAATACCCAACAATAGCTATTAAATAAATAATAAAGAGAACAACAAAATTTAACGAGATTCGGCCAATTATGCCTATGTCATTGGACACCACCAAAATAATATTTCACTATTTTAAAGAAATATTACAAAGTGAAATAATACAAAAGAGAGAAGAGAGAAATAACAATTAAGCCTTAGAAATGAGAGAAAGAGTTAATGTTTCTAGATGATTTTGCAAAGCTTAGGTTCTTGCCTTTTATAGGCAATAAACCCCTCCTATGCCAACTAATATTTGCACATTTGTCAACAAATATGGTTGCCTATGTCAATCAAAAAAACGATGCCAAACAATCTTGAATAACAATTTCAATATGTAGACTATTTTGAGGAGCCATTTCAACATTATACACATTTAAAAGAAATTTCATGTACTTATATCAAGGTTTTAAGATGTAGATATACCATTAAATTTGGATTAGTGTAAATGAGATTTAAACTCTTAATTTTTAGAAGTGTAATAGAACTTAGGTTATGTTTAGTTTGTAAAATAGAATGCACAAAAAATAAAATAACTATTCTTGAGAAATAGAGTGAGTAGGAATAAAATAATTATTTAAATTCTATAATTTGGTTTGTAGTATAGAATAATTATTCTATTCGCATAAATGACTACAATATTCTTATAAATTAATTTCACTATTAATATTAAAATTAAATATAAGTTTACCAAATTTTATTCAAGAAATAATTTAAATACATAATAAAGATTGACTATTTAAAAAAATAAAAAATAGAAATGAAAACCTGTAAATAAAAAAAGGCAATAATAATGAATTTGGATTTGCCAATATTTTTTAAAGATAAAAATGAAAATACTTTATTCTATAGCCTAAAAAATACCAATTCTCTAATTTTTTGTGGAATATGTATTCCATGAAAATTGTAGAATTGTTATTCTATAAAATTAGTATTTTTTGTCTAAAACTTGAACCAAAGTTTAGAATAACTATTCCATATGGAATAGCTGTTCTATTCCTTGGCTATTCCAAACATAGCCTTGTTGTTTACTGTTTGTCAAGTGATTAGTTTGTTATACTTAATTAGCTTGTTGTTATAAGTTAGTTAGTTAGTTAGTTTTAGTTTGTATTGTAGCTCTTTATAAGTAGAACTCCTATGTCTAACTCAATATCAAGTGAAACAATGTAGCATTCAATTTTTTGTCATGGTATCATAGTAAGTTTGGTCTGATTTAATTTTATTCACCCGGTATTCGTCTGGATGTCCCGTCCTAGCAGCCTAGAGCCCATGTTGCCGCTGCATTCAAATTTCAATTTCAGAGGGAAAAATTCAATTTCAAGTGGTCAACTAGATGTCAGAATCAAATTCTAATTACTACTTAAAGGGGAGTGTTAAGAATCAATCCCATATTGGAAAAATACATTAAAAACATATGGGTATATAATGATTTAAAGTTGACTATCTAATTGGTTAGGTCTAATATTTTAGCAATGGTTGACTTAAACTCATAAAACCTAATTCATTCGGTGGTTTAACTTACACTTATTCAAATTACCTCTTCTGCTACTTTCTATCTCTTCCGTAGTTATTTTCTTTCCTTTTCTCGATTATTTTCCTAGCCTCCAAACACCAAAGCCCTAATCCAATTTCATCCCTAAATGCCTCTCACTATTCTGATTCTCATTCATTTGATTCATTCTTTATTAATTTTCTATCAGAGCAGTTTTTTTTTTTCTATGCGATTCTCTGTCTGTTTTCCTATTAACCAAACAAATGTTTCTTAGGATTTTTTCTTCATTCTTCAATTAAGTCTTGTGGTGCTTCATAACAACTTTTTTTTTCAGTCTCTATTCATCAAATCAAAACTGTGTTTCTCTATTTTCTTCCTTGATTGAATTGATTTTTTGATAAAATTAGATTTTGTTTCATTGCAAATAGCAAAATCAGTCCACTTCGGATTTCTCGATCTTTTCTCTTGAATCTTACTTGTTTTCTTGATTAGTTTTTTGTTAAGGAACATTTCATTTACTCAGTAGATGAGAGGGTTTATCATCCACCATAAATATAGAGCTTGGAAAAGAGTAATGGAAGTAATGGTTATCTTTAGTTTGATGAAATGATTGTGTCAACTGATTTTAGCATTGATGGGATTCTTCAAGATTATAGAATTCTCTTAATGATGCTCTTCATTTTTATTTGATTTTTCTCTCTGAAAATCATTTTTGTTTCTCTCACTTTGAGATTAAAGGAACCTTTGTGCTAAGCCTTTGTTTGTTCTTATTCTTCAATTAGATCAATTTCTTGCATTTTCCCAATTAAGCTCTTTTGATTTCTTTCACATGGTTAATCAAAAGGCCTGAACTCTTTGAAGTCTTTAATCAATTTCTTCTTGTGATTCATTTGATTGGTCTGAACTTTTTGTTTCATATTCAAATTGATATTTCTTCTTTTGATATGAACTTTTTGATTATGATGTTCCTTTGTTCCTATTCTTTTTGATTGATATGTGTCTTTGAACTTTTTCTTGGCTCTTCATATTTGCTTTTGGGCTGCACTAATGTTGTGCTTGGAAACCTGGTAATTCCAACACCTTCTTCTTCTTCTTCTTCTTTTAGTTCTCTCTATAATTCATTCTCTTTTTCTTAGATACCAAGTTGATTTCTCATTCTCTTTAAATCAAATTCTATTCTTCTTATACAGATGATTTCTATGATATTCTAGTTCATGAATTTCTATTATAGTTTTGAGCCATATTTTCTCTAGATTTATCATTCATCAAACATATTTCTCTCAATTGATTTCTATTTTGTCAAGTTTTTGGGACTTTTATTTTCATCTTTACTCTTCTTTTGTTCATCTAGTGGGTTCTTTGATTCTATCAAGTTTAGCTTGTTGGGGTATGTAGTAGTGGATTTTCATCTTGTTGATTTGTTTTCTTTGTTTGGAAAAACTATAGCAGACTATTTTTTTGTTGTTCAATGGAAAAGTTGGATTTCTTTCATGGAATTATCGGAGTAAATGATGGGTTTGGAAGATAAAAGGGAAGTGTTGATGTTTGCATGTTGAGAAGGCTTGAATTCTTAGTACAATATATCACACATTGGGTTGTGCTGGTGATTTAACTCCAATTTGGGATTTTTATTTCTAGTTTGCAGGTAGCTACAACAAAATTTTCATTCTTCTATCTCTAAGCCGCGCACACTTGATGTGTATGCTTCAACTTGAGGGTGGTAATAGAACTTATTGTTTCCTGTTTGTCAAGTGATTTGTTTATTATATTTAGTTAGCTTGTTATTATAAGTTGGTTAGTTAGTTTTAACTTGTACTGTAGCTCTATATAAATGGAACCCTTATAACTAATTCAATATCAAGTGAAACAATGTAGCCTTCAGTTTTTTATCAAAGTGCTCATGAATCGTTAAGTTATAGCTGAATTAAGTTGTTGATGAAGATATAGAAGCTTTCAAATATGTGAAAGCACATGGAATTTGGATTAACTACAATAAGTACAAAGCACTTTCATTAATTATTATTATATTTATTGGTAAAAATCAAACACTAGTTTAGAAATAGGCAAGCACATAGTGTTATAATATTGTGTTTTTAGTAAACATTTGCCTAATTATTAGTTGACCCGTCAATGATTAAGAAAGGTACATGTACTGAGCATGTTATCATCTAGAAGCCGTCCAAATCGATACATGATCCTAATTTTTTTCTTATTTTATTTCCAATAACAGTTTATTTCCACCAATCTATTCACAGTCAAGAAAATACATCTCCCATGTATTAACGCCTTCTAAAGTCAGAATAAATCAACCCACAAATTTTGTCAAATAACCTTTATATATCATACACAACTTTGAATGAATATTCCAAACATAATTAATCATGTACAAATATCAACATCTTCTCCTCCTATGTGCCCTCGTGGTAACTCTAGCCACCGTCGTCCACGGCGGGAGAGTCCTAGCCACCGCCCAGGACCTCACCCCTATGAGAAGAGAAGTATATAGTAATGGGGAAATTTATGACATAAGTCACAGATATGTAAACGACATGCCGTTGTGGGATTCAAAGGAAGGGATTGGGCAATTCATTTGGCTCCGGGAAAGCATGAAGAATGGGTCGCTCACCAATGGGTCAGAGATGAAACTGTCCGTACACTCTGGTACCCATGTGGATGCACCACAGCATGTGTATGATTCTTACTTTGATGCAGGATTTGATGTTGATACTCTTGACTTGCGAGTTCTTAATGGTAATTACCTAGTTAATAATAACAATTATAATCATATATATAAATAATAAAAGTTCAAAACTTTATATATATATATATATATATATATATATATATATATAGCTTGAAATTGTTTTATGAATCGTGACAACGCCATTGAGGGACTGAAAATTAAATTTAGTAATTATGCAATTAATATATTTATGGATTTTGCATTTTGAATGATTTTCAATCTTCCACTAATAGATTGTATTTTCTTCTTTAATAGGTCCAGCACTGTTAGTTGATGTTCCAAGGGACAGTAACATAACTGGTAGGTCTTTATATGTACATATATTCAAATACATTAATAATCATAAATAATCATTCAAATATAATGATATATATATATATATATATATATATATATATATATATATATATATAAATCTAGATTCGATCTCTCCTTCTAAAATGCTAAAACACAGACTAACTATATATATATAATAACTGTTTCTTCTTCTTGTTACAGCTGCAGTTATGAAGTCTTTGAATATTCCCAAGGGAATCCGTCGTGTGCTTTTCAGAACACTAAATACTGACAGGTAAATTCTAGTAATTAATTTTTAATTATGTTCACCTAAAACACTACTCTGAATTTGAAAACAATTATGTACATATTATTTAGTATAAATCGATGTGAAATTCATTTTATTTGCAATTGAATCTAATAAAAAAATTTTATAATAAATTTTATCAATTTTATAAAATAATTGTACCATTTTATAATTAAAAATAATTAGTTTTAGCAATTTTTGTTAGTTTTAGCAATTTTTGTCATTCTTAAGTTTAAAATATATTTAAAATAAATTTTATCAATTTTATTAAGATTTGATTAAGGCCCCGTTTGGCATTGTATTTGAAAAAAAAATGCTTTTCAAAAAAAATTTTATATTTTTTTAAAAACTATTTGTAAACAGAAATAGGTAAAAGTAGTTTACAAAAAAATAATAAAAATCAATTAATAAAATCATAAAAATTTTAAAAACATTTTTTTAACCTCTAGTAGCAATCCCAAATATATTCTAAGTATAACTAAAAATTAGAATTTTAAAATTTATCAATGTAAAAATATAAATTAATGAATAATAAATTTTATAAACTCAATTGTAACATTTGCAATATGAATTCAGGAAGCTTATGTTCAAAAAGGAGTTTGACTCGAGCTACGTTGGATTCATGGAGGATGGGGCAAAATGGCTGGTAGAAAACACAGATATCAAACTTGTTGGTGAGAGTTTTTGTTTATTTATAGTATAATTGTCTCTTTGGACATTCCATTTCTCTATCTTTTTTTTCACATATAATATACTAATGGATTCAGTGTTATAAAAATATAGGGCTTGATTACTTGTCTGTTGCTGCCTATGTTGATGCCCATGCAACACATCTTGTTTTCCTTAAAAGCAGGGTAGGGAAATTCATTTTAGCTAAGAAATTCATTTTTCTTGTGGCTAGGTTTTTGATTTTTTATTTAGAAACGTCAAAACCTTGACGCTATCACTATAAAAATGTTACAGGAAATCATTCTAGTGGAGGGCCTAAAGCTTGACAACATTAAACCAGGATTATATAATGTGCATTGCTTGCCTCTAAGGTTGCTTGGCTCTGATGGATCACCAGCAAGATGTATTCTGATCAACTGATACAATGTTTTATATACAGAGCTCTATAATTATCTGAAATTATATCAGATATTGATGCATATTTTTCTTTTTTTAGTTGTTATTGTTTTTTCTTAATTATTATGGAAATAATTCAAGTCAAAAGATTATTATGCTCTTTATTTAAATCAATAATTCTTTTTTTTTTTTTTTGCAAATTTTCTTATATTGTTATAAATAAAATGGAGAAGAATATGAACAAAAAATATAGAGAAAATAATAGTTTTTCTAGTTGTTTCATTCAATAGTATTAGGCCCTTTATATAGAGTACAGAAGAGAAAGAAATAGGAAGCTTTTCTAATAAGAAAAATACAAGAAATAGAAAGTTTTTCCAATAAGGAAAATACAATCAATACTAATATGGAAACTAGAATATTCATGTATATGGAAAGACATCAATCAAATCTTATAATATATCATAACACTCCCCCTTGATATTTTTTACAAAGAATATGCCTCATTAAAACCTTAATAAGGAAAAATCATGTGGGAAAAAAATCTTAGTGAAGGAAAAAGAGTACATTATTCTTGTAGGGATTTGCGCCATAACACTGTCTCGTTAAAAACCTTGCTAGGAAAACCCAATGGGATAAAACCTAAGCTAAGGGAAAAAAGAGTACAGTGCACTAAAATCTCCCCCTCATGAAAATATGATTTTTATCAAATATCTCTTAGCCGACGCATGCTAATTTTGTTGACTAACTTTTCAAATGTGATTGTAAGAAGTGCCTTTGTAAACAAATTTGCCAAGTTGTCAAATCATATACTTAATAATGTTTAAGTAATATCCACATATAATAATTTATTTATAGTACTCCCTTAGGATATTACTTGCGCTATGAATATAACTCATTAAAAACCTTATTAGAAAATCCAGTGGGAAAAAACATATCTAAGGAAAAGAGTATATTTCATGCGCTATTTTTTCATTGCACAGATTGCCTTGTTAAAACCTTTGTCCAAGAAAACCCTGTGGGATAAAGACTTGACTAAGGAAAAAAAGTACAATTATATACTAATTCGCTCCCCCTGATGATGATAGATTTTAACACGGCGTATACTAATTGATGAAATGATGCCGTTTAAATACCACATTAGGTAAAAACTTAGTACATAAGTCTGTTAAATTGTCACTCAAGTGAATTTGGTGGATATCTCTTTTGGAGCTTATGTATATACAAGAATTTAGGTGAAGTTTATGTCTACTTTGTTACCCTTAATATAACCACCTTTAATTTGTGCAATACAAATTGCATTATTCTCAAAATACAATGAAGTATTTTTTAGTGAGGTATTTCAGGACTATAAAAATCTTTATAAAATTGCAGTACTACTATAAGTGAATACATAGCCAGTCTAAAATCTACCATCATAGAGACTAAGCAAATAACCAATATTCGCATGTAGACCAATTTCAAATATGAATTATAATATTAATAGTATATTGAAGATAACTTTTTACACCACTCTAATATTTCTTTATAGGTGCAGAGCTATACCTAGTTAGGAATTTTTCTTGCAAATGCAATATCAGGCCTAATGCAATTTGTAAGATACAAGAGTGCCCTATAGTACTTCAAGACCAAATAGCTATTTATTATCTTTTTTAGGTCTAAAAAGGTCTCTCTTCACTTCTAGTGAGCGGACTACCTATTGATGTACTTGAGGGAGAAGATTTATCCATGCAAAAATTGCTTAAATATCTTTTTCACATAAGTATACTGGTGTATTAGGACTCCTTAATAATCGGTCTGTAGGCTGATACAAAATTTCATTTCCTTTAAATTTTTCATCTCAAACTCACTTTTCAAATAGGTACATACTTATTTGAGTTCATTAGGAGTCACATTGATATTTAAATCAACTTATACTGCAATAATAATATATACCATTCTATGGTCTTTTATGAATACAAATGGACATAGTGTATTATTCACATATCTTTCTTTCAATAAGAATTTACTCAAATAATCATAACACATGTCCATATTGCTTTAATCCATACATAGATTTTTGCAATTTGATGAAATATATGTCACATATTTAATGTGTATTCATTTATGATATACTTAGTCCTTCTAGGACTTTTATTATTTTCATAAGGCGTACAATAAGCCTTTCATTAACTGCCATATTAATTAAGTATCGGAACATGATCATTTCCATAATAAGAGAATTATTTTTCTCATAGTCAATGATAGAACGAGTCTAGCTCTACTTTAATTGCCTCATTCCATGATGATCAATCATATTTATGCTAATATTCAATTATACTTATAGATTATGGATCCATATTTTCTCTTGTAACAGCAAAAGTTACTGTTGAGACAAATTCATCGTCGACGATAATTAAATTTCTATCAACTCTTTCTTATATCACAAAATAATTGAGATCTCATAGTTTTCATTTATATGATCATCAACTCCAGAAGCTATATCTGGAGGATCTAATTGTTCCGTTGTCTTAGTCTGTGTCTCATAATTAGCTATAACTCTTTGACTGAGATCTTCCTTTTCAGGAGGTTTCTATTCAGGAGGTTTCTCTTCAGGAGATTTTATGAGTGGCGCTGCTTTTCTTTTCCGCGGATTTTTGTCTTTAGTTCCAATTTACTATCCACGCTCTTGGCGTATAGTGAGATTGATTGATTTTCTATTTGTAATTGGAATCACAACCCTTGCTAGGGTATTAGCAGCTGTAATATAAGACTTTGTCACTCTTTTAGCATCTATAAATGCATTTAGCAGTTAAGTTGCATTTAGCAGTTAAGTTACAATTTGTTGCAACTGTATTATTTTGTGAACTTTTAGTTCACTTTAACTTGTACATGGACCAAAATTATTTAAAGGGTTTTCTTTCTAATAAATTTCTCGACATTCTTTAGCACTGTAGGTGCTTTTCCTCCCCCTAATGTCGAAAAATATGCCTCATCAAAATAAATTCATAGTCTCTTTTGTGGACCCATTATCGCATATTGAGATAGATTTAATATATTCATGGCACAAAAAAATTTATGACTCATGTCCTTATACAAGTTTCAAGGGAGAGTATATATACTGCAGGTTCAACGCAATATATTGTGCATGTATACTAGGGATAAAATAGTAATTAAATAACTCATTATAATACACAACTTATAAAATCCTTACAAATTACTCCTTCAAGGAGTTTACATAAAATCATCAATATTGAATTAAGTTGTATCCTCTATATGGGCGGTTCCTTTTTCAGAATCTTATGATTTACCAAATGATTTATAGTATTCACTTCAGGGAATACAGTTATACTAGTGGGCATTATTTGATGATTTCTCGTTAGCAATTATTCTTTCAGAATTCTCATTATCTACCAAATAATTTATATTATTCACTTTAGGGAATACAGTTGTACTAGTGGACATTGTTTGATGATTTCTTATTAACAATTATTCTTTGCAACCACTAGAAAATTAATATTTGTAAATTTTCACTTTTTATACTGCTACTACAGGAGCATGTAACTTTATTACCTCACAATTTCAGCTGTAAAGTAATTTTAAACATGGTTGAATTATATTCTCAAATAGACTTCAAGTCTTGTAGGCATAAATTTAACCAATCATATTGAGTTTATGGTAGTGTCACATATTTCAAGTGATTATATCTATCTTTAAAACTCTTCTAGAAAATATAAAAATCATTAATGTAAGATATTCAACCTTTAAATCCTCACTTAAATGAGGTTTAAGTAGATAATAACTTTTGATTTTGCTAGCATCTAAATGCATTTCATTATCAATAACTCACGTTAAAAATTATTTCCATTGAATTCAAAAGCATATAAAAATTATCAACCAAACTTTAATTCACTATACTTCACTTTATTTAAATAACTTAATTTGCATATATTTAAAATATATCTAAATAGACCAATCAGAAAATAAATTAATATTAATTTTGACAAATATTAAATTCATAATTTATCCTACTAAGGAAAGGTAAGCACTAATTATGCTTCTCTATACCAACATAAATCCAACAATGTATGCAATTCAGAAATAAATTCATCAATTCACAAATTAACAAAACCATGTTACCTATATAATTTATATTAATCTCATCTCACATTTAAATCTCTAATTGTTTTTACATCTAATACACATTGACATAAGTAAATTCAAAACATATATAACACACACAACTTTCTTGTAGGCTATTCAACTAACAAATATATATATATATATATATATATATATATATATATATATATATATATATATATATATATATATATATATATATATATATATATATATATGGGACATGTATTGTCCATAAAATAAATTTTGAGTTGAGATGCTAAGACCGAAGGATATGTAATAATATATACACTATCAATCTCAATTTAATGAATCAAGTAAACCTATTAATATGAACGCAAGATCACCATTTTCCCATAAAGCAAGTCAATCAATCAATAAATAAATAATTTAGGATCAGATTTTATGCCAAAAAAATTATAAGTCATGACTTTAAAACTATGCATAAAATGTGTTGTTATAATTGATAACCAATTAAAAGTTGCAATTTGGTTGGTAAATCAAATAGGCCATACTCATCATTTTAATACATATAAATAACAATGAAACACTCAAAATAGGAAAATCAAAGCAAAAGGGTTTACTTTAATATTATGGCCATACGCAGGTACTTTATTGATATCCAATTTATTCAATGCATGTAACTTAAATCAAATTTATTAGTTATTCAGGAACATAAAATATCAATTTTTTAAGGATGTCTATTTTATTTATTTGATTACTCGAAGGAGTGACACTAGTATAAATAATTCTTACTCATGATGTCAAGACCCATCAATTAACATTGTCTAATATAAAATCATAATAAAATCAGTCTTTTAAAGATTTCTAGACAATGCATTTAGTTTTTCAGGAATATTTAATGATTCTTTAATGAATTTGTTTACTTTGATTAGTTTTTCAGGAACTATATAAAATATCAGTTCTTCAGGAACTGTAATTATTATTAGTTTTTCAGGAACTCATAGCTTAGTTATTTATTTAATTAGTTTTTCAGGAATTATAAATAATACTAGTTCTTCAGGAACTAGAATTCAAAATATAATACTAATTCTCTAGGAACTCATAGCTTAGTTATTTATTTAATTAGTTCTTTAACATTCAAGAACTAGTATTTAAAATATAATGCTAGTTCTTCAGAAACTAGAATTTAATTGATTAATCATTAAATAGTATATCAAATTTTTATAAATCTAAAAAAAATTGATTTGAGATAAATGATTGTAAGAGAGAAGAAAAAAATGATTTCTTCAAATTAATTAGCCCAATATGTTCAAATGATTTCTTAAAAAAAAAAATGATTTAGTTTTTTTTTCTTAAAAAAATGTATTTGATACATAAATATTAATAATAATAGTAATTAATTAGACAAAAATTATTTACCATAAATCTTGAATTTTATTTCTTCAAATTTTTCGCCTTAGCTGGGTTGTAGCAAACCACAAGCTATCCAAAATTATAAATAATATTGTAGAACGATTCGTGCTGATAACGTGTTATAAATAAAATGGAGAAGAACATGAACAAAGAATATAGAGAAGATAATAGTTTTTCTAGTTGTTCCATTCAATAGTATTAGGTCCTTTATATAGAGTACAGAAGAGAAAGAAATAGGAAACTTTTCTAATAAGGAAAATACAAGAAATATAAAGTTTTTCCAATAAGGAAAATACAATCAATACTAATATGGAAACTAGAATATTCATGCATATGGAAAGACATCAATCAAATCTTATAATATATCATAACATATATTATATATTTTATTACGGTGGCACATCATAATTATATATATATATGGATAATATGACCTTCTAACTTCTATTACAATATAAGCACTTATTTACCCCTTTTTTTCACAAAAATTTTAATCATAATTAAAATTAAAAATATACTACAAGTGTTTTCTATGATACTTTGTATTTAAAAAAAGTAATCTACTTTACTGCAAAAAAAAAATAAAAAAATTTTACAAAAAATATAATTTTATTTATATTTTTTTGTAAATTAAACTATTTTTTTCGTAATTTTATTTAATTTGAAAAAATTTCTAATTTTATGAGAATATAATTTTTTTTGTAATATAATTTTTTTTATACAAAATAATAATTTTATGAAAAAAAATAATTTTATAATTACGAAAAATGTTATTCTTTTTTAAAAAAAATCACAATCTTCTTATAAAAAGCATCATATAAACAAATTTTTATATTACTTTGTTTTAAAACAAAGTACAAAATTTTATTTTTTATGGCCAATAGTATAGTTATAAATAATAAATATAATTAAAATATTTAAAGTATTATAATTAAATTAATCTGCTATTACATTTCATTAATTAAAAATGAGAAATGCTATAATGATTATGGTAATATTTTAAATTTATATATTTATAAACTTTATAAAAAAAATCTAATTTATGAAAAAATATAAGAAAATTATGATTTTTTGTAAAAGAGTCATATTTTTATAATTATGAAATTATTTTTTTTGTAAAATTGTTATTTTGTAAAAAATAAATCATATTTTCGCAAAATTAAAAGATTTTTTGCAATTAAAAAAAATTACAAAAAAATAATTTAATTTATGAAAAAATATAAATAAAATTATTATTTTCGTAAAAAACTTTTTTTTTTCGCAAACAAAGTAGATTATTTTATTTAAAAACAAAATAACATTAGAAAATACCATCAACTATATCAATAGTTATTTATTACCTTTTTTTTTTTTTTTTTATGTTTTGTAACTATATCCTAAAATTGAATTTGAAATAGAAAAATTTTTATCATGTTAATCTTAATTCAACTTGAAAACAACTGATCATTTTTTTCCTTTTTTTTTTTGCACTGGTTTTCTTGATTCCTTAACATATATATAATTACATTTTTTTATTATATTAGTGATATGATAATTTTTCATATTTGATTATACTTGCATTTTATGTGACTTTTTAAATACATAAATAACACATAAAAACTAATTATAAACTCATATTACGATATAAAAATATAATGCCTTACTAAATATTTTAGCTTATAAAATCATAATACATAAAAAAATTAAATATAAATATTTTGCTAGTAAATATTAATTTTTAAATTATTATATTAATTTATAAAATTAATTATTTTATTGTAAACCATATATGTGGAAATTGACATAAAAAAATAATATTTATTATATTTGATAAGAATTTTTATAAATATAAAAGGTAATATATTAAAACAATAAATAATTTTTCAAATTAATAATTTGTCAAATTTATAAGCTAGATTAGTAGTACTAATACTACAATACGAACTTGAAAAATTAATATATTATATTAATCTTATTTAAATTAAATATAATTAATTATATATTAAATAATAATTATTTTTTTTTCTTATGCTAATAGAATTCATTTTTTTCTTAATTAAATTAAATATAATTAGATATAAGATATAATTAATTATATATTAAATAATAATTATTTTATTCTTTTCTTATTTTAATAGAATCCATTATTGCTTATTTAAATTAAATATAATTAAATAACTATATTATTTAATTAATAAATGACTATATTACCTATCGTATACACAATTAAAAAGAATTTAGCTAGAGATGTTTAAGTAATTTTGAATACCTAAAACCAACAACACCCAACTGAAATGGCACCGACATGTCTTTGGGCCATTTCTGCAAATTTAAGGAAATCATAAAAGCATTTTTCTTTTGGAAACACGTTTCTCTTAGATAAAATAAATAGATTTAGGTGATTTAGGTACATGATTTAAAATCTTCTCCTTACTTAGAATTTCTTCTACTCTCTTGTTCTTTCTTACTGTCACACTCAATATACCACTCATCTGCACATTGTCAGTGATTGATTCTTGCGATAACAACATTGGCTAAGGCTAACCCATCATCAGCAAAGTCTCCTAGGTCATATTTCTTTTTTTTTAGTTTGTTGTTTCATTTCTTATTTCACAGTTTTAAGATGCTTCCTTCATATGCTTTCTCGAACTTTTGATTTGCCTTTTTTTTTTTTTTTTTAATTTATGGGTATAGGTATTTATGGGTATCTAATGGTTATCAATTTTTGTTGGGTATAGGTGTTTATTGGGTATGAGTATTTGCTAGGTATGGATTCTAGGTGTTAGTTATGAAATTATTTGGATTCTAGATATTGGTTATGAAATTATTTTCCTAACTTTGAATGTATGATTTGATTTATTTATTTTTAAAATTGAATTAGATGATTAATTAATACTGAAATTAATAATTCATGACTAGATATTCTGAAATTCTTCTTTGGAATTCACAATTTTATAATTTTAAAATTGATATTAAATTAAATTTGTCACTTTCTTGTAATTTTAATTCATAAAATTTATATTTTATGTCATTTTCATTTTTTTTTTTGTTGGGTATTTAGATTTGTGTTCTCATATATGTGAGTTGTTTATTTATTAAAGTTCTATATTTTTTCATTTTAATGGATACTAGAAGTAGTAGCTCTCGTAATAGTAGTGTGACAAAACATAAAGAAGAGGAAAATTGTCCTTTATGGCAATATGTCACTAGAATTGAAAAAAATGGGATGGAGGCAGTAATGTCAAATGGGTATGTATTTTTTATGGTAAAAAAAAAGCAAGGAAAGTATACTAGAGTGAGGGTTCATCTATTAACAATTACCCAAAAAGGGATTGGTGTTTGCAAGAAGCCCGGTTATTGATATCCTATGAATCATAAAAGGTACTTACTACCTTAACCAAAGAACGGAAGGGTAGATACGTTTCCGAGGAAATAGCTTTTTTTCAACTCATTCGCAAAGGAGTAGTATTCCAAAAATAAGACAGGAGAATACGAAAGATTACTAAAAGGGTCAGAATAAGAGAGGAAATAAGAAATTTAATGGAAAATAGTATAAAAAATGACTACTATCACGTCCAAGGTTGAGCTATTCAATAGAATATTCTAAGAACTTGCCTTATGAAGAAAAGAAAACAAAGGTTCAAAGAATCCGCTCATGCAGCAAGTACAAGAAGGCGGACATTTACATTTGTCCTATAGGTTAGCTACCCATAACAGATGTAGCCCGTCCTATACTTTAAAGCCTAATTAGGTTAGGAAACACTTATTGGAGGCTTGTTTTTGGTTTTCATAAAAGGAAAAAATCAAAATTTTAAATCACCGTGTTGGGCCTGGTGGATGAGGGGACCGAAGTGGTACCCCTTCCCACTATACAAAATTAGGCATGCGTGCAAAGTGACATCAGCTCCATACTCTTTGGAATTAGATATGGAAGAGATTTTTATTTTTGAGTTTCGAATGTAACATCTTCGAGTGGGTCGGTTGGCGAATGGGGTTAAGCACTTTTTCTACTGCCTATAAAGAAGGTACGGCTCGGACTCCATTTCTACCTCTACGAGGATAAAAATGCGAGCTAGGTCTCGGACTGTTTGCGGTTTAGAGGAGATATCTCAAATATTTAGGCCTAATGTTGTATTCCCTCATGCTTCTCCCTGAGAAGTACTCAATCACTAATGTAGAGCCCTAAGAAAGTCTTAAAGGTATTATGAACCCTCAAATTTACACCTCCAGACAACTGATACTCGATTATGAATCCATAGAATCAAACCGGGCTTAAATTGGAGCTGAAACGGGCGAAAAAGGGCCAAAAATTGCAAAACAGGCGAAATTCAACCTGCAGCCACAGAAAGCCCTGCAGCTACCACTAAGAAACCTGCTGCTGCCGCAGGGCTTCTAGCAGCAGTAGTTGGGTTTTCAAATTTTTTTTTTTCATTTTGTGCACTTTTCCCACATCGGCAGTGCATGAAACCTTCCCCCAACCTCTCCCCTATATATAGGGGTCCTCCTACTCTATTTTCATCACCTCTTAACCTCTTGGTTTGTTTGATGCCTTTGCATCAAGCGAACCATCTCCACAAGTTTAGTCTGAAAGGAACGAAGTTTTTAGTTTAAATTTTTATTTAGGTGGTCGTTTCAAGATAGCTCTCCTCAAATCAGTCCAAGGAGGGCTCTAATAATACCGTTTGAGTTTTCGTTCTAAGGTTGTCATTTGGCCAAGCTGAGAAAGTGGAATTGCAATCTAGTCATCCGCTTTTTCTGCCCTATGTCCCCAAGTCTCGTCTTCGTAAGGTATTTATTTTCTTTTTTGTTTTGTTTTGTTTTAGTTTCTTTTGCTTTATATTGTTCTGTTTATTTTTTTTTTCCTTAAAATTGCTTAATTCGTTCTTTTCATTTATTATTTATGTGCTTGGCATGTTTTATCATTTTCTTTTATTATTCTGAGGCATGTTGATTAGAATATGATCTAGTTAATTTGGTAAATGATTTGAATTGTTGTATCAACTTATTAATTAAAAACTGACCTAATTAACAACTTGGTAATTAATCAATCTAATTTAATTAATCGACCCACCTTTTAATCAATGAACTAAAATATGATAAAATGGCTAGGCTAAACTAAACCCTTCGCAAGAAGGGCAAACTATGTGGATTTTAATTCTCATTCAAAATGATACTGTCATGACCCACCTTTTAAGCCAGACGGTCCTAGAGTTCAAAAAGACATAAAGTCACCTAAACTTGTAGAACCCACTTCACTCACAATCAATTAACATTCATCACATTAAACTATATCCCAATATCGTAACCTAATTACTTTTCCTTGTCACCCATAATCTCAATTGCAAACACAATATGAATAACCTTTTAAAATTGAACCTCATATCATTAATTAAATATTCACTATATTATACATTCTTACAATAACAATTGTAATGCCATTCATATTACATATACATCCTATGACTTATTAGTGTTAACCCTTCAATAACCATGCAGCTCTAACAATAGTCTTCATATTCGGGAATGACAACATTCAAACTTAGCAGAGCAACTTCCAAGTAGAAAATAGAGCTTGGAGTTTACCTTGCTAACTCATTGACTATACCTGAAAAATTTAAACCACTAAAATATGAGACATAGCTCAGTGAGTACATAATAATACAATATATAAGGTGAGTACAATGATTAATTTCAGGAAGGGTCTTTATGACAATGGAATATTTTTCAATCAAATTCAAATTCTCATTTAAAATGAAGGCAATATTTTTAGCAGAAATGTCACTTTTTTGGGAGCAAGATACTTCCCATACATATCAATTCAAGAGTGGTGGCCTAAGCCTTGCTCACTTACCCATATCACATTATGTAAGACTGATCAGGTCTTACGATTAGGCATTTCCTCCTAACAGAGGTCGGGTACTGTCGCCCTACCCATAGGCATAACTAAGTGCATAGGGCCTAATGTATTTCCTCACATCAGAAAGGGGATTTCTACTTATCAATAGGTATTCAATAGGAAAGTTCATATAAGGTTCACAATAGTCAATGATCATTAAGAAGCATCGTATCAATGGTTCAATATTCAATAAGCAATTTAAGCTTATCAAGAAATCAAGAATGTTCAATGAACAATTCAAGCTTATCAATGAATCAAAAAGCATTATAACAAATGATTCACTAGTCAATAAGCCGTTCAAGTTTATCAAGGCATTGGAATGCTTTAACGATTACAGTTTGAACAATCAAGGTTCAAAGCATGTAATACAAGACATATTATATTATTACGTACTCACCTTGGACTCCTTTGCTCCTATTTATGTTTAACTCTGATGTTAGTAGTGCTCCCCACACTTCGATAATATCCTTGCTTTGTCTTTATACTCTACACATTATATTGCAATCACATATTACTCACTTCTTTGTTATAATATTCATCCAATTTATCTTAATTTATTAACATTTCTATCTTATTTCTTAAAGCACAGTCTATCACTTTTAAAGTTAAGATATTCTATACACATACTTGTTACTACACTTAACATTTCTCTAGTTGGTTTCCAATAACTCACTTAAGAAGAATAATTCCCTTTTTTCCATTCAACTTCCATATTGGTCAATTAGAACCAATTAAGCAATTTCCACTAACAATTCCATAAATTCAATTTATTCACAATATCACGATCAAATAGTCCAACCCAGACCTTCAATATACTAATCTCATCTGCCAATTTTATTGCTCATTATCAAACTAATACCCAATCAATTCAATTAAATCAATTCTAATCTCAACGTCTCACTTAAATCTTTCGATTTGATCACCAATAATACTTAATAATCATATAAATAACAATTAACTCAATTCAATTATCCAATTTAACTAATTAATTCTAATAACGTATTTACCTAAATTCTTACAAATAAATTCATAATTCACTATCTGTACACAATTAGAAGCCGAGATTTATACCATATGGCTCGTTTTAATGAGCTGAAGCTGTTGTCCGAAATCGTCGATTTCAGAGGTCGACGGAATCCGATCGCCGGAAAATCCCCACAGTGACCAAATCACGATCCAAGGATACCAATAGTTAGCTTACGGCATGAGGAGTCCAAATATACCCTTCACTTTCTCTCACTCGCTGCCGTTTTGCTAGAAAATGCCTCAAAAGATCTGGTAGCGCAACCTCCGATCTCCCTCTTCGGTCATCCTCAACCAACAAGACAGGTATCAAATCGAAGCTTGTGATCACCTCGTTCCATAGACACCAGAATCGCTCTCATCCACCACAGGAGTCTCCAGAAATAGCAGCTCAAACCTTCGGCGCTGGCAAAGAATTTCCTTGCACGTCTGCGGCTATTTGCCTTCCTCTCTCACCGCTACTAGTTCCATTATGGTCGCCGGAGGTAGAGGAGCGGCTGGGCGGTGGCGGTGCAGCCCACCACCGACCGTAGCTCCCCCACAGTCCTCTCTCTTTCTGTCGCCTCTCCTCTCTTCTCTCTCCCTATTCTATCTGTCCAGTTTTCTCTTTTTTTTTTTCTATTTTATTTACATACACATATATTTCTTCCTTTTTATATATATAAATTCTTAAAATTTATATAATATATTCTACAATTATTTTTCTACTAATATTAATATTATTATCATCTTTATTATTATTATTATTATTATTATTATTATTATTATTATTATTATTATTATTATTATTATTATTATAAACCAACAAAATTACATTTTATTTTATAATACTTTCAAAATTAAAAATAATAAATTTATATGAAAATATTTTTTTAAATTATATTTTATTTTATTTCTTAAAATATTTTTATTCCTTAACTTATCAAAAAATAATCAAATTTCTTATTAAAATGAAAATTTATAAACTATGAAAAATCAGGATGTTACAGATACTTAGGCTTGCTTTTTTAAAGCATCAAATCCAATTTAAATAAGAAATAATCATTTTCTTGTATATTCTTTTATGAATTAGTTTTTTTTCCTTCGTGCTATTTGTTTTTAGTTTGTTTTCTTTATTATGATATTGGTTTTATTTCTCTTTTTCTTTATTTGTTGCTTTAGAATTATTTTGGAGAATGTGTGACTTTCCAAAAACCCATAATTCCTTTTACTTTATTGCTTGACTTTTATCGCTTTGAATAAATGTTTATTTACTTGTTTATTCATGCATTATATAATTGTTCATGCGTTTTGTAAATTGTTCATGAAATTCATTTTAAGTCATCTTGTATTAAATTTGTCAAACCAATCATTTTTCCAAATAAACCAAAAATCTAGTCCCTGAATCCTCTTTGGTTTTCGAGGCTAGTAATGTTTTCCTTTGGGATATTAATTGAAGTCAATTTGAGTTTTTTCCCTTAATCTTTTCCCAAATAAAATAACATTAAGGTGACGACTCTTTTCAAAATCAACCAATTTGAACCCAAGGATTCCATTGTGAGTTCAAAGCCAAATGAGCATTTTGATTCTACTTAGCGGATCAGACCGGTGCTCGGTCGAAGCCTCATAGGTATATACTCGAGGAATCATTGTCGAAGCCTCATAGGTATATACTCGAGGAATCATTCTCTCACTCCCTAAATTTTGTCCCCTTTACACTTTTGAGGGCCATAAGGGAATAGCTTGAATGCGTTCACTCACTCCTCGTCTATTAACTTAAGACTCTCGAGGAGCACTCAATGATATATACTCTTAACAGAATCAATAGAGGAAAAACAAGAAGAAAAAAATGAACAATAAAATACAATATCGAACTGCTCGAGGACATCCTTTTTACTATACCTTATGGATTCTATGAAGAATCTATAAAGAAAAATGTCCCTTCTCCCTATATTCGACATCAGACTTACATGAGCATAGTTCGAGATATTGAGTGGATTGCCTCTATCACCGGATATAAAGTGGGATTTCACTATTCAAATGAAAAAACACATTACGTTTCCACTGCTAAAAATAGCTATTAGTAGGTTCAAATGTGGAATAACCAGGGTAAAGGCATAGATAGAATGATCTATCTAAAAAATGCCAAGCTAAAGTGATATCGAACGCTCATTATACAATGAACAATAAAATACAATATTGAACAATAAAATGTATATATGTATTAAATAAAAATAGATGTCACTACCGCAAACAATGAGTATCGACCACCTAGCTAACTAACTAGAAAATGAGCACTCTTTTTCTTAATGGAATGCGAGGTAAAGTAATCGGTTATCTCACTAGGCTCATTACCTGGAGAATATAGGTTTGAATCTTATCCCCACTAGTCAAACCGATGTCGTTCTCTAGCATACTTGCTAAAGGGATCTAGATTTACTGGTCATACTAAGGTGCTTATGGTCCAAGGTAGTGACACCTCAAAGAAAATAGCTCTGAAGGAAAAACCAAAGGTTGACAGATAGAATTTAAATAGAATATCTAAGATGAGGTTTACAACAACTTTATATAAGTACCTATTATCATTAATCCCTATTCGTCCTTCTTTTGCTTTTGGAATGACTTATCATATTCGTACTACTTATGATATTACTAGTCGTATAAGCTCAACTATTGGACTTCTTACTGTCCGTAGAGTGGGTGCTGTGAGGCCTCACTAGAGCACCTGTCCGATCCGCTGAGGGGAATTGAAATGCTTTTTGAGAGAAACTCTATGATTAGAACTCGCTATGAGTTCAGAAAATTGAATTTTGCTATTTGTTGTTTGTGAATCGGAGTCACCACTTTAATTTACTTATTTTAATTGGAAAAATTAAAGGAAAACCTAAATTGATTGGCTTTAAAAATGTTTGATTTATCCCAATGGAAAAGAGCACTAATCCGTAAGAAACCAAAGAGGGCTCAGGGATTAGCTTTTGGTATTTAAACATACTGGCTAAAAGTTGCGAAATAACTCTTAAAAAAGGAAATTTCCTTAGGGATTAGGTTTTGGTATTTAAACAAATGCTTGCTAAAAGTTGCGAAATAACTTTTAAAAAAGGAAATTTCAGTGTATGAATGAAAAGGAGTAAATAATGAATGAAACCATTATAAATGATTAAATGAAATGACAGTTATAAATAAATAAGCAAAGATAAATCCTACTTAATTATTACAAAACCGAAATGAATAAAATAGAGAGGATCTTTCCACTAACCCTTATGGGTACTGGGAAATGCACACATTCCTCAACTAAATTTTTACAGAATTAGAAATAAAGCACGAATACAAATAAATCAAAGTAAAAAGGGAAAATGTTGTTGAAAAGATTTTGGAGTTGATACCTTATGGAATGGCAGCCTGCATATCCTATTAAATAGAAATCAAATCCCACGCAGTTCTTCCTTTTTGTAAATGAGGGGTTTTGGCAAAAATGTTGATTTGTTTATTAATTTAATTCTGATTTTTAAATTAATAAATTTTAGATCTTTTCTGTTTTAGACCAAAAGAAAGATAGAATAAAGAGAATTCTAGATCTGAATTTTAGAATTCTAGAAATGGAAAGAAGAAAAAGGATTATACATTTGCTTTCCTTGACCTTCGGATAAGCGAGGGGAGTTTAACTCTGGATCTAAACTCCACCTTGGATTTAGGAACCTTGAAGTTAAACCTTAAACATAAAAGGTTAGCAAAACAGAGTAATAATTGCAAATTAAAAAGAATTTGGAGTGACAAATTTTTGTGTCAATTTTTAAACAAAATTTTAGCATAAAAAGAATAGCAATAGATGAATTTCTGCATCAAAATTTGTCAAATCCCTCTCCAAATCCCCCTGAGAGCTGATGAAAGCTCTATTTATAAAGCAGGTGGAAGGGCACCGCTGGGTCCCAGTGGTGGCATCGGTGGCACACCGGCCATTTAGGTGGCACTAGCAGCATGCCGACCGGCCAGGCGGCACTCAACTGATGCCACCAGCATGCCTGGCATGCTGCCAACTTGCTGGATCAATTTGGTTTCGCACTGTTTTGGCCAGTTTTGATCCGTTTTTATCCGATTTAAGTCCGGTTTGATTCTATGGATTCATAATAAAAAATCGATTGTCTTAAGGTGATAGATTCAAAAAATTTATTTTTTAACAAGACACTGCCCCCTTGACCCCTGCCCACTAACCGGTTAGTAGGACCGCAGTATTGGCTCTGCGTAGCGCACTAATCTTAACAGGTGTCAAACTGCTATCGAATTCCAAGTGTACAAATTTAAGGGTTCACAGCTACCCCCTCATTAGAATTAGCTTTGAGCAAAAGGCGATTCTGATGATAATGAACCCTAGGAAAAGATGCCATGTTAGACTTTGAGCTTGTGCTTGTTCCATATTGAATTTTTTGCTTATATGTTCTTGTGCCATATCAAATTTTGGGCTATGCCATGTCAGACCCTAGGCTTGTGCCATATTAGATTCTGGGCTTGTGATACCTACTTGTGTTTGTCATGCATAAAGGAATTCATACTTGTGCAAATTGAACCTTATGAGGGGTAAACATGATATAAGAACATGAACCTTTTGAGGGGGGGCCTCCTAGGATAAATAACATTTTGTCAATGGCTATCAGTTCAACCTCAATGTTGGATGTGAGAATGGTCTTGGTTAATTTTAATTAAAACTATCTATTTGGCCTGAATGTTGGAGGTAAGGATGATTTGGTAAATTTTAATCAAGGCTATATGTTTGGCCTAAACTTTAAGATTTAGAGATTTGGTCTACCTAGGGAATTCAAATTGGTTTACCAAGGCTACGTGTTTGGCCCTACTATTGGGGAGATTATGATCAAAGTTATATGTTTGGCTTTGATATTTGGGAAGATTGGGATCAAAGCTATCTGCTCGACTTTGGTGGTTGGTAGGATTAAGGTCAAAGCTATCTGTTCGGCCTTGATGTTGGAAAAGTTAGGATCAAAGCTATCTGATCGGCTTTGGTATTAGAAGGATTGTGATCAAAACTATCTGTTCAGCTTTGGTGTTAGAAGGAATAAGATCAAAGCTATTTGTTCAGCCTTGATGTTGGAAAAGTTAAGATCAAAGCTATCTGTTAGGCCTTGATGTTAGAAGGATTGGGATCAAAGCTATCAGCTAGGCTTTGGTGTTGGGAGGAATAGGATCAAAGCTACTTGTTCAGCCTTGATATTGGAAAAGTTAGGATCAAAGCTATCTGCTAGGCCTTGATTTTAGAAAGATTGGGATCAAAGCTATCTGTTCAGCTTTGGTGTTGGGAGGAATAGGATCAAAGCTATTTGTTTAGCCTTGATGTTGGAAAAGTTGGGATCAAAACTATATTTTAGGCCTTGACGTTGGGATTTAGAGAAGGTTATGTCTCTGAAAGATGAGGGGAATGGGAATGTCAACATGGGTGGCTTGACTCGGTTTGCCCATTGAAAGTTACTGTTGATGATCAGTCCTTATAGGGAAAGGTCTTGACTAAGGAGGGTAGGTCTGGTTAGGAAATCCAATTGAAAGGCTCAGTCTGATTTTGCCTTAAAGGAGATCATGGGCTTCATAAATAAAGGTTGTTTGGGAGTGGGCTTCACAATGAAAGCTTCTTATTTTAGGTTTTATGATGAAAGCTTTTGGTTCTGGGCTTCATGGTAAAGGCTTTTGGATCTGGGCTTCATGATGAAGGCTTTTGGTTTTGGGCTTCATGGTAAAGGCTTTTGGTTTTGGACTTTATGGTGAAGGCTTCTAGGTATTGATGATAGTTTTCTACGAGGGTACTTTAGATGGTTGGCTTTGGCTCAAGTATGGTGCTACAGGTTTTGGTCACTAAGATATCATAGGCTTATGGATAAGGGGTTTCCCTTTTGACATGGTTGCATCAGAATGGTTTGTAGGCTTTAAGGATCTCAGGGATTTTATGTTTTGCCAATGAGGCTTAATCTTTCAAGGATCATAAGATGTTTGCCAAAGAGGCATGAGATGGGCCTTGACTAGTTCGAGTCTTTCTTAATCAACTTAAGGATGATAGGCTTTGGGAGATATGCCTTGACTTTTGATTTTCCCAAGGAAACTAGATTCAAGAATGATGAGTCTTGAGAGACTTAGGATTTTTGGTTTTGCCCACGATGAGATTTTGCTAAGGAAAGGGTGGTACCTGGCTTGAGATTGACATGATGGTATGATTTGCCAATGAGGCTTGGAGTGGAAAATTTTGAGAATGGTTTGAAGGTAAGCTGAAACTTCTGAAAAGAATCATAGAGGTTATATGATTTTGATTTTTATAGCACAAATTATGGAAAAGAGCAAGTCAAGCTTTTCTTATTGTTTGAGATTAAAGAGACTCTTGGAGTGACACTTAATTGGTTTGACTTGATGACACACTGGCTGCACTAGCTAAAATAAAGAGCCCTTAGGAATGGCTAAAAGGCTAGTGGAAGAAGACAAATTAGGGATCATGTTCCCAAATGAGGGAGAACAATGTGAAGGTGGAAAATGTGAGAGATTGTGCCTTAGCTCTTTGAGCTATGCAATGGGATAGATAGACAACAGATGACGACCTAGGAAGACATGCCCCCATTGTAAGATAAGGGCATAGAAGATAGCATAACTTTAAAGAATGAGCCTCTAATCGGGAAGGATGACTTTAGAGACATGAGACAAGACAGATTGATTGAAGATGATTTGACAACTTTGAAAATGAGGGAAGATGACTTGGATGAGCTTTCTCTCTCTCTCTCTCTCTCTCTCTCTCTCTCTCTCTCTCTCTCCCTCCCTTTTTCTAACTTTTGTACCGGTCTGATCCGCCGAGGAATCAAAATGCTCTTCGAGAGAAACTCCACTATTGGAACTCGCTATGAGTTCAAAAAATTGATTTTGGGATTTTTTATTTGTGAAAAGGGAGTCGCCACTTTAATTTACTTATTTTAATTAGGAAAATTAAAGAAAACCCAAATTGATTGACTCCAAAAAATATTTTGATTTTATCCCAATGGAAAAGCACTAATCCGCAATTGACCAAAGAGGGCTCGGGGATCAGGTTTTGGTAATTACACAATTGAGAAAATATGATTTTCTTCGGTTTGGCTGAAAGTTGCAAAATAACTCTTAAAAAGGAATTTTCGTGTATGCATGAACAAGAATAAAATAATGCATGAATCAGATATATATGATAGAGTGAGATGAAATGACAATTATAAATAAATTAAGTAAAAAATAAATCTTAATTAATTATTACAAAGCCAAAACGATTGAAATAAAGAGGATCTTTCCTCTAGCCCTTATGGTTACTAGGGAAAGCACACATTCCTCAACTATATTAAAGAAATGAAAAGTACAAAATTGGAAATAAATAACAAATATAAAAGGGAAAATGTTATTAAAAATGATTTTGAAGTTGATGCCTTTTCAGAATGGCAGTTTGCATATCCTATTGAATAGGAATCAAACCCCATGTCGTTCTTCCTTTTTGTAAAGGAGGGGTCTTGAAAAAAGTGTTATTTTGATTTATTAATTTAATTCTGATCTTTAAATTAATAAATTTTAGATCTTTTATGTTTTAGACCTAAAGAGAATTCTAGATTTGAGATAAAAGGAATTATACCTTTACTTTTCTAGATTTTCGGGTGAACGGAATGAGTTTAGTTCTGGATCTAAGCTCCACCTTGGATTTGAAATCCTGAATTTGAACCTTAACAACAAAAGGTTAGCAAAACAGTGTAATAAAGGTGAATTAAAAGAACTTCGAAATGACAGATTTTAATATCAAATTTCAAAGAGAATTTCAGCACAACAAGTAGCAATATATGAGAGTTTCTGCCTCAAAAATTATGCCAAATGAGCTTAAAGGAGGCTCTATTTATAGAGAAGCTAAAGGGATATCGCCAGAAGCCGGCGACTGCACCGACTGCTTGCCAGTGGCATAGGCAGCACTGGTAACTCGCCTATATGACAGTGATAAGGTGACATGGTGCAATTCTAGAAAAGAAGCCATCATTGCATTTATTGCTATAAACTGTCAGGCGCATGGAAAGCATATATGGACTTTCGAATTTCTACAGTAATGACTTCGTTAATAGATTGAATTGAACTAGCAAAATAAAATCTAGGGAGCACCTCACAAAAACCATTTTAGTTAAGTAAAGGGACAAATCACTTAAACTGAACTGGATAGCTCGAACACAAGATTATTTCAACCAAAGTATTCATAGCACTCACTTCAGTGAAATAAAGGGCTCATAATGAGGGATAAAATATGCTGGACTAGGCCTAGGCCTAGACCCAGTAAGTGGTATAAGATCAATGAAGCCCAGTTTGAGAAAAGAGTACTCCATTCCTTACTTATAAGCAAATCGACAATGAACTAGTAAAGGTAACACAAACTTAGTGTTTAGTTTGAACTAGAATCTCGGTAACACAGACCTAGTGTTTAGTTCAAACTAGAATCTCACACTCCTTGTCCAAATAAAGGAAGTGATATGTGCATATAGAATTTGGGTGAGTAAGAGATTTTTCTTTAGAAATTGTATGTGTTAGGGTGTATTTTGATTTAATTTTATTCATATTTTATGTATTGCATTTGAGAAAGGTTTTTAAGGTTTTGTAGCGGTAAAAGGGCCTAAACGAAGCAAAGTAAGATGGGGGAATGAAAGGAGGCTAGTGCGGAATTAGGACGGTCGAGAAAAGCAGTCGAATTGTAAGTTGAAGCTATGTCAAAGGGGGAAAACCTGTCCCAGGTGTGACGGGAGTTTAATTTCAAGTCCATTTTTCTTTCTTCCAAAGGCTGATCTTTTAAACTTAATTGGACAAGGAGGCGGATGGCAATATAAATAGAATATTAAGAGAAGAAAAAGGGGAGAAAATAAGAGAACAAGAAAAAAGACCTGGAGAGAGATTGAATCAAAGGAGATCAAGATTGAAGGCTTAGGATTGAAGATTGAGAAATCCAATTTCTTTACTTCCTCTAAACTTGTGTTTATGAATTTCTTTTTCTCTTGGTACTTGGTTTTCATTGCAACCATGATTAACTAATTATTTAGTTAGGGATTAATATTTTGAAATACAATTTCTTTCAATTATCTATATATCTAATTCCTTGTGATATATAGTATTTGCTATGATTAATGCTTAACTTTATTTGGCCAATAAAGTTGTGATTTGTGTTGTGTTATGCATTGAGAGATAATAATACAATAGACTTGCAAGTACTTATTTGATTACTAATTGATAAGAGATTATAGTTAGTAATTAAATATCCTTAGGGTTTAATTGAATCCTAAATTTGAGAAATCAATTAATAGTTTAATGCAATGAGAATTGGTTGACCTATTTTGAGATAATTTGAATTTTGGTTTAGTTGATTAGATATTGAGAATATTTTTTCAATGCTATCGGATAACCCACATCATACACTACTTAGATATTAAGAGAATTGATTGATTGAGTGTGGATAGATATTAATTCCTGACTATTAAATCTCATTATTTCTGTGACAACCCACACCTATCTTAGAAATTTTTATGGCAATTTGTCTGACTTATAACTATTAAGGTTAAGTGTGTGCTTTTATAGGAATTTATGTTCTATGTAATTAATGAGTACGTGGCATATTAAATTAATTTTTAATATACATAATATGAGTTATTATTGTGAAATAAATGATTTATGTAAAATACATTAGCATAAAATAAAATTATTTTAAATAAAATGAATTTCCATGCATAAAGGCAATTTTTAAACATAAAACAATTTTATGAGTATTTTAAAATAATTTTTAGATAAATGTTTTGGGGAAAATTTTAATGAAAATAATAAAAAAATATTTTTATTTTTATTATTTATAATCAGCCCTAAATTTAAATAAAAAGCCCAAATACCCAAAAGTCTACTACACTAAAACCCTCCTAACCTAGCTCATTAAGAGCATTAGTGAAAATTGCCCATAATCCTACATATAATAATGTAAAATTTGGCCAAGCCTAATGTTCCAGTAGCCATCACTCTATTTTTCTGTATTTTGATAAAAAAAAAATTCTCCCAAAATACTTCTCTCTACCTAAATTAAGAAAACAACTTTCAGTTTCGTGATTTCTTGACCGTAATTATAAGTTTTTCTTCTCTTTCAATTCCTTAACTGATTTTTATGAAATAAATTATGAGAAAATTATTTTTGAACTATTTTTCTAATGATTTTTACAGAATTAATTCAGTTTGGGTGTGTTTTTGAGAGAAAAATTTAATTCTCTACCGAAAACACAAATCTTTCCACGAAATTCTCCAAAGGTGAATCTTAAAACTTAAAATTTCAATTTTTATGCATAAACATCACTAAGGGGGGCGATTTATGTATAATTGCATTCTAAACTGATTTTTGATTTGTTTTGATGAAAACTATTGGATTAAATTATATTTCTGCGTATTTCTGTAATGACCGGAAAGTTTCAAAAAAAAAGGAATTCAAGATTTTTATGCTAGAATTTAGAAGTTGGAAAATTCTATTGTCAATTTAACAAGTGGCTGCTGATTTATGTGTGAATGGATTCTAATATGATATTTATTTTGTTAGAATAAAAAAATAATGATTTAAATCATGTGTTGGCATATTGCTGTAATGAATGGAAAGTGCGAAAACTCATGATTTTCACCTAAGTTTTAAAACTTGGAATTTTTTTTTTATAAATCTTATCTATGACTGTCGAATCATATATGAAGATATTCTAAACTGATATTTGCTATGATTTAATGAAAAATAATGGTTTAAATCACCTGTTTATATATTACTGTAATGACCAGAAAATACTAAAAATAAGAAAACTTATGGTTTTGTACCCTAGAACCCAAAAATTGAATTTTCATATATAAGAAATACCATATGCTGCCAATTCATGTGAATTAATATTCCAAAATGATTTTTGTTGTGTTTACATGGAAAATCTTGATTAAACTATGTTTTTACATATTACTGTAGTAGACAGAAAGTGCGAAAAGTAAGAAAAATTCAGTTTTCTCTTTGATGATGCATTTGGCCTGTTATGGAATTTTTATCTCAAAGTCTATAATTTCTATGCAATGTATTTTGATGATTATTGACATATATGTATGTATAGTAAATTATAAAATTGAATGTTAGTTGAAGATATGACCCTAGACAAGCCTAGAGGCTCTTTGGTATACTTAAAGTATACTAAAGGTATCTTAATCTTATATTGTGATTAAAATGTGAATGTGATTGGAAAATATGGAAATAGATGTTATGATGACTTGATAATGAATAATGGTCTTGAGTTGATGAAGTAATTGATTGAATGAATGGGTCATAAGAGATAAGCATAATGCTTGAAAGGTTATTTATTAAGTTGACATGTCTGTAAGTATTAAGTGTACTAAGATTATTGTTAAAGTGAATTGATATTAAGGTAATGATATTATGATGACCTTAGAAAGGTATTGACATGATTGTAATATGTTTTTGTTTGGGCCTATAAAGGCTAAGTGTGCAAGACTTTTAAAATCAACATGTGATGTGCAAGTGATAAGAGCACTTCTATGTGCAACTCTAAATGTATATGAATATTATATGTGCATGGGGTAGTTATGGGATAGGATAGTATCATGATTGAATAAATACTAAGTATTGAATTAAATACCATGATAGAGTTTGGGGAGCTTTAGAGTTTCAAAAGGACTATGTATACTAGGAGCAAATGAACCACAAGGTAAGTAAACACTGTGTTCATACTATAAGTGTGAGTAAACATTGTATTCATTCTATAAGTGTGAGTAACATTATGTTATATCACAAGTATGTGATATCTTGTTATTTGAGCCTTCGTGATCTTTGAAACCCAAGTTCTTTCTATCCTAAAATATGATTAAGTGATTTCTTTGTAAAGCTTGGGTTGCCAAAGGACAATTGGTCCAAAAACTATTTTTGTTTATCCAATGATAATTCCTTGTGATTATTGCCTTAACTCATATTCTTTCTGAAACTACACTATTTTTGTATCTTTTGTTCAAAAGTTAAATTGTCATTATTATTGTGATACAAGTTATTATTGCCTTAAATGTTATTATTATTATATGTGAATACCAATAGCTCTAACTATGGTACCTTTAACCCTTTATGCAGAATCCTTGTGCCGATGCGGGTAATCATCGAAACCTGTGCACATGGTCTTAACCCAATGGATAGGGATAGTGTATCCACCTCAGCTAGAAAGGAGTGGTTCTAACCATGGGGCCTGATAAGCTTCATGCCTTCTATGTGATAGGAGTTGGAATTTGGTATCAGGCCACCTCTCCTCAACGTGTTTGAGTGATAGAGCAACAACCTTCACTCTTTATGTGTTATATGTGTGATTTCTGCAAACTTGCTAAATTGAACCCTTGCTAAATGGCAACTTGATTCATGAATTGAAAATCATGAACTATGTGTATAAGATATGAGTTTCCTTTTCAAAGGAATATGTGATAATGTAAGTGCTTTATCGTTTACTCATTGAGATCATCTATCTCACCCCTTTTCCCTTGTGTGGTTCCAGGTGAGCAAATATGAGGAGGCACGGTGATGGCTTAAGCATTCTACTTCACTTAGGGACTCTTTGTCAAAATCATTAATAATAACATGCTATGAAGTGTTGTCATTAGATGCTCTGGGAATATTTATTTTTGATGTTTATTTTGAGATGTTATTTATTAAGGTTTTCGAGTGAATTATGAATATTATTTCCTTATGAATTATATATGAAGTGTCTAATTACTGTCTTCCGCAATTAAAAGTTTTCATACAATGTTTTAAATAAATTATTGTGTAAGGTTTGGTAGGATTCTAGGCATGATATGTATATGTATAAATGGGTTCTACAAGCACAGGTGACCTTATGTCTCTCCGTATTCTAAGACTGTCATATCTCTGAAAATGAGATGTGACAGGCTTAAATGGGCCATGGATTTGGATAATACTATAAAAGATAAAACTAAGTCAGCGTTTAGTTTGGGTAAGGATTGTGGACAAGAATGAAGATAGGTCAGTATTTAGCTTTGGTAAAGTTTGTTGAGGATAAAGCTAGATCAGTGTTTAGCTTGGGTAAGGATTATGAAAAATGAAAGCTAGGTCAATGTTTAGCTTGTAGAGCTATGTCCGTGTTTATCTTATATAGGGATTGCGAAAGATGAAAACTAGGTCAGTGTTTAGCTTGTAGAGCTAGGTCAATGTTTAGCTTGGATAAAGATTGTGGATGAGGAAGAGAGTACCATAGACGGGTTTATTTTTACCATGAGTTTGAGATGGGTTTGGATAGGACTAGACCATGGACTTAGATGAATCATGAGTTTTAAATTTTGACCATGGACTTAAGTGAACCATGAGTTTTGGGTATTGAGCATGGGTTTAGGTGGACCATACTATAGGTTTTGGGTATTGACCATAAGTTTAGGTGGACTATAGGCTTTGGGTGTTGACCATAGGTTTAGGTGGACCATAAGCTTTTGGTTTTGACCATGGGTTTAGGTGGATCATAAGCTTTAGGTGTTGACCATGGGTTTAGATGGACCATGGGCTTTGGGTGTGAAGATGTTTAGATAGGTTTTTGACTCTTCATAAGGTTCAAGCTATGAAGGCATGTATACATGAATGAAAAGATTTCATGATAATGACATACTAAATTCAATATTTTAGGGTACATATAGCCTTAAAGAAAGGTTCTATGAGCCATTACATGAAAGCGTTAAGGTGGTTTGAAGGGAACCCATCATACTAGAGATGCGATATACATAACCACATGTGAGACAAGGAGTCTCGCGTGGGTCCAACAGTACGTGCATACTCATTACACCTCTAAAAGGATTAAAAGAAATATCGTGGGTTGGATGATTTCACTATCGGCAAGTAGACATAAAGAAGGTTGCCCACTCGATGTTACTTTCTATTCTTTGTTTTCCTAGGAAGCTAGGGTTTTTGGACAAGGAGTCCGATGTACTGATGCATGAAAAGAGTTATTTCGCATTTAAAGCCAAACTTGGTATTTTACTAAAAGTAATCCACTTTATCTTTTATTTGGAAAAGATTTTGAAGTCCCCAATGGAGTCGCCAACTGTGAGGTCTCGCTCGAGCACCTGTCTAATCCACTGAGGGGAATTGAAATGCTCTTCGAGAGAAACTCCATAATTGAAACTCGCTATGAGTTCAGAAAATTGAATTTTGCTATTTGTTGTTTGTGAAAGGGAGTCGCCACTTTAATTTACTTATTTTAATTGGAAAAATTAAAGGAAAATCCAAATTGATTGACTCCAAAAATGTTTGATTTATCCAAATGGAAAAGAGCACTAATCCACAAGAAACCAAAGAGGGCTTGAGGATTAAGTTTTGGTATTTAAACAAATGTTTAGCTAAAAGTTGGGAAATAACTCTTAAAAAAGGAAATTTTAGTGTATGCATGAACAGGAGTAAAATGATGAATGAAACCATTATAAATGATTAAATGAAATGACAATTGTAAATAAATAAGTAAAGATAAATCCTACTTAATTATTACAAAACCGAAATGAATGAAATAGAGAGGATCTTTTCTCTAGCCTTTATGGGTACAAGGAAAAGCACACATTCCTCAACCAAATTAATATAGAATCAGAAATAAAGCACGAATACAAATAAATCAAAGTAAAAAGGGAAAACGTTGTTGAAAAGATTTTGGAGTTGATGCCTTACAAAATGGCAGCCTGCGTATTCTATTGAATAGGAATCAAATCCCACGCAGTTATTTCTTCTTGTGAAGAAGGGGTTTTGGCAAAAATGTTGATTTGTTTATTAATTTAATTCTAATTTTTAAATTAATAAATTTTAAATCTTTTCTGTTTTAGACCACAAGAAAGATAGAATAAAGAGAATTCTGTATCTGAATTTTGAAATTCTAGAAATGGAAAGAAGAAAATGGATTATACATTTGCTTTCCTTGACCTTCGGATGAATGGGGCAAGCTTAACTCCAAATCTAAGCTCCACCTTGGATTTGGGAACTTTGAAGCTGAACTTTAAACAGAAAAGGTTAGCAAAACAAAGTAATAATTGCTAATTGAAAAGAATTTGGAGTGACAAATTTTTGTATCAATTTTTAAACAAAATTTTAGCATAAAAAGAATAGCAATAGATGAATTTCTACCTCAAAATTTGTCAAATCCCTATCCAAATCCCCTTAGAGAGCAGAAATGAATGCTTTATTTATAGAGCAGGTGGAAGGGAGTCGTTAGGTCCCAACGGTGGCATCGACGGCGCGTCAGCCGTCTAGGCAACACCAACAACATGCCGCCCAGCCGAGTGGTCGCCATGCCACTAGCACTCTAGGCGTGCTGCCCAATGCGGCAGCATGTCTGGCATGCTGCCGACTCACTAGATCAACCTAGTTTCGCACTGTTTTGGCTCGTTTTGGTCCGTTTCTAATCCAATTTGAGTCTGGTTTGATTCTATAGATCTGTAATCAAAAATCGATCATCTGAAGGTGAAAGATTCAGAAAATTTATCTTTCAATGGGGCGCTGCCCCCTTGACCCCTGCTTACTAACCGGCTAGCGGGAATGCCGTACTGGCTCTGCGTAGTGTATTAATCTTAACTGGTGTCAAGCTATGACCAAATTCCAAGAGCGAAAATTTGAGGATTCACAGATGCTAGGAATACACAAATTCTAGAAGCAAGGTGCTTGCTATGCCGAAACGCACACTAACAAACTGCAAGTGCACAGGTCGTTATCAATTAATAAAGTAGAGAGTATGAGTATTGTCTGCACGAGGATAGTATATAAGTACTAGCATAAACTTCAACTATTGTCTAGTGAATAATCAAGATGAAGATTAATTAAACTAAGCTAAATTAACTAAGCTAACCTAAGAAAGCAAGTAAATGATATTGATGGAAATAATCTAGGTAAAGCTAATGTAAATATAAATCCCCCTAGTTGCTTATGCATATCAAACAATGGATTGAATTGGACTCTTACTAAATTAGATAAAAACTTTTCTCAAGTGATTAAATCCCTAACTTCTTAAGTATTATAGGGGAATCTCTTCTCAACCTATAATCAAATATGAGCAGCATTAAGTTCAAGAGATTAACATCCAAAGAAGTCTTGTAGGTCTATCTCTAGCACCCCAATCAACTCTCTATTTCCATGAGTGATCTATCTATACCAGAGTATCTCTACTCGTCCAATATAGAAACAATATCCAATCAACAAGCTAGCAATTGCTAATTGGAATAATAAGATTTATCATAAAAATAAAACAACCAAAGATGAATTGATTAAAGTTTAAATCCTTCAATCTATACAATCAAAACTAGGGTTCATTACAATATAATTAATTCATATTAAAATTGAAGAACAAAGATGCAGAAAATAAAAGAAGAAATCTCAAACAGATCTTAAAGATGTTCTTTGAAATCTTCTCTTCAATCTTCCACATCCACTTGGATCTTGGTCTTTGATTCGATTAAGCTCTCAATATCTCTAGCCTTCAAGCCTTTCCCATGACTGTAGGGCTTAGCCAACCCTCTTAAATCTCTATTTTTGCTCTGTAGTGGCTCTCCTTTAAAATGTTGTCTGATCTGATTTATATTGTTGGAATTTAACCTCACACCACTGGAGTCACAACTGGGATTCTAATGGTGTCTACGACTCTAGGGGCCCACAGGTGAAATCTCAGTGGTGGCTCCACTCGTTTGAGGCTATTAGATATATTTCTAATTTGCTCTTATCACACGGGTGGAATCTCAGCTGGGATTTCAATGGTGTCTACCCACACGGGTGGAATCTCAGCTGGGATTTCAATGATGTCTGTCCATCTTCTTCCAAAAATCAGCATTTTAGCTAAGATCTTTTACCATTCTGAACCACATTTGGTTCATGGCATCATTTGGCACCGGATTAATTAAAAGACTACTAAACAAACAAATCAAACTTTATTTAAGGGTAAAATATATTAAAATCAAGAGATAAAATATAGTCAATTAAGTACTTATCAGTACTTTTTTTAAATCTAGATATCTCTATCTTTCGTATTATAGTACAAATAGTGATGCTCATCGCTCGGATAATGATCATATTAATGCTGATCTTGGCTCTTCTCAAACTGATACTTCAGAAAGTTTTGATCGAAAGATTCTTTTTGATTTCTGAGAATCTTTCTACAGATTTCTTCAATAAAAGGAAGATTCTAAGCTTCAAGAATCTTCGAATCATATTTCTAACTTGAAATATTATAAAGATTTAGTTTTTACTAGATTAAAACATTCAAAAGAAAAGAAAATAGATTAGGTCAAATTACAGAGAGAGATAAAGGATCATACTATGAATTTCAAAGAGCAAAATCTTTATAAGAATTTTATTAAAATGTTTAAGACAATTACTGGTCCTAATGATCTTGCCGTGAAGGAATATCTTAAGATTGCTCGTTTTAAGAAAAATTCTTATTTAAGCAACTCCCATATATATCTTCTTTTTTTCTTAGACGTTTATACGCTGGAGGCTATCATAATTCATGCCCTTGCTTTGGTCTTCAACAATATTTGAACTAATGCTATTGTTAAGACTGCTACCTTACTAGACCAACTGGATCATGCTGTCCGCATTCGAGCTTGCAACTGCGCTAGTAGGCAAATGCCAAAAGTAGTTAACCTGCTTTCTAACATTGATAAGTGGAAAAATATGTTTTGCCAAGACGATACCACAAATATAAGAGCTGATAGTTAATTTGCTTAAAGATACAATCCAATTGTCACATTCAAAGATTATTATCAAATACATGTACAGTGTCATTTCCCTGTCTTCTACTACTCAGCTCGTACCGATGATACTGCTCCTGCAAGAAATTAATTTGTTTGCTGACATAATCACTCTCAATACATATAAAAGCAAAATAAAAAAATAATAATAATAACAAGTCATGCTGCATTTTTACTTGGAGCATATATTGAATATGGCAAACCCCAAACAGTTATTGAGGTACAAAACTTCAAATATCAAATAACTTACTGCAAAAAAATAATCATTTGATGAGAATGCATCTTATTGGAGATCCCTCAGCACCAAGCAACCTTAGGGGCAAGCAATGGACAATATATATCCCAGGCTGAATGTTATCAAGTTTTAGGGCCTCCACAAGAATGATTTCCTGAAGCATACATACAAGAATTGTTAGTTTTGAATGCAGCCAGCCAATACATATTTTATTTTTCACTGAATCCAAAAACTTGGAGATACTTTCAGGATTCCCTATTAATAACAATCAGAAATTCCATTTTGGCTTTCATTGAAGTTTATGAGACGAAATCAGTCATGTTAGCCTGAATGAATATTAGTAAATCTCTTTATCAGAGCGATATATCAAATCTCAATCTCCCAAGTATCAAAAATCCCACCTTACTTCTTGGCTATAAAAAAGGGCAAATTGGGAGCAAACATTCTAAAATTTACAGGTGTGGCAGAAGGAGAGGGCTGGAAAATTAAAGCATCACTTGATGGAAAAGATTTATTAAACTTACAGAATGAGATATAACCCTATTAGTAAACATCCCATAATCACTGGACTGGACAACAATTCTTACCCTGCTCTCTAGAAAGACAAGATGAGATGGAATCAAATCAGTCCAGGCAGCAACAGATAAGTAATCAATTCCTACATTTGACAATAGATAAATGTCAGTGCCCCAATATGTTTGCAGGAAAATGGCACATATATTTGAAATTTTGAACCATAAATGTAAAGCAACCGCATGCCTAACTTCCACCACACACAGACTCAAACATGGATCCTACAACAATTTGTTAAGTCTAGCATGCATTTAAAAAAAATTCATGCTAAAATATGTTTTGATTATCTGTAGGACTAAAAATATTCTGTAAGGTAAATAAACTGAAAACAGGGAACCAACCCAGACAATGTATATTAGAATACAGCATCATTGGCTTCTTATAGGAAGCACAGCCTCTCATCAATTTTACATTGTTGAAGACATAGATCATATATTAGTGCGGAATCGATAGAAAATCAAAGTGACAGTCATGGCATTCAGGTTGCAGGTTTTTATAACATTTTCCAACAGATATATTAATAACAAATTGAGTGGTTTCCTTATGCTTCTCCAGGAAGCAAATGAAAGCATATGCCAGTGGAAAGGGCAGTTGACAATCGAATGCACACATTGACTTGCAAAATTAGACACTCATAATATCATCTTGGGGTGCTTTCAACCACCAGACATGGTTGAAGGTTATGTTTCCCACAGGTTAAAGTAGATAGCTACTAATCAGTTGTGGTGCCACAATGGAAAAATAGTATGTGCACACTATGGCCAGAAACAAAATGGAACATTCAAATAACATGGCTTGTTCATGTTTGCACAGCCATAGCCAATGGTTGGGGACCAAATTGTATCTCTTAAGCCTTCTTTGAGAGCTTTTTTGCATGATAAAGGAAAAGACAATCTTTAATCCATGGGATAAGAAAAGGAAAGAAAAGATTAATAAATATTTCTTGTTTGGAAGTTTTAAGAGACAAGAAAGGATATAGTTACTAGGGTTAAAACAGTATTATTAAAAAGTTATTTTTTGTAATAAGGGAAATCTCTTATTCCCTCAATTTTGAAAAGAAAAGAAATACAAGTTTAAAGGGATAACTAATCCCTTAATATCCTTTCTTGCACAAACTAATTAAACTCCCAAACAACAGATAACTCTTATTTCAACCCATATTCCTTTCCTTTCTTATTTTAACTCCCAATGAGAGCCTTAGAGGTGCCACCACAAGGGCATGTCAGTGGCAAAAAGGACAGGGATTAAGAAAAAATGATAGTGTGTTACAACTTCTATCAGAACCTCCAGAAGAACACAGACATATGCCAAAGAAGAACTAGCCACAATAGAGAGAATCAGGCAGATCTACCCATGACTAAAAAGAACAAAGATGCTGGTAAATCAAGGTTTATGTAACCATCCTTAAAAATATAGCCAAAAAAACACCTTGTTAAGCTGATTTAGTGATTGTCACCTACAACATGACAACAACGTACACTACAAGTTGTTAACAAGCCAGGTTATTGGCCAAACAACAATCATAAAGTGATTTTTTTTTTGTCACAAGTTGTTTGTAAGGGCACACAATCTTTAGCTTTCTTTAGATGTAAAAAAAAAAATGTGAAATATGTGAAAGAAGATTTTAGATATATATATATATATATATATATATATATATATATATATATATATATATATATATATATATATATATATATCAAAATCAAGTGCCAGATTTACGTCATATCTTGCAGCATGAGATCTAATTCTCCGTGGGAGGTAAACCCCTAATTTTACAGCTATTTTAATTATCTACTAGTGAATAAAACACAATCAAATCTCTACTCTCTATCAACAAACCAGTATCATGCTATTAGTGTTGGTAATTTCGATTGTTATATCACTGTCCATATCAAAATATCATGGTCCCAAACAGAGATGACATGTACTGCATGATGCAGGCATGATCACATTTATTCTAATCTGTTGCTTCTGAGACAGCTTAGGACCTTTTATTTTCAGGTTCATAATCAACATTAATCATTAACAACATGAAAGACCAGATTCCAATGATTACCTTTCTAAACAATTATGAAAATATTTTATTTTTTCCACAATTTACAATTCTTATCTTGATATTGGTGGTGTGGAATCCAAAAAAGTAGCAAATAATATCAAGGGAAATTATCACCCATGTTATAAGGTTCAGCTTAGGAGAAAATCATGTCTTATTGTGCATAAAAATGTCAAGGCAACTGTGTAGTGACAAAAGGCAAAAAGCAAATAACTCTGTATTAAGAGTAAACTATTGGTACTCAACACAAGTGTTAGATACAAGGTGCTCAACCAACACCAAAAAAAAAAAAAAAAAAAAAGGGTTAAAGGTTAGAAAGCTTACCAACCATCTTGATGTCAGTGTTCTCTACCAACCATTTTGCTCCTTCCCTTGTGAATCCAACATAGCTTGTGTCGAACTGAGATTTGAACATAAGCTGCCTGAGATTGAATTCAATTTTGTTCAGATATACATGGTTTCAGCAGTTTCACCCATCTTTGAATAAAAGGATTAAGTGATAGATAAACGACAGTCTACCATTGGATAATAACAAGCTGTGATATCACAATATAACTTCCTCAAGAGGAAGTTCATTGTAGAGAGTGAAACAAAAAATAAGTAAATAAAATCAACCTTGCATTCTTGCTACTCACCAACCAGCCATCCTGATTCAGAATTTTATGATATCAATCCCAAAAGGTTAGCAGCAAAGGATCAAACTAAAATAACCAATCAAAAAGACCTTGAAATTTTTTTTCCTCACAGAAATTTTCAATGTCATCTTTAAAATTTCCACCCCTCCTATGTAGTGCATGATTGCAGTCAGATGCTGACATATTTCATGGCCATAGTTACCACTACTGACAGCCATCTAAAACTTAATGATCACAGGAATAGAAGGTGAGACAAAAATAGGGCATAGGTAAAAAGAGTTTCCACAGAAAGGAGAAAGAAAACTTTGAACATTATAGCAACCCAGTAAATATACAATTTTTTTTTTTTTTTGACAAATAGTATTTTAGTCAAAAAAATTAAAATTGTCATGCAAAATCGTTCCTTCTTATTCCTAAGAAATATTGACAGTGGTTCAAATTCATGTAAGAGGACCAATCTACCAGCAGGCCAACAACATTTGATTGCTTCTCCTTTTTAGTCATAATAGAATTACAAATCCAATAACATCATTCAAGTTGAGCTGCATAATCATAGCCAAAATTATTGTATTTGAACTGATCATTATTAGATCATTAACTCCAAATATAAAAAGCCAAACTTAATAGGTCAACATGCAACATGGGCACCACCTAAAAAAACAAAGTCACGGAAATTACCATATTAAGAATGTCGATTGACAAAAAAGGGAGAGATAATTTACAAGATATGATCTAGCAGCAAAAAGAGATGCTGGTAAAACAAGCAACACCCCCGTCTCAGACAAAACATAACTATAGGATGATATTATCTTGCAAAAATACAAAAAGATATTGCATGTTTAGTATCTTTATCCATAAGCTACAAAGGGCATACCATGACCATCTCAAAATCCAAGAAACTCAATTCAAAGCTTACACAAAATCATTGACAAAGGACAAATGCATTTCATTATCATTTACATATTTCACTAATTTGTCAACTCACTCCATTCCTGCATATTGCTACAACAAAGAGCAGCAGATTTGCAAAAGTCAATAACCAACTTACAAGTGGAAGATATTTTACCTGTCAGTATTCAGTGTTCTGAAAAGCACGCGGCGTACCCCCTTGGGAATATTTAAGGACTTCATAACTTCACCTGTAAGTCACAGAGTCTATTACTGAAGTTCAATGAGATGGCACGGGAAAGTATATAAGACCAAAACAGCAGCATTAACCAACAAGAGTACAAAGGAAAGGACACAGATGAGAGGGAAAAAAAACTAACAAATGGTGACGGCTATGAAAAAAGAAAATGGCATTACATGATTAATTAGTTAAAATATGTGATATAACAAGTTATAAACTCAAAGCTATCATCTGAGTTGTTAGCCTAGATCTAACTGAAATCCAAAAACATCCAGCAACTACTGGTGTGGTTCCAAGATCTATATTATCGGTCACAAATTTGACAACATACTCAATCTTTCTGACACTGCAAAAGAAAATGACACAACTTCTCCACAAAATAAACGCTCCCACCAAGCACTGAGCTGCCAACTTAAACCAGCTAGGATCGGTTCCATTAGCACACCTGAAATATATAATCAGGTGGGGTTTCGACTTTCGTGGGTTGCTCTTCCTTTAATGACCAAAGATAATTGGCATTAAGAAAAGTTCACTTACCAGTTATATTGGAATCTCTTGGAACATCAACTAACAAGGCAGGCCCTGTTAAAATAAAAAGAAACAAATCAAAAACAATTGAATTAGGAACTAAAAGGATGTCATAGCAGTCTTAGCGCAATTTCATCGAACAAATAGCATTCATAAACCAGTAAAACCACAAAACCAAATTAACAATTGCTATTATTATTAATACCGTTGAGCACTTCAAGGTCAAGAGTATCGACATCGAATCCTGCATCAAAATAGTGATCGAATACGTGTCCTGGTGCATCGACATGGGTACCAGTGTGAGTAGGGAGCATCATCTTGGAGTTGTTGGCAAGGGAGCCGTTCTTCATGCTGGCAGGGAGCCAGAGGAACTGCCCCAGCCCATTCTCCGAGCCCCACGAAGGCATTTTGTCGGTGTACCTGTGAGTGATGTCGAAGATCCTCCCGTCGCCATAGACTTCGCGGCGTACTGGGATAAGGTTGTCGTTATCGGAAACAGAGGCAGAAGTATCGATGGTGCCGGGGATAGTAGGGTATGCTTCGATGGAGGCAGTGGCGGAGAAGGGGAAGAGGAGCAGTAGAAGGAGTAGAGATGTCATGGTTCTGGGTCTGCTTTCTGCCATCACGAAGTAAGAAGTGAAGATGTTGAAAATGTCAGATGGCTAATTGGACTTATCAAGTTAAGGGTTTGATTAGTTGATTAAATATATCCGATAATATTTTCTAGTGGATTAATGATTTAATTTGTTGTATTCATAATTTCAGAGAACAAACTCAATCTTAAATATAATATTATCTATACACACCATTTCTTTTTTCTTTTTAAAGAGAATCTTATCACTGTTAATGGCTTTTTTCCTATTAGTTATTTTTAATTTATAATAAATATTTAATAATAAATATCTTTATTATTAGCTTTATGTCACGACCCGCAAGGACGTGACTAAGTGACTTATGCGAGATACTCACTGATGTGCTTAATATGGGATTGTGGGACAGTTCGAAGAGCTGAGTACGTGTCGTCAATACTCGCTTATTTTGAGTTAGGCATGCCGACTCAATTTAATTTGGAGAGCTTATCGCCAGTCAAAAACTTGACTATAACGGATGGGCGTGCCATCTAGGTACCAAACTGGTTGAAAGTTGCTTCCGCTTTTTTGATGAGCTCAAGGAAGAGCGAAACCAATTGTCATTGAAAATTGCAGAAGGTTTAATCTCAAATTTGCGGGAGATCGGGGTGCCACTCGAGTATTGCTACTGCGTGTCAACTCTGATCCGTGACATTTAGCTCAACATTTTTTTTGTTTGTACTGTAAAAATATTCATAAGTACATTGCATATGAACTTGTGTTTTGTATTAATGATTATATATATATATATATATATATATATATATATATATATATATATATATATATATATATATATATATATATATATATATATATATATATATATATATATATATATATATATATATGTCCTACAACATAAAAGTATTTTGACATGTATAGTTATTTTTGGCACAAGAATTTTTTTGATATGAGTACTTTTTCAACACATGAGCATGAAGCCAATATATAATTTTATGATTTTTTTTGCATTATTATGTTTCACTTTGATTTAATTTCTATTTTTTTTTACTGGTATAGAATATATTCTCTCTCTCTCCCCGTATTAATCCAATTAGGATTACAATTGGATTAGAATTGGAATCATAATTCTACTAATTAAGCCCAATCCGAACTAATCTTCACATAACATCACCACAATCTTAATAGAAATAGGATTTGCGATCCTAATCCTATATTCATAACTCAACCAACATAAAAGAAAAAAATAGTGTTAAGCAAGCATGAAGCTTTATTTATGATTATAATAATTGTTGACTTAAATTGAATGTCCAATTTTGTCAATCACTTGACAATCAAATTGAATTGCTCTAATGGTTGCCTTCAGTGAATTTTTGCAGGTCAGAAACTTAGAAATGATTGAGAAATCAAGAACTTTGGAAATTTTCTAAGTGATGACTCGAACTTGTAAGTTGCAACTACAACCTCAATATTGCACTCACAACAATTATTTCGCAACCGTGACCTATTAAGTTGCAGCTGCCATTAATTAAAAAGAGCCTCAAAGACACAGTAAAGTCTATGGTCAGTATCGCAACCCTTATCCTAGATGGGAAAGGCTTTTCACGATCACGATTAGTGCATAGTGATTGTGAAATTCATACAAGTAGAGAGGCATTCCAACAATCATATGAAGAATAAGTGAAAGTGCGCCATCGTTGATAACTTTAAAGATAGTGGCCACTATTCTTTTATTGTGACTGCAAAATAGAGATCGTGATTACAATTCTACTCTAACATAACAATTAATGCAAATTTTCTAGCTACTAGAATGAGCATTGGCCAATACTATTTGTAATGGCTCTTTGGAGGTTGGAAGCTATATATACCCTTCCAAAGGCCTTTAACAAATGATCAACATTTTTATAAGTAGCCAAACACTCGTAGCTTCATTTCTTAAGTCTTAAACTTTTTTGTATTTATTGTAAGATTTTTGTATGTTCAAAGTTGAGAGTTAAGTTGGACTTAGAAAAACTCCTATTAAGTTTGAAAGTTAGCCTTCTTAAAACTCTTATTTAGGTTTGAGTGAAAGTCCTAAGAAAATACTTGTGGGTTTGAGAGTGAACCTTATATCAAAACTCTTAGGTAAGTTTAAGTTTGAGATTTGAGTGTGATACTTGGTAAAATACTTGAAGAGGTTTGATATAAGTCTAAATACTAAGTTAAGAGTGAACTTTTTTTAAAACTCCATAGATAGTGAAATATCCATTTGAGATTGGTAGTGGATGTAGGATTAGTTATAATATGAACTACTATAAATCTTGGTGTTATTTCTTTTCTTCCCTCTATCTTTTAAATTTTCCATTTTCATTGAATTTTTAATTTTTCACTAATTCAACCCCCTCTTGGTGCATATCTTCTCCAATAAGTGATATTAGAACTAAGTTTCTCACACCTAAATCTTAATTGCATAAGAAAAGATCAAAATGGCTAATGAAGGAATCAATCATCTCAAATCTCATTTTGATGACGCTAATTATGCTTTTTGGTAGCATAGAATAGAGGTCTATCTTGAGAGCGATCTTATAAACATATAGGATAGTGTTCTAAAAGAATGGAAGCCTCTAGTAGGAGTTGTTGATGGTATTGAAAAAAAGACTCCTATAAAGGATCAGGTTAAAGCAAAAAGAAAAGCTAATAAGAAGAACAAAAGAGCAATGGCTATTCTTTTACCTCATTGTCTATAGAAAAATATGGTAGAGTTCAACATTGTACAAGTGCTCATAGTATAAGACTTTGGAGAACTACCATGAAGGGATAAAGCAAGTCAAATTCAAGAACATATAAATGCTCACTCATGAGTATGGGCTCTTCGCAATGAAGCCAAATGAGAGTGTCGCCGATATGACAAATAGGATTCTAGCCATTGTCACTAGTTTGAGAAAGTTTGGCAAAATGTTTTCTTTAGAGGATGTCAACCACAAGAACATTAGAGCCCTTCCAAAGAAGTATTATGAAACTAGAGTGACTGGTATTGAAGAAACCAATAAAGATCTTGGCAAGATTCCTAGCGACATTCTCACTGGTCAACTTCTCACCCATGAGACGACCATTAAGAAGGAAGAGACATAAGTGGAGAAGAAGAAGATACTAGCTCTCAAGTCCTCCATCAAAGGTCAAATTGATAGTGAGAGTCAATCAAGTGACTCTTCTAATGATGATGAAGAAGAGGAGCTGACAATAATATCAAAAAGAATGAAAGAGATTATTAAGAACAAGAAGAAAAAGAATGATGAAGTAACTTACTTTATATGTGGAAAGCAAGGCCATCTAAAGTTAGATTATCCCAAGAATAAGAAGAAGAAGAAATGGAACAAGAAAAAGAAGAAAGGCTTCAAGTCTACTTGGGATGATAGCTCCTTAATTGATGGAGAGGAAGAGGATGTAGCCAACTTTTGCTTCATGACTTTGGAAGATTCTTCAAATGAGGTATGTTCCACATCTCATTCTTATGATGATAATGATTGTATTAATTTGCAGGATGTGGATGATGAGGGGTGAACTTATGTAAACTATGGTCTTGAAATGTGAAAAATATCTTTCTAAAATGAAATTTTATAAGGAAAATTGTTCACAATTTAAGAAGAATTTCAAAGAATTGAAAAAACTTATTCTAACTTTGAAAACATCCAACGTTAGTTTCAAAGACTCATTGGAAGAGATTTTTTCAAAAATCTTTTCAATTGATTCTTTATGTAAAGAAAACAATGATTTAAAATTGGAAGTTGAGGAGTTAAGATCTTCCATTTCAAAATTTCACAAAGGGAAGGAAGTTTTAGACACCCTTATTGAATCTCAAAGGCCACACCTTATGAAATATGGCCTTGGTTTTGAAAGTGCATATCCATCCGTATTCACTTCTACTATATTCATCAAAACCTCTTCTCCTCAAACCTCTAGTATTGAGGTAATTAACAATTGAGTCAAGCACATACTAAACTTTCCAATCCTAAAAGGATAAAAAAGGGTGCACGTGGCTCAAAAGCTAAGTCTCAAAGAGCTAATCATGTATTCATATATCAAAAGAGGCATACTTAAAAATAAATAAATAAATAAACAATCACAACATCATATATATTCTTATTCATATTCACACAGTAATTTTGTGAAAAGGCCACAATTTCATAACAAAATGGTTAAACCTAAAAATTGCTTTCAAGTCAAAGCTTAGATGCCATTATTGTATGAAATATGGGCATATAAATATATATATTTTTTTATACTAGGAAGGCCCATCTTAAACTTGAAAATTCTTTCTTAACTAATCCTCAAGGGCCCAAGTATATTTGAGTACCAAAATAAAGATAATTATTGTCTTGTAGATGTATCTCAAATCCATAACAAAGGTGATCAAATGGCAAAAAGTGGTACCCTTCAAAAGTGGTATCCTTCAATAAGTGGCAACAAGACACATGCTCAAATACACCTTCAATCTATGGTTTTCTTTACTCCTAAAACCCCCTCTTTTTTATCTTGACAAAGGGGGAGAGATTTGTAAGAATTTGAAAAAGTTCATTTTAAACAAAAGGGAGAGAAAAGAAAAGAACCTTAAGAAGCATTAACTGAAGGGGGAGGATTATATTGAGGGGAGCAATATTTTCTTTATTGCACTTATTTTTTATTTTAAATTCAATTTAATTGTCAAAATCAAAAAGAGAGAGATTATTGACCTAAATTTGGTGTCCAATTTTGTCAATCTTGATTTTGATCTTGATAATCAAATTGAATTGCTTTAATAGTTGCATTGAGTGAATTTTTATAGGTCAACAACTTAGAAATGATTGAGAAATCAACAATCTTGAAAATTTTCTATGTGATGACTCAAACCTATAAGTTGCAACCGCAACCTCAATATCATGCCTACAATAATCATTTCGCAACCGCAACCTATTCGCAACTGCGATTAATTAAACAAAAAGAGCCTTAAAGACACAGTGAGGTCTCTGGTCAGTATCGTAACCGCTATCTTGGATGTAAAAGGCTTTTTGCGATTGCAATCAATGCATAGTGACCACAAAATTCATACAAGCAGAGATGTGTTCCAATGGTCATATGAAAAACCAATGAAACTGCACCACATGTCAACTAACTATTGAGAACTTTAAATATAACGACCGTTATTCTTCTTTTGTCACCACACAATGGAGATCGCAACCACAAGAAAGGCTCCACAACTAGCTATTAGAGTAAGCATTAGCCAATCACTATTTATAACGGTCCTTTGGGGGTTGGAAGCTATATACACCCCCCTCCAAAGGTCTTCAATAAGTGATCAACATTTTTATAAGTAGCCAAACTCTTATAGTTTCATTTCTTGAGCCTTGAAACTTTTTGTATTTGTTGTAAGAGTTTTGTATACTCAAAGGTTGAGAATTAGCTTTAGGAAAACTCTTGGGTTTGAGAGTTGACATTCTTAAAACTCTTGTTTAGGTTTTAAGTGTAAGTCTTGGGAAAATACTTGTGGGTTTGAAAGTGAACCTTGTCAAAACTCTTGGGTAGGTTTACGTGTGAGCCTGTCAAAACACTTATGAGAGTTTTAGTGTGATCCTTGGTAAAATATTTGTAATGTTTAGTGTGATTCTAAATACCAAGTTAAAAGTGAACCTGTTTAAAACTCCATAAATAGTGAAATACCCAATTAAAATTGAGGAGTGAATATAGGATTGATTATAATCCAAACTCTTATAAAAATCTTAGTGTTATTTCTTTTTTTCCTTCTATCTTTTAAAATTTCCATTTTCATTAAATTTTTAATTTTCCACTAATTCAACCCCTCTTCTTGGTGGATATCTTGGGCAATTATAATAATAAAGCCAATAACTAAAAATATCTCAGTAATACCAAGACATGGATTTGAATTTGCTATGATCAATTCTTTAAATACTAGATAATTTTTATATTTTAAGTTGTCTATTTATCAATAAGAAATCATATTATCAATTGATTTTAGATATTATTGGAATCTTGTCATCTGTGAAGAATAAACAAACAGTTGGCAAGAATAACATTGAGAGGGAGAAATTGATATGACAATTGAAGGGTATGTGATTAAATTTTAAACTTATTCATGTGTTAATTCACAAGATTATACAAAACACAAAATAATGTCGCATTGATCAATTTTTGCAAGGAAGAAGAGGTAAAAATAGCACTTTGGGAACTAATAAGTAATATAGTTAATTGGGATGCATCAAAGAATCAAGACAGTCTTTTCATAGTTACTATTATATCAATCCCAGTAACAAAATTCAAAGGTAAATAGTTTTTTAAAACTCATATAATAAATTAGTAATGTGTATGTTAATGTTGTTGATAATTTGATTTCTTTTTATTTTAACAGAAATATATTCATTTAGAATTAAAAGCCCATCAAAAATCTATACAAATCTTGATATTCCATATGTCAAGAAACTTATTCAAAGTTACACATTAGTAATTTTATTATATGAGTTTTAATAAACTATTTACCTTTGAATATTTTGTTAATATTGTTGATAATTTGATTTTCTTTTATTTTAAGAGAAATCCCAAATGTCCATAAACTTATCCAAAATTATGTTACTTAAAAATTTCAACAAAGAAAAATTGTTTATCGTTGGAAAAACTATCAATGTTCAAATGGATTTTATCGTATTAAGTATTAGAAAATAAAATAATAAAAACAGTCCGCGCGTCACAAGTATACAACTAGTTATTATAAAATCACAAATAGAAAATTAATTGAATAATGCGTAATCTATATATGAATTTTCTAATTACAATTAAATATCTAATAAAATTTTTCCCTAAAAAAATTTATAAATTTTCTCATGTGCGATTTCAATTCCATTGTGGTGTTGGCAGCTCAGGTTTGAAGTATCTAAAATTTTTAAAATAAACATTCAATCAATAAATTAATTCAATTAAAATATCATAGTAAAAAATTTTCGCTTGATAATCATTCTTTATAATCCTAAAAAAAAAAAGATAATTTAAATCAATTAAGTAAAAAATTTTCAAAATAAATATTAAATTCATTAAATTAAATCAATTAAAATATCAAAATTAAAAATTTTATTATCTAAATCAATTAAATTTTTACCTCTTATTTGCTATAAATGAATCATATTGAATTTGGTATAATTCATCTTCAAGCAGGATATTTTTTCCAATAGCTTATTTCAAGAGTAAGCTATTGTCATTCCCAGATAAATCAAATTTAGTATATTTCAAATAACATTTTTGCTTTTTGGTTGATTGCAAAATCTATTCTTTTTTATTTATTTGTTTATTTTATTTATGAACTTGCAGTAATTTTGCCGTAGAGATTTGAAGCCAGAATATACGTTGTTAGATGGAAGCCCATCAGCACGTCTAAAAATATATGTTTTTGGTTATTCTAAGGTTTTTGAGTTGTAAATGAAATTTAATTTTGTAAATAATCATTTTATTAAAAAAAATTTAATACATAAAAAAAAAAATAGATTGGGATTTTGTTTTCTTGCCCCTTTTAATATTTTCATTTTTTCTAGAATTAGAAAAATGATAATTTTTATATCTAATTTACTGATGATTTTAAATAGATTTCTTATTAATTTTTTTCAAGTTCTTTTTGCTTTTAGGTAATGGTATCATGCAGGGCTGAGATATTAGCATTTTCTAGCTGTCTTTGGGAACAATTTTTTTTTTTTTTTTTTAATGTTAACAATATTATAATATTTAAGACAAGCAAACAATTTATTCATAAATATTCTTATATTTGTCTACTCTAAATTTTAATATATGCAGAATTATCCTCTTTTTAATTGATGTTTTAAAATTGATTGATTTTAAGATATAACTTAACATTAACGTGGTTGATAGTCTATTATTGTTAAATTTTGCTAACATGGGATCTAAATTTATTTTAAAGTAAATTTTGCATTAATTGAAATTCATATTCAAAATGTTACGATAATAAACATAACTCTAAATTGAAATTCAAAGTTTTCAAATTTAACTTGGTATTTGACAAAGTAGCCTGGAGAGTCATGTATTTGAAATGCAATCATGTCAAATCGAGATTCATCAAATTTAAATAAATATTAAAAATGTTATATAAATTATATAAGCTAATAAGCTTTTATTAGTAATCATAAGAAAATTAAAATTAGTATATATCATTAGAGTTTACATGTTGATTATTATAATAACGTTAATTAAATTTCAAAACAATAATTTCATGTAAATTAACTATTTAAATTTAAAATCTTACAATGGTGATTTTGCACAATAGTAAATATAGTCAAAACATAATTCTAAATCATAAATATTATATATATTTACGTAAATCAAATTAGAATAATTTTGGTAAATATAAAAAATATTTTGAGAAATAAAAAAATTATTATTATTAAAAGAAATTATGAAAAAAAAAAAAAGAGTGAAATGGAGCATTGTATCTATACATGTAATGTTGGATAACTTCTATGTACCTTCAAGCGCAGGTTCCAATCGGCATTTTAATATATTTTTAGAATTTAAGTGGAGGGCTAGTTTGGCTATGGGTGATAATAGATAGAATATGTGTAGGATAGTATAATACCATTATCTATATTTAAAGATGTGTATTTCTACTGATATCCGTTTAGTTAATAAATTTCAAATCCGTCCTTATACTCATAGGATTTCCAATAATTTATGTGTAACCTATTATCCAAATAATTACCGAATTATTTTTAAATATATGTGTAAATATAGAATATTTGATTTAAAAAATAAAATAAATTTGTATAATAAACAACGTAGTGATTTAGAATAATTGAATACTTGATATTTATGATATTTGATTTGATTATTTGATATAAAATTATAAATGCTAGAATTTCAAAGAGTATAGTATTCTAACGAGTTGTTGAATTTAATGAAATGATATTAAGATGTGTATTTAAATTAATTATTTTATGTAAAAAAATAAAGATAAAATAAAGTGAATTATTATTAATAAAAAAAAAGAATAACTGTCACAAACAATATTAATTTCAAATATAATAAATATGAAATATCTAAATAGTATATGCGTCTTAAGTATACGAAAGTCACTCTTTACCTTGCTATTTTTTCGCTCAAAATTATGAAAAATAAAAAGAAAAACTATAGAATAATATTAATTTAAAGAAAGTTTATTTAATTATAGAACTAGAGAGAGAACAATATCTAGAGAAAAGAAAAGAAAATTTAGAGAAAAAAAATCTAAAGAGAAAAGAGAAAGAGATTTAAAGAGTTTAAAAATGAAAAATTTGCAGAGAGTTTAAAGAAAGCAATTATAAGGAGAAAAAAACGGAGACCTAGACAAGAGAGAATTGATGAAAGAGAAGGGTCAAAATGATAAAATGAGAGAGCGAGAAATTTATTAGAGTTAGGTTTAACATTATATATTAAGGATACAAAATGACTTTTTTGTCCTTAATAAAAGGATAAGGTATAATAAATTATTTAACTAAATTAAAGGACATTCTGATAATCTTAATGAAATTGTTAAATTACTAATAATATATTATTAAAACGAAGTAGTTTTAATGATTGAAATATAAATTACTTAAAGACATTTAGGTCAATTTAAACTTATTTTTATATTTAAAAAAATATAAAAATTATTTTAGATTGTAAAATTCTAAAAATTTTATATAAAATATATAAAATTTTATATAAAATATATTAACTCAATAGTTCAGGTAAAATATGATTACGGATATGTATAAAATATTACACTATTCATATCTTACCCATATCCAATATTATTTTTGTAGATATAAATTTACCTATATCTATTATCCAATTAATTCAGATAATACCCACTTTAACAGGATAAAATTTAAATAAATACCCATTATAAGGTATAAATTGTCAAATCTAAATTTATCCTATTAAACTGGATCGAGTCTATCGATTTTTCGCCAAGTGGACCCCACCAGTTGGGCTGGATTGGATTCGACAACACCGATCAAAACTAATTGATAAGGTGATATTCGAATGTGCATTACGCAATCCATTCTAAATTTTAAAACTAATTTACTAAATAATAATAATAATTTAAAATGAATTTAAATTAAAAATTCAAAATTAAAATGATTTTTTTTTAAAATGGGTTTCTCCGTTTTGGTAAGATGCCCTCCCCACACATGTTGAATTTTATACTAACTTCCTTTTTTTTTTTTAATTGGATCATTGAAATAACTTTCATTTAAATATTTTTGTCATCTATTAATTTCAATTTTTCTTTTAAAAAAAAAAAGAATAATACCTAATAACAATTATGTTATTAATATTTGGAATATAGTTATTGTTCCCGCGTTTGGGCAAGGTCTCATTGACCAACTAAGGAAGTTGCATAAGAAATTTGAAACATATAAATTAGGATCATGGCAACTCTATGAATGAGCAAAACGCAGACAATATACATATACATAGCAAATATATAATGAGGCCTGAGTTATACATTGCACAGAAGCAAATGCCTTGATATAAGTAAAGGCATTAGATTAGTGGAAAAAACCTACGATGTACAAAACATCATTTGATAAGAATGCATCTTGCCGGAGATCCCTCAGCACCAACCAACCTCAAAGGTAAGCAATTGACATAGTACAGTCCAGGTTTGATATCATCAAGCTTTAAGCCTTCCACAGGAATGATTTCCTAAGGTATACTAGCATCGTTAGTGATGAAATAATGATCATCAATAATTTCTTTCCATTGAATCCCTATTCATGTAACCAAAGTTGCCTTGTTTCCATAGAGTAAATAAAAGCAAAAACCTATTTATTTATAAAGCCTCAATAAGAGGCTTGAAAAATGGTTTTTACCAAAAGAAAGTCATAATCTTGAAGTCACTTTAGTTCTCAAAAAAATTGAAGTGAATAAGCCCCCAACTATGAAAAAGTAAATATTCTAACAGCAGAGAACAGAATTCATCTTTGCAAGTAGTTAAAGCGTTATGCATTTGTCATACAAGCTAAAGAACTGGAGGTTGACATTCTAGTGTAGTGGAAAAGATTAGAATTTTCCAGATGGTTCAGTAGAAGAATCCTAAGGGATTGAACATTTGGATAATGCACTGATTTAGAAAATTACAAAACATGATTTATATAGTCTTACCTTGCTTTCCAGAAAGACAAGATGAGTCGAGGTCACGTCACTCCAAGCAGCAACAGATAGGTAATCAACACCTATATTTGCAACCAGAAAAATGTTTTTGTGCAATATTAATTAATGGGAAAACAACATAAAAATGTTTTGTTTATGCTTAATGTGTCTAATCAATGCCTTCATAATGAAAATGTTCTGTTTATGCTCAACAAGCAATAACACCTCCCAATTGGGAGTAAAAGTGGTATTTTCCGGATATGTCACAATAGTTTACCAACAAGCTTGATGTCTGTGTTCTCTACCAACCATTTTGCTCCATCCTCTGTGAATCCCACAAAGCTTGTGTCAAACTGAGGTTTGAACATTAGCCGTCTGCAATTGAATTGAACGTTGTTAAGATAACTATGGCCCCAAATTCAGCAGTAACTTCCATTAATTGTTTCAATAAGAAATCATGCATACATTAAGGGCTAGTTTGGTATTGCTATTGCAAAAAACCTGATTTTGGACTAAAAATAAGGAAGAATCCTATTAGGTTGAGTCAATAGACAACAGTTACTTGTCATTTGGTTTTTATGGACACAAACTCATTCTTGACATTCATATTTGAAACTTTGATCAAAATCAATTTTAGGCCCAAAAAACCAAATGGTTAGTAGCTATTGTACATTGGTACAAGAGAATTCTTCATTATCATCATCATCATCATCATCATCATCATCTAAGATCACCTTTCATTTATGTCTTCCGAATTCTGCCTCTCTTATCAATTACAATATTACATTCATCAACCCCCTATATTGCCATGTGGTCAGTAATATTATTACTAAATGCATTCTACTAAAATATGGCACATTAGCATTTCAGCCATACAGAAAGCAACCAAAAAAAAAAAAAAAAAAAGCAACTCATTATTAATGTAAAAATTTCCATAGAAAGGATATAATTGAGGACATAAACAGATCTTGTTAAAATGTACATAATTGATGTAAATGTTACCTGTCAGTATTTAATGTTCTGAAAAGTACACGACTTACTCCCTTGGGAATATTTAGGGACTTCATGACTTCAGCTGTAAGAAATTGATTATATTAATGAATTTCCATACAAAGTCTAATAAATGAGAAAATAATAATCTTAACGCATATGAAATTAAATCTTAATAATTGAAATTATGTTGCTTTTATTAGGTCATGGCTTCAAATTGGCACCTACGCTAAACACTAGAATATTCAATTTCTTTTCCAAAATTTTTCTTCATATTAAAATTTAAAATAATTTTACTTTGCTATATCCATTTCCATTTTTTTTTGTTGATTTTATATTTAGTCATAGTATAGACTATGACGAAGCTAGAGAGTCGACGGTGTTGATGGCTCCTAATCTCTAAAATACAAATTTTTAGATATAAAATTATAAAAATTTTATTATTTTAGGGAAAATTTTCTTTAAGTAAATTATGATTTAAGAAATTTAAACTCTGTAAAAAAATTTTCTGGCTCGGTCGCTTTATACAAAACAATAGGATAAAGGAAAAAAAATAATTTGCTTCAAATATTCCAAAATAAGCAGAAAAATACATACCTGTTATGTTTGAATCTCTTGGAACATCAATTAACAATCCAGGACCTATTGAAATAAACATAACCAATCATCTCAATAAGAATGCTAGTTCCTGTTCATATATCATGATAAGAATATAGTACACCAATTCGTTATGATGAGATTCCATTAACACAGAGACAATTCTAAGACTTATCGGAGATTCACAACACAAATAATCTCAAACTTCCATAAAGTACTAATTAGTTTGGCAATAAAAACATGATTTAAATATAGATGATATTGTTATAGCTTGCGAACGTCGTAAGCTCATTTGCAAGCTCAGGTTACATAGCTCAGCCCGGCAAACGATTTTAACTAATAACTTAATTAATTTAATTGTATTATTTATTACCGTTAAGCACTTGAAGATCAAGAGTATCGACGTCAAATCCAGCGTCGAAATAGTGATCAAAAAAGTGTCCCGGAGCATCGACGTGCGTGCCACTATGAACGGCGAACTTCATCTCGGAGATATTGGCGAACGAGCCGTTCTTCATGGTGGTAGAGAGGCGGAGGAATTGTCCTAGCCCATTCTCGGATCCATAAGACGGCATGTGGCTTGTGTATCTATGGCTGATGTCGAAGATTCTCCCGTGGCCATGGATTTCCCGGCGAATTGGAATTAAATTTTCGTTTTGGGAAGCGGAGATGGAGGTGTCAGTGGTGCCAGGGACGGTGGGGTAGGCTGAAGTGGAAGCGGTGGCCGTGGTGGTGGTGGAGGAGAGGGGAGAGAGAAGCAATAGGAGGAAGAGAGAAATCATGGTGAATTGATGATGATTTTTGTTTCAGTTTTGGCTATGTTGACTTGCAGTTACTGATTATTATGCTTTTATAGAAAGGCCCAAATCGCAGCTGAGAGATAAGTATGTGCAATTTGTTTGATTGTGTGGGAGAAAAAAAAAAAAAAAAAAAAAAAAAGAGCTGAATAATTAGAAAATTGTCGGAAACATTTGCAAAATTCAAAATTTTATTTTTTAAAATTAAGATTCTATTATATTAATGTTCATATTTGAACAGACCTGCTTTCTTGGAAGTATTCTTTATTTGTAGTATGACAATAGCTTGACAAGTGTCTTACGAAAACGCAATAAAAATTGTAACCGGTTTATCCTTTGCATATAGGACAAAAATTGATAAAACACGTGAAATTGAATTTGGAAATCCAAATTCTGCTTGAAGAAGTTGAATATCCATTCCCATCCAAGGTAAATTGTTTCCTCCCAAGCCCAAAGAGCTGTATTGTATTTATTTATTTATTTTTTTAAAGCTAAAATTAATAAAATTTCACTTTTTTTTTTTTTAATTAACGGTAGCTGTGATTAAAAGATTATGAGAAAAAATTTGAAAATAAAAAAACTACTTAAGATAAAAAAGACAACAATAAACAATAAATTAAATAAATTTCTACAACAAATTAAATAAATTTTTATTTTCAATAGGTTTTTATAATCATATTATTATTTTCTTTAATTGAATTTTTTTTTTTTGTATGTATTCGAAAAATTATATAAAACTAGATAATTTTGTCTCTTTTTATAGTGCATCGAGTTTACTTATAAATATTTTAAAAACACAAAATAACATGTAAAATCACTAATATATTATAAATTTATCGAGAATGATGTAAAAAAATCATATTTTATAAATGTCTTAAAATTATAAAATAATAAGTAAAATCACTAACATTTTATAAATTTATGAAGAATTTTATAAGAAAGTGTCATATTTTATAAATATCTTTAAATTACAAAATAATGGTTAAAAAATACTAATATTTTATAAATTTACAAAAAATTTTATAAAATATGGTCATTTTTTTGTAAGGTTACTTGAAGTAACCTTTTACTTGAATCAAAGCAACCGCTAGCCAGTGATACCCGGTTGCTTATTGTCACACCCCAAAATCTTGATAAGATGATGGTCCCAGGACAAGAGTAAGTTTAAGACTACTACACACTCATAGAATCCAATAATATCAATCATCTCCCTGAATCAACTTAATATCAATTCCAATGCATGCATATATTCCAATATAATTCAATTAACAAAATAAATATTTTCAAATCCCTTCAACTACTACGGAGTGCCTAGAGTAGTATATAATGAAACATAATAAAACGATTTAAATTATTACATAAATAGCTTATTGTAAAGGAAAGGAAAATAAGAGCTTAATCTTCTCTATATCTAACCTCCTCTACTCTAGCACCTGAAAAATCACAATGAAGAGGGATGAGCCTTCAACTTAGTGAATTATGAAATATAACCATACCTGGGGGTTGAACAATGAGTATATAACAAAATGGTTTTAGAAACGATAACGTATACATGCCTAGAAAGAATGGCACCAAAGAGATAAAACTAATAAATCAATCAAACAATAACAATCAATAAGGGCAGTAACTTCTCCCTTGTTACATATGCTTGGCCGAGCATACGTCTAAAGTATATATATAGTCCTCTCTAGGTAGGACACTAATATGTTTGACCTTATCAGTTAGGTCACCAGTGCACGCGGCCTAATAGTTTATCCCCCATTAGTATAGGCATTCTATAATATATATGGTCAATGGCTCGTTCAATAGCTTGGTAGGAACAATAATAACAATTAGATCCAAGTGATCTTTTGATAATCAATAAACAAAATTCAATAATTACCATAGGTTAACAAAACAAGGTAATGATCCAACGACGAATAACAATAAAGGTTCAAAGGCCGATAACAATGATAACAATAATAATTAATAAGCAATATAAATCAATTTAATTCGATAGGAATTTCAATAAATCATTTATGATAGGTTACCATATATTGATATATTTTATAACTTATCTCTCTAAGCAATTTCTCCAATTAATTACCAATCACTTCAATCCGAATGAGATGCAATAAATCTCAGATTTACGATCTACAATAAAACTTTCAATTTAATTATCATCGATTTCTGTACTAAAGACTTTCATAGATCTAAACTAATTAACGTAATAATTTTAGATTAAAATCAATATTAATCTATTCTATTACTTAATTAAATAAAACTATTACATTCTAAAATAAGAATAATCATTAGAAACAGATTTGGAAGGTCGATCGTCGCTTACCGGAGATTCACCGGAAAACTATTTTAATGCCAGATTTTGATAAAAATAGTATCAATAGTCTTCTTTTGGAATGGAGATCTAGATTTTCTAACTATCTGCTATTCGTCAGACGATTGCTAGAAAACTATTGTAGTCAGCTGACTCTCATTAGATTCCAACTAAAATTTCAAGTTAGTCAAAAAATTACAATATACCAAATGAAAGCTGTAAGATGAGGAGTCTATCTGTATCAAAATCATTGGAAATGAAATTTGATGAAAATTGGCTCAGAAGATTCTGGTAGGCTACCATTCTAACAGTCCATGCAGCCTCTTCCAGTGGCAGATGGTGGTGATCTTGATGTCATTGGACTGATTTCAATCACCTCTTCCTGGTGGTCCAGCACATGAGCAATTATGGTCACCAAAGGGCAGCGGTTCGGCTAGCAAAAGCTGTTGGCAACACACTCTTTCTTTGCTGTCTCTCTCTTTCTCTCTCTCTCTCTCCCTCTCCCTTTCTCTCTAGTTGTCTGTTGATAGATCCTCCAGCCAACCCCCCCTCCCTTTCTTTAAATAAAAGTTGATTGGTCCTAGTGATTAAAGGCAAAATAATATTTTTTTTATAATAACTATAATAATGATAATAATAATAAAATAATAATAATTCTCATAAATTCATAATAATAATAATAATTCCCAAAAATCAATAATAATAATATTTCACTAAAAATAAATAACAATTATCGATACCAAAATTTAAAATAGCTTAATCAATAATGACAAAAAATAATGATGTTTAGTAAAATTTTGATAATAATGAAATCACAATATTTTTGAATGAATAAATAATAAATAGGTGTTAATTTCCTAAATTAATTTGAAATTAACAAAAAAATATGAATCTATCAAAAATAGCTATAAGGACTTCTTCGTAAGACAAATCCTGCTTAAAGCTAACTATTGACACTACAAAATATGAGACGGATCTGAAACATATTTACAAAGCATTGAAACATGAAACACAGGATGAACATTATCCAGAGTAGGCAGTAATGCCAAATGATATGAAACCTCTTCCACTCGGTCCAGAATCTCAAAAGGACCAATGTATCGAGGAGACAATTTACCTTTCTTACCAAATCTCATGACACCCTTCATCGATGAAATCTTCAAGAATACATGATCGCCGATAGCAAACTATAAATCTGTTCTCTTTGGATCAGCGTAACTCTTTTGATGACTAAATGCTGTCTTCAATCTTTCCTTTATGAGGGGTATTTTCTCTAAAGTGTACTAAATCAATTCAGGTCCTTCTATAAACTTCTCACCAATTTCATCCCAACAGATAGGAGATTTACATGTTCTCCATAGAATACTTCATAAGAAGCCATCTTGATTTAACTGTGATAACTATTGTTATAAGCAAACTCAATCAAAGGTAAATGCTTATCCCAATTTCCTTCAAAGTCTAGAATACACATTCTCAACATGACTTCTAGTGTTTGAATGATTCTTTTTGATTGGCCATTTGTCTGAGTGTGGAAAGCTGTATTGATGTTCAATTGAGTGCCTAGTGATTCATGTAACTTTTGCCAAAATCTCGATGTAAATTGTGTTCCTCCATCTGAAATGATAGAGACTGAAACTTTATAAAGTCGTACTATCTCATTAATATATACTTGAGCATACTATGAAGCTAACTAAGTGGTCTTAACTAGCAAAAAGTGAGCTGACTTGGTCAATCTATCTACAATTATCCATATAGAGTCATACCCACTCGATGTCTAGGGCAAACCAACCACAAAGTCCATAGTGATTCTTTTCTATTTCCATTTTAGCAGTGGCAATTATTGAAGCAACCCAAAAGGTTTCTGGTGCTCAAACTTAACTTATTAACAGGTTAAGCATCTTGCCACATATTCTGCTATATCTTTCCTCATTCCACTCCACCAATAAGAACTCTTCACATCATGATGCATTTTAGTTGCACTCAGATGTACATTATAAGTTGTATAATGAGCCTCTTTCATGATTTATTCTCATAATTCATTAACTACAAGAACACACAATCGAGTGCCACATCTCAATACTCCATCTACAATAGTAAATCCTAGAGCCTTTTCTGCTTTCACATCATTCTTCAGTTTCACCATTTGAGGATCTCTGTCCTATGTAGCTTTAATCTAATCAATCAATAGTGGTTTGATTTAAAAGTGAGCCAGCAGTATTTTAGAGTCTCACACTTCAAATTAAACACCTTGATCATATAAGTTTTACATTTCTTTCACCAATGATCTTTGATGCACATGAATGTGAACTATACTTCCCAATGACTTTTGACTTAAAGTATTTGCTACCACATTTGCTTTTCCCGGATGATACAGGATCTCACAATCATAGTCCTTAAGCAATTCCATCTATCTTCTTTGCCTAAGGTTTAGATCTTTTTGCTGGAAGATATACTTTAGACTTTTTTGATCCTTATAAATCTCACATTTCTCCCTATAGAGGTGGTGTCTCCATATTTTCAAAGCAAATACTATTATAGTAATCTCCAAGTCATGGGTTGGGTAATTCAACTCATGCTTCCTTAACTGTTTGGAAGCATAGGCTATTACCTTGCCATGTTGCATTAAAACACAACCCAGTCCTATTCGTGAGGCATCACAATAGACTGCATACTCTCCTTCACTAGATGGTAATGCCAACACCAATGCAGTAGTGAGGCAAGTGTTAAGTTTTTGAAAACTTTCCTCATAAGCATCTGACCACTGATACTTTACTTACTTTTGAGTAAGTCTGGTCAACAGTGCGGCTACTTTAGAGAAATCTTTAACAAATCTTCGATAGTAACTTGCTAAACCTAAGAAACTTTTAACTTCTGCCACATTGGTAGGTCTAGGCCACTTGAGAATTGCTTCCACTTTCTTTGGGTCCACTTGAAGTCCTTCTTTGTTGATTACATGACCTAAGAAACATACACTATCTAGCCAAAATTCACACTTGGAGAGCTTAGCATATAATCGGTGCTCTTTTAGGGTTTGCAATACTATACGGAGGTGCTTTTCATGCTCTTCTCTACTCCTTGAATACACCATAATATCATCAATGAATACGATGATGAATTTATCTCAGGAGGATTTGAAGACTTGATTTATTAAATCCATAAAAGTAGCTGGTGCATTCGTTAACCCAAAAGGCAACACAAAGAATTCATAGTGTTTGTATCTTGTTTGGAATGCTGTTTTAGGCATATCCTCCTTCTGAATTCTTAGTTGGTGATACCCTGATCTCAAATCTATTTTTGAGAAATGACTTACTCCTTGCAACTGATCAAATAAATCATCTACTCGGGGTAATGGGTATTTATTCCAAACAGTGACTTTGTTGAGTTGACAGTAATCGATATATAATTGCAAGGACCCATCTTTCTTCTTTACGAACAAAATAGGTGCACTCCAAGGTGAACTACTTGGGCAGATAAACCCCTTGTCAAGCAGATCTTATAGTTGCAACTTCAACTCTTTCAATTCAGTTGGTGCCATGTGATAAGGAGGTATAGAGATCAAATTAGTTCCTAGTAACACTTTAATATTGAATTCAATCTCCCTTTTAGGTGGCAAACTAGGCAATTCCTCATGAAACACATCTGAAAATTCATTAACAATTGAAATATGTTCTATCCCCTTTACGTCAAACTCAATATCTTTGATGTAAGCTAAATACCCTTAACATCCTTTTCTTAACAATCTCCTTGCTCCAATAGCAGAGATTAGATTATATGGTGCTTCACTTCTTTCTCTTTAATATTTAAATTCCTTTCCTGCAAGAGGTCTAGATGTTATCTTCTTATTATGACAATCTACGGTGGCAAAATTCTTGGACAACCAATCTATGCCCAAGATTACATCAAACTCTAACATTTGGCAGTTCTATCAAATGAACTTCTAGCTCTCTATTATCAATTTTCACTACACAAGAAGGAAAAACATTCTAAACTTCTATTTCTCCTTCTAAAGGTGTAAACACAACCAATGAATTTTTTAATAATTTCTTAGCAAAACACAAAGAAATAAAGGAATGGGTAGCTCCAGAATCAAACAGTACTCATGCATCCAAAGTTTGGATAGGGAGAATACCTATATCCACAGTGTTTGAGGCATGTGCTTCTAGTTATGTTAAATCAAATACTTTTCCTTTGCCTCTACCCATAGGTGTCTGACTAGAAGTCTGTCCAGAAGCTTGTCCTAAACCTACACCAATCTCGATGCCTTTACCACCATTTCCTCTACCTGTCGGCATTCTATTGTTTTTGAATCTCTCCATTTGAACTGTGGACTAAGAATTCTGTGGTCTAACTATAGATCCCCGTGGATAATCTTTCACAAAGTGTCCTGGCTGCCCGCAGCCAAAACAAACACCTATCACTATGTAACATGGCCCTTATGTTTCTTCCCACAAGTAGGACATAGGGGAAAGGAAGAATTGGATGGAGTGGTATTAGCTACACTGTAACTTGATGTAAGCAAATTATTATACCCTAGCCCTTATGACTAAATATAGGATGAGCAAGGGGTCAAACACTGGGAAAAATGATGAATTTATTATTAACCAAACAAATAATAAGATGAATAGGCAAAGAATAATTGGAGTTTGAGTAACTAATTAACTACTAATTTAACTACAAATCACTAAATTCTAAATAATTCAAAGTTATTAAACAATTTCTGAAAAGAGAATAGGTTAGAATTACAAATTAAATTTAAATCAATGAACTTCTAACATGTATATAAAATAAGATTATGAATGAGTTGCTTGGAGAATTAACCTGAAATCTTTAAAAGCTTATCTCTAAGTCAATTAAAGGTATTTTTGAATAGACTTACACACACTCTCATGTCAATGTAAATGTAAACAAAAACCATGAAGTTCAATGTTAATTCTTTTTATCCCTTTAGAAGTAGATTCTAATTAATCTTTTAACTTAAGTGACATCAATTACTTTTCCATTAAGAATTCCAATTCTCATTGCAAATTCTTAACTAACATTTTACATATGGTGATCAAGCATATATAACAACTATTAAGAACTTAATTGAAGCCAAATCAATCATTCATTAACAAAATATCAAAATGAAGTTCATAGACTAAATTTGCATTGCAATTCTAATCACAAGTACTTTAGCCTTGATGAATTGTTAGATATTTTATAAAAAGAAAGTTAAACATTCAATCATCAAGAAATAAAATAGATTAAGTGAAGAAAAAGTTATAGAAATCTTTTACTAGCCCTTTTCAAGATTTGAAGCCTTGATACAAGAATAGTTTTCCAAAGTGCTGTACTTGAAAGTTGTAAGATCTCTCTTTTTCTTCTTAATACAATACTCTCTACTTGTATTATGATTTTCTAGATCTCTTTTATAGAAGAAACTTCAACTATTTAAAGGCTTTGAACGGTTAAAAGTCATAATATTTCATAAAGAAATGCAACACTTTGTGAAAAGTCACCTAATAAATGCTTTAGAAACTTCAAGGGCATTTCGATCAATGCAAATGGCAAAATTAGACTTTGAGGTCTTTATGAAAGTTGTAGGCCTTTTATCAGCTTTCCATAGGCTCTTGAATCGTTTCAATCCGAGTTGTGTAGAGGAATTTATGACTGAAACATTGCAGACTGTTTGTGAAGAAATGCAACACTTTGTAAAAAGTCACCTAATAACTGCTTCAAAAAATTCAAGGGCATTTTGGTCAATTTAGATGAAAAAATTTAACTTCGAGGTCTTCATGAAAGTTATAGGCTTTTTTATCAGCTTTCCATAGCCTCTTGAATTGTTTCAATCCGAGTTGTGTAGAGGAAGTTATGACTGAAACATTCCAAATTATTCATGAAGAATCCTGCCTTTTGGTGTGTGGCGACTCGGCACCAACTCATCCTCCACTCAACAATTCAGCACAGCAGCCATTGGTGCTGAGTCAGCACACTTGGTGACGACTCAGCACCAGTGAATTCCAAAATTTGATGTCTTTTTATATTTGACTCTTCTATGAACCTCCAATACCTCCCATAACCTACTAAAACTTATAAAATACTCTCAAAACTATCAGGTTAAGGAGATATCTTGAGAAAATAACAAACTATTCATGAAGAATCCTGCCTTTTGGTGTGTGCCGACTCGGCACCAACTCATCCTCCACTCAACAACTCGGCACAACAGCCATTGGTGCTGAGTCAGCACACTTGGTGATGACTCGGCACCAGTGAATTTCAAAATTTGATGTCTTTTTATATTTGACTCTTCTAGGAACCTCCAATACCTCCCATAACCTACTACAACTTATAAAATACTCTCAAAACCATCAGGTTAAAGAGATATCTTGAGAAAATATTAGTAGAATAAATATTAAGGGAATAAAACACAAAATGCATTATAATATACTAAACATATACCTAAAAAGCAACTAAAATGCACTTGAAATAACACTAAATCCATACCATTTTACATCACATCATAACTCATCTGAGAAGTTGATCTAGTAGGATTCTATTTCACTTGAGATCTCCCTTATTGACCTCTGAAATTACCTGATGATTTTAGGGATATATCTATGTTCTTCACCCCATTATCATCTCTACCTTGTTTGAAGGAATTTCCAAACATGGCTTTCTTCTTCTGCTCTCTAATCACCTTTACTTCTACTTTTCTATTCTCAATCATCCTTGCTTTGTCGACCACTTTGGAGAAAGAGTCAAATACATGAGTAGCTAAAACTTTGAATAAAGGTGCAGTTAATCCTCTATAGAAATGCTGAATTCTAGCATCTTCATTAGGTACAAGAGCTGGAGCATACTTGCTCAATTGATGAAACTTCTTAGCATAATCATAAACAAATATGTCTAGGGTCTGTACTAACCTTTCAAATTCCACAACTCTAGTCTCCCTTACACTTTCTAGTAAGAATTCATTCAACACTTTTTCCTTAAACTGCTCCTAAGTAATATCTTCATTATTTCTGAGTATTCCAGTTATACTCCTCTTAAACCATTCCATGGCATCTTCTTTCATTAAGTATCTAGCAAACTCCACTGCTTATAATCTGAGCCTTATCTTCAATTTCTTCTGAGAAATTCATAGGGTCCACATCACCCTCATATTCAAAAAGCTTTAGTTTCAAGAACCTTTCATAACTGATTTTCTCTACCAGAGGAAAATCTGGTGGCTGGGGTGGAGCAACTGGAGTAACAAGAATAGGAGGAATAGGTTGTTGTCTCTATTGAGTAATTAACTCAACCAGCATCTTGTAATTCCTCTAGAGTTGGTCTAACCTTTGTGTTATTATAGCAATATCAACTTGAGGTGCAAGCGGAGGGACTGTGTTATTGTCTACTCGATTAACAAAACCATCTTCAGGAGGAATAACCCTTTTGGGATGACTATGGCCTTGGCCACGATGAGGAGGAATATCCATAAACTGATAGAAATCAGACAACTTAGATTCATAACATAATGATATCCTTGGATCTATATCTAAGAAGACATAACAATGACATGATGGAATTCTAAACTCCATAGTTTTTTTCCCTAATTATGCATTTACTTAGGTTGCAATACTTCTATAGTTGTAAACCTTTACTCTGATACCACCTCTGTCACACCCCAGAATCTTGATGATGTAACGGTCCTAGGGCAAGTGTAAGTTTAAAACTACCATACACCTGTAGAACCCAATAATATCAATCATATCCCTGAATGAACTTAATGTCAATTCCAACACATGCATATATTCCAATATAATTCAATTAACAAAATAAACATTTCCAAATCCCTTCAACTACTACAGAGTGCCTAGAGTAGTACATACTAAAGCACAATAAAGCGATGTAAATTATTACATAAATAGCTTCTTGTAGTGGAAAGGAAAATAAGAGCTTAATCTTCTCTATATCTAGCCTCTTCTACTCTTGCACTTGAAAAACCACAATGAAGAGGGTGAGCTTTCAACTCAGTGAATTATGAAATATAACCATATCTGGGGGCTGAACAATGAGTATATAACAAAATGGTTTAAGAAACAATAACACATATGTACCTAGAAAGAATGGCACTAAAGAGACAGAACCAATCAATCAATATTAATCAATAACAATCAATAAGGGCAGTAATTTCTCCCTTGTTACATATGCTTGGCCAAGCATATGCCTAGACTATATATTTATATAGTCCTCTCTATGTAGGACATTGATATATTTGACTTTATCAGTTAGGTCACCAGTACACACGGCCTAATAGTTTATCTCCCATCAGTATAGGCATTTTGTCATATATATGGTCAATGGCTCAATCAATAGCTTGGTAGGAACAATAATAACAATTAGGCCCAAATGGTCTTTTGATAATCAATAAATAATATTTAGTAATTACCACAGGTTAACAAAACAATGTAATGATCCAACAATGAATAACAATAAAGTTCAAAGGCCGATAACAATAATAATTAATAAGCAATTTAAGTCAATTTAATTCAATAGGAATTTCAATAAATCATTTATGGTAGGTTACCATATATCGATATATTTCATAACTTACCTCTCTAAGCAATTTGTCCAATCAATTACCAATCACTTCAATCCGAATAGATGCGATAAATCTCAGATGTACGACCTATAATAAAACTTCCGATTTAATTATCATCGATCTCTGTACTAAAGACTTCTATAGATCTAAACTAATTAACTTAATAATTTTAGATTAAAATCAATATTAATTTATTCTATTACTTAATTAAATAAAATTATTATGTTCTAAGATCTGAATAGTTATTAGAAATAGATTTGGAAGGTCGATCGTCATTTACCGGGATTTGCTAGAAAACTATTTTAATGCCAGACTTTGATAAAAATAGTGTACTTTAATGCCGGATTTCGATAAAAACAATGTCAATAATCTTGTTTTGGAATGGAGATCTAGATTTGCTAGCTATATGCTATTCGTTGGAGGATCACTAAAAAATTGCTTCGGTTAGCCGTTTGTCACTAGATTCCAACAAAAATTTCAAGTTAGTCCAAAAATTACAAATGATATACCAAATGAAAGCTGGTAAGATGAGGATTCTATCTGTACCAAAATTATTAGAAATGGAAGTCGGAAAGCTGAAGAAAATTGGCTACGAAGATTCTGGCATACAGGCATGTCGGAGGTGCGTGTGGCTTCGTCCGGTGGCAAATGGCGACGATCTTGGTGTCGTTGGAAAGATCTCAATCTCCTCTTCTTGGTGATTTGGCGCATGCACAGTTATGATCATCAGAGGGCTGCAATTCGGCCGGCAGAAGCTGCTGGCGATACTCTCTCTCTCTCTCTCTTTACTGTCTCTTTCTCTGTCTTTGGTTGTTTGCTGACAGCTAGCCCCCTCCCCCTTTTAAATAAAAGTTGATTGTTCCACTAGGACCAATCAGCCCATGATTAAAGGCAAAATAATTTTTTTATAATAATTATAATAATGATAATAAAAATAAATAATAATAATTCTCATAAATTCATAATAATAATAATTCCTAAAAATCAATAATAGTAATATTTCACTAAAAATAAATAACAATTATTGATACCAAAATTTAAAATAAATTAATCAATAATTACTAAAAATAATAATTTTTAGTAAAATTTTGATAATAATGAAATCACAATATTTTTGAATGAATAAATAATAAATAGGTGTTAATTTCCTAAATTAATTTGAAATTAACAAAATAATATGAATAAATAATATTTAATCGATTAGCAATAATTTAATATTGCTTTAAAATATTCTTGAAATTTTTCTAATTAGAATATTTATTAAATTTAAATAAATAAATACTCCAAAAATCTAATGATAAAAATAAAATTTTCTAAAATATTACACTTATCAACAAAAACAGACATGCATTGAAGAAATTTACTATCATTATTTTATTGAATAGATTATTAACAATAAAATTTTGGATTACTAATTTATCAATAAAATTATAATTAATTGATAATTAATTATATTTATTCAATAAACTAATTAAATTAAAAAAAATCTTTTTTAACTAATAATATTGAAATTTTAGGTGACTATGATATATATTTATGTGATTTGATCATAAATTGAGTTTTAATAAAATTAAAATTTTGGGCATGACATAATTTCTATTTACTTCAAATTTATTTATTTTTTATACTAAAATAATTGAATTCTATAAATTACTCCTTTCAAACATGAATATGAATTACATTTTTACAATATTTCACTTTCCAAATAGGAGTATAAGTTTTTCAAAAATTTTATAAAATTAATTTTTTTTTATAAAAATCATGAAAATTTTGTAAAAAATGCTTCTATTTTGTAATTCATTAAAATTACAAAATAATGACCAAAATCATAAATATTTTATAAATTTCTAGAGAATTTTATAAAAAAGAGTAATATTTTATAATTTCTTGATATTACAAAATAATGGCTAAAATATTTTGTAAATATATTGATAATTTTATAAAAAAGTGTCATATTTTATAAATCTTGAAGTTACAAAATAATTATCAAAATCAATAATATTTTATAAATTTCTTGAGAATTTTATAAAAAATATCTATATTTTGTAATTCCTTAATATTACAAAATAATGACTAAAATTAAAAATATTTTGTAAATATATTGATAATTTTGTAAACGATAGTCATATTTTGTAATTCTTTAAAATTACAAAATAATGGCCAAAAATAGACAATTTTATAAATATTTTGTTAATTTTGTAAAAAAGTGACATATTTTGTAAATTTTAAAATTATAAAAGAATTGCTGAAATCATCAATATTTTATAAAAATCATGAGAATTTTGTAAAAAAATGGTCCTATTTTGTAATTCCTTAAAATTACAAAATAATGGCAAAAATCTTGAATATTTTGTAAATTTCTCTAGAATTTTATAAAAAAAGAGCAATATTTTATAATTTCTTGATAGTACAAAATAATGGCTAAAATATTTTATAAATATATTGATAATTTTGTAAAAAAGTGTCATATTTTATAAATCTTAAAGTTAGAAAATAATTGTCAAAATCAGTGATATTTTGTAAATTTCTTGAGAATTTTGTAAAAAATAGCTATATTTTGTAGTTCCTTAAAATTACAAAATCATGGCTAAAATTAGAAATATGTTATAAATATATTGATAATTTTGTAATCGATAGCCATATTTTGTAATTCTTTAAAATTACAAAATAATGGCTAAAAATAGAAAAATTTTGTAAATAAATTGATAATTTTGTAAAAAAAAAATGATACATTTTGTAAATTTTAAGGTTACAAAAGAATTACCAAAATCAGTAATATTTTGTAAAAATCATGAGAATTTTCTAAAAAATGATCCTATTTTATAATATCCTACTAAAATTACAAAATAATGACCAAAATCATGAATATTTTGTAAATTTCTTGAAAATTTGTAAAAAAAGAGCAATATTTTGTAATTCATTGGGATTATATAATAATGGCTGAAATATTTCATAAATATATTGATAATTTTATTAAAAAGTGTCATATTTTATAAATTTTAAGATTACAAAATAATTGTTAAAATCAATAATATTTTGGAAATTTTTTGAGAATTTTGTAAAAAAAACTATATTCTGTAAATTCTTAAGATTATAAAATAATAACTAAAATTATGGATATTTTATAAATGTATTGATAATTTTGTAAAAGATGTACATATTTTGTAAATTCTTAATATTACAAAATAATTATGAAAATCAAAGATATTTTATAAATTGGTTGAGAATTTTATAAAAAAGTGTCATAGTTTGTAAATTCTTAAGGTTACAAAATAATGATTAAAATTTCTAAGATTTTGTAGATATCTTGAGAATTTAGTAAAAAATAGCCATATTTTGTAAATTCTTAAAGTTACAAAATAATTGCTAAAATAAGAGATATTTTGTAAGTTGGTTAAGAATTTTGTAAAAAAATATTATATTTTGTAAATTTTTAAGGTTACAAAATAATTGTCAAAATTTGAGATATTTTGTAAATGATTTGAGAATTTTGTAAAAAATAGACATATTTTGTAAGTTTAATGTACAAAATTTGTGATATTTTATAAATGTCTTGAGAATTTTATAAAAAATGTCATATTTTATAAGTTTTTAAGGTTACAAAATAATAATCAAAATCATCCATACTTTGTAAATTTCATGAAAATTTTATGAAAAAGTGATATATTTTGTAAATTCTGAAAGTTATAAAATAATGACAAAAAATTATCCATATTTTGTAAATTTCTTAAAAATTTTGTAAAAATAGTGAAATATTTTGTAATTCCTTAATGTTACAAAATAATAGTTAAAATCACACATATTTTGTAAAATTCTTGAGAATTTTATAAAAAAGCTTATATTTTATAAACCCTTCACTCAGATTTTATAAATTTCTTCACAATTTTATAAAAAAGTGTCATATTTATAAATTCTGAAGTTTATAAAATAGTGGTCAAAATGACCCATATTTTGTAAAATTATTGAGAATTTTGTAAAAAATTAAAATATTTTATAGTTTCTTAAAATTACAAAATAATGACTAAAATTACCTATATTTTGTAAAATTATTGAGAATTTTGTAAAAAAATAAAATATTTTATAATTCCTTAAGGTTATAAAATAATAGCCTAAATTACTTGTATTTTGCAAATTTTTATGAATTTTATGAAAAAGTGTTATATTTTATAATTTTTTAAAGTTACAAAATAATGACCAAAATTACTCATATTTTATAAAATTCTAAAGAATTTTGTAAAAATTACCCATATTTTAGAAATCCTTATGTTTACAAAATAATGGGTAAAATCGCCAATATTTTGTGAATTTGTTGATAATTTTATAAAAAAAGGTCATATTTCACAAATTTTTAAAATTACAAAACAATAGGTAAAATCATTGATATTTTATAAATTTATTGATAATTTTATAAAAAATGACCTTATTTATAAATCCTTAAGATTATAAAATAATAGAAAAAATTGCTAATATTTAGTAAATTTATGGAGAATTTTGTAAAAAAAAAAAGTATCATTTTTTGTAAATCCCTTAAAATTACAAAATAATTGGTAAAATTACTGATATTTTATAAATTTATTGAAAATTTTGTAAAATAATATATATATATATATTTTTTTGTAAACCTTGAGTTACAAAAAAAAATGCATGAAAATCATCTTTAATTTTGAAAATTTATTTAAGGAACTTCCTACCTTAATTTATTTTTAATTATGTAAAAATTTATTATGACTTCAATTTCATTGTGGAATTTGGTGCTTGGAAAGAAAAAAAGAAAAAAAAAAGGATAAAACTGCCATAGAATACCCTACTATTGCCGCAGGGTTTCTTTGCGGATCCTTTACAGCAGACTATAGTGCCGCAAGCTTCTTTGTGTATACCGTAGAGAGTCTATAGTTTTGCACTTTTTTTTTTTTCCTACCGTAGCTCTTAGTAACTCATCTTTTTTTAGTCTACTTTATTGATTTTTGTTTTTTTGGAGTTTCGTTCTTCCTTGTGCGTGATTCTAAAAGACCCAAGACTTTTTCAACGGTCTATATATGACTAATTTCTCCATGTAAATGCTTGACTGTTATTCCAAGATATACATAAGTTGGATATATGCATTAAAATGTCTTAAATATGCAAAATTATATTTTCACACTTATATTTATTATTTATAAGTTATAAATAAATATAATATACATATAGCTAAAATTAAACATTGACATAAATAAAAAAATTACAATAGTATTGTATCACAACATAATCATGTCTAATGTATATTTTAACATATTAATATCCAATTAAATCTAAAAGAAACTTAATTATTTATCATAAATGTATATTATATTTAATTAAATCATAATTTTTTTGAAACATTAATTGTTAACAACTTTTTATTTTTATTTTAATATAATTTAATTAATTAATTAACAAAAAAATAACTATAGAATATCATTTAATGATATTAAAATTTCATAACAAAGTTAGGTATGATGATAATTCAATTGAAAATTTAAATTATTTAATATACTATACAAAATAATATTTCCTATTTTTACAAAATAACTTTTATACAAAATACAAAATCCTTTAAAATCTTATTAAATAATTGATTGTAGAATTTTTTAATTTTAATTAAAAAGCCTTCTTTAATTTGAACTTTCAAATATAAAAACATATAAATTTTAATAATGAAGAAAATAATAATATTGACTATATATTATTATGAGATAATATATATAATTCATTTTATAATATCTCATTTTTTAAATTCATTATTATGAGGTAATTTATTAAAAAAATAATTCAAAAAGTTTTTATAACTATTAAAAAATATTTTTGTAATATTTTATTTTTATGTAAATATGAAAAAATTGTACAAATCCTTATATTTATATATTATTCTTCATAAAATAAAAACTATAAAGTGAAATTTTTTCTGAAGAATTAGAAAATAAAATAAAATAAAACAAATTATAAACTAATAGAAATTTTATTAGCCCTTGAAAATTTAAAATATCAATAATTTTCCTAAACAGTTAGTCGCGAGGGAATTAATTTCTAAGTTCAATTCACAAGTTCAAATAGTTAAATGGTCCCACTAAATTTTGTCCTAATGGGTATATGGCTAACCTTTTTTTATTGTTTATTTATTTTTTATTTTTTATGTGAGAGTTACCGGTTGAACAGGTAGCCTGTTATATATGTCTTAAAAAAAACCTCAAGTAACTTTTACTCGAGAGTTTATCAAGTCACCTTAGCACGCATCTTGAAAAGAAATACATTGGCAAAAGAAAAAAAAAAAAAACTTTGAAAGAAAATAATTTACAAAATTTATTTTTTTAAAAAAATACAGATCGAATTGAGGTATTTTATAAAGAGGTGATAACCTATATAATAATATTTTCAATGGTACTCTTTATTTTAAAGATAATATTTTATTTAATAGAAAGTATTTAGTTGATAAAAAGTATAAAATTTTATTTAATCCAATAGGCTTTTTATATTTTGCTCTTTATTTTACTTTATTCCATAAGTATTAATTATTTTAATTTTTCATTCTTAAAATTTGTCCAATAAAAAAAATGGTATTAAAATTATTTTAAATAAAATGTTTAAAAATTTATATTGTATTAATTAAAATTATAATAGAGAGTGATATTTGATTCTCTAAATGTAGAGAGACAAATTAACTCTCTTCTTTATTTTTTAGAGATAAAAAGTCTATTAAATTTTATTTTTGAAATAATTTTTTATAACACAGAGTTTAATATATATAAAAAATACATTAAAGATGCTCTAATCTATGCACATTCTCACCACAAGTGAAAGTAGATCCTGAAGGACTAAATTTCTTTTAGTACAAATAAAATTTAAGAGTAAATACAAATCATATTATTTTACAAAAATTTAATTTAATTAATAGTTAGTTTATTATTAAATTGCAAATATATATATATATATATATATATATATATATATATATATATATATATATATATATATATATATATATATATATATATATATATATATATATATATATATATATAATCTTTTAAAATTTTAACATTATTAGTTATTGCTAAATAAATATAAGTAATTATAAAATAAATTGAATTTATTATTTATATACATGATGTTTAGAATAATTTTTGGAGAAGAATTCAATTTAATTTTGTTATATAATTGAATTAAATTTTTTCAAATAAATTTTTAAAAACAAAATCTTATTAAATTTGGATTTTGGAGTTAATTAAAAAAGACAACTATTTAATACATCTAAATTGAGGCACAAACTTATGGCGTTGAGTGGATTTTAAGTTCTAAAGGCTCCAACTACAACTAGGAAAAAAGTTCTCTCTGCTTGAGAGTCAATTTTTCTCTACCTGACAACAGAGTCAGCTTTTTCATAAGTGAGAGGTTTTTCATTTCTTGGGATTTTGTTTTTTTGTTTTTATTCGTCTTTTCCTCGTTTAGTTTCTTGTTCTCCTAGTTATTTGTCTTTGTGTCTCTCTTGTTTTGTTTTTGTCTCTCTTCTATTTTGTTCTATTTAATTGGTGCAAGTCTCACAACTTCAGTATTCTTCCGGATTTGATACAACTAGGTTGGAAATTAGCGTTATTGTTTTTGGCTTTGGTCTCCATCTTTTAGTGGCAACCTTTCTTATGCAATTTGTGTCTCTAGACTATGGATACCTAATCCCATAGCAGTTGAAGGGGAGAAAATAGAATTTTCTATCAATGAGACTAATGATTTGAATTTCTTAGATTCCTCTTTGTATATTGTTGGCAAACTATGGATAGATCGCCCATTTAATACAGGCTTTTTCCTTGACACAATGAGGAATGCATGGAAGATAAAGATGGTGTCATTGTTAGGAAGTGGGATAAGAACCTATTTTTGTTCCATTTTTTCGACACCAAGGACAAAAAAGATGTCCTAGCAAATGAACTATGGTGCTTTGATAGAAATTTCATGCTCTCAAGGAAGTGATGGGCATGAAACAACACTCAAAATTGGAAATCCATCACTGTGCGCTTTGGAAACAGGCTTATGATTTGCCTCTCAGATGCATGACTGAAACCCTGGCAAAACAGTTTGGGAATAAAATGGGAGATTTATTGTATTGTGATAAGGAGGAGGAACATAATTGGGGTAGATTCTTGAGGTTCAAAGTCAAACTTGATCTTACCAAGCCGCTACATTGAGGAACCAGAATCAAAATCAATGGCACCTCCATTTGGGTGCTTTTCAAGTTTGAAAGTCTACCTATTTTCTAATACAATTGTGGTCGACGTGGCCATTTGGTTCCATATGTTAGAATTAGACAAAAATATATATACATATATATATACGAAGTAGAATGATTAGAACTTTTAATTTCTGAGAAAGCGCAAAACAACTAATACACTTTCAAATAAGAATAAATGAATAATATAATAGACTAAAACCTATGTTTCATATAATTTTCTTAAAACTGATTTGTCTCTTACTGTAGTACTTGACGATGGTTTCAATGCCTGTTTTCTAGGATACAATGATAACCAAATAATTTGAGTACCCTAAAATTATTTCTTCACTAACTAAAATTGTGTTTGAATGTATCACCAAAAGAAAAGGAAGTTCTCAATACTATAGTAGTTTTTGGCACTTTTCTTCCTGACTATACTGAGCACTAGCAAAAACTCTAAATATAGACAGAGTAACAATAAGTACCAATAACTATATAATTATTAAAGAATTGTTATAAAACTAAAGAGTTAAAGAGAGAGGTTACAAAGCAATTGATTTTCATTCAAAATTTAAAATGTTTTCAAAATATTTTTCAACAATCCCTCACATGAATGAAAATTGATAAATAAAATTCTAGTGATATAATTCAATGGACAATTCCTACACAGGATAGGTAGGTATAACCCTTGAACCTTCCCTTGTGAAAGTAATATCTTTGAACTGTAGATGTGATATCTTTGAATTCCTTTG